>OY757317.1:18462902-19062902 GCA_963583905.1 Stenurella melanura
TCGGAATTATTAATTTTTTAGAGTGACCGCCATGCACAAATAACGAGGGAAGTTCTGTGTAAATACCTTTACCGATTTTTTTCCAAAGTGGTAAAAAAAATTCATCTATTCTGTAGTAAGTAGTGAAACAGATTTTATCAATTTTTTTTATTTGTTTGAATAAGTTTAGAATGCTATGGAAACGTTGAAATTTTAAATTTGAACAAAGAAAAACATTTTTTTTTTAATTTTTCCAAAATCTTGGTTAAAAAATTTTCTAAATTTTTTCTTCTGAAATAGGTTTAAAATGTCATGAAACGTGTATATTTTAAATTTGAGCAAAAATAAATTTTCCATCTATTCTAGTGGTAATTTTTTTTCCAAAATGGTAAGAAATGTTACAATTTTTTTTCTTCCGAAATAGGTTTGAAATGTCATGAAGCGTGGAAATTTGAGCAAACAAAATAGTTTCTTCTGTTCTATAGTAAGTACCTACTTAGTGATGAATACATAAATTTTTCCAAGAAAATTTTTCGGAAAAATTTTTAAATTTGTTTTAATATGTTTAGAATGCCATGGAAATGTGGAAATTTTAAATTTGAAAAAAAAATTCCACCTATTTTGGTAGTAAAAAATTTTTCAAAAATGTTGGTAAAAAAATTTTCAAAATTTTTTTTTTATATAGATATAGATAGACATTATGTTGGCAACAAAGAATTGGTAGATGGTTTTGCTGATTACTTTTGTAGTTCTTATATCACTTCTGGTGTTCCAATTGAGGACAATCATGACGCAAATACTTATTCTTTAACAATTGAACAGTTTACAGAGCAAGAAGTCTTAAATTCACAAAAAAAAATCAAGCCTAAATGTACGATGGGCCCTGACAAAATTCGCGCCTTTCTATTACATGATTGTGCTAGCGTGTTTGCAACTCCTCGCACTTTCTTATTCAACCTGGCCATTAAATCTAACATATTCCCCGATTCACTCAAATATTCTAAGATAATTCCTGTATATAAAAAAGGTGAAAAAAATAATATTGAGAATTACTTACCCATAACGATTATCAACAATTTCTCCAAAGCTTTCGAAACTTTGCTGTATGAACCATCATTTTCTTATGCAAAGAATCGCATTACTGAATACCAACACGGTTTCTTCAAGGGAAGATCTATCTCAACCAATCTTTTTTGTATTACCCAATATATAACTGATGCTGTCGATGCAAACTCACAAGTTGACGTAATTTACACAGACTTTACTAAAGCATTTGACAGACTTGACCACAGTACTTTATATCCAAAATTTCAACAATTTGGTTTCTCAAAAAATCTGCCACCACATTGAATACTGTGGTCAGCGGTATGTAGAATTTGTATCCACTTCAGGCGTACCCCAGGGTTCAGTGTTATGTCCTTTATTTTTAAATATTTTCATTAATGACATTACAGTAGAACTGTGTGTCAATTGTCTCTTATACGCAGACGATATGAAGTTGTGCAATAAAGTAAATGATGTTACTGACTGTGTCGCTCTACAAGCGGCCCTCGATAAAGTAAATTAATGGTGTAATTTGAACAAACTACATTTGAATGCAAAGAAGTGCAATGTTCTAACTTTTACCAATAAACATCAGCTGGTCGAATTTAATTATTGCTTAGAAAATTCAGTGCTTACACGTCCATCAACCTTCCGCGATCTCGGTGTAACATTTGATATTAAACTAAACTTCAATTGTCATATAAACACCATAACCAATGAAAGTTTTAGAACACTGGGATTTATAACACGATGTTCTCATGATTTTAATGACAGTAACACGCTGAAACTACTATATCAGTCTTTTGTTCGATCAAAATTAGAATACTCGTCAATTATTTGGTCTCCTCATTACAACCTACATATACAAAATATAGAGAGAATTCAGAGACGTTTCTTAAAGACTTTAAGTTACAAGGAGGACGGTGTCTATCCTGCTATTGGTTTTCCCCAGACTGCACTTTCAAATAAATTTTCGCTTTCGAGTTTGAAGACTCGTCGAATTATTTCACAACAAATATTTCTTGAACATAGAAATTACGCTAGAAGGGGAGAATTTGAAAAATGCAAAATTTGTGAACACGCGTGGGATAATAATCATAGAATTAAATGGGACTCGGCGAAGATTTTGGAAAAAGAGAGCAACGGAACTAAAAGAAAACTTAAAGAATCCGCGATTATTTTATTAAACGAGGATAGATGCGTTTCTAATTATTCAATAGATTTTTGTACTAGTTGGTTGTCCATCCTTAGAGACGAAGTAAGTAAAAATAAGATAAATATAATTTAATGTCTCACGTGACTATGGAAATACATAAACAAAGAACTGTCATGGTTGACGGCCAAACAAGTTTTGAGAACGGAAGTAGATTCTCTTCCGAAACGTTAACTACCTATAGCTTTGATTTTCAGTTTTTAGTTCATAACATTGTTCTAGTTTATATATTTTTAGGTGTGAGACTTTTTGAAATAATCAAGTACTCAAGAACCAACCTCTGTCTGATCCGTTTGGCGCAGAGGTTTTTTCATTAAAATTTTTAAATATTTTTCAGTGGCAAAATACCCAATAAAAAGTAAGAAAATATTTCTTTTTAAAGTAATACATAATATAACAGATTGTAGTGCTATCTTAAGTTCACTAAATTTTCGAACACCTAGACCAGGTTCCAGACAAAACACTTTATTCTATCTGCCGACCCCCAGAACTAACGTACAGAAATTTTCGCCATTGTCAAAATCTGTGAGAACCATAATAGTCTTCAAGACCAGTTTGATATATTCCACTGCAATGTAGCTGAGATAAAAAAATTAACTGTATAAATTAAAACACGTTACCATATTTCTATTTATATTCTTTGAATATTTTTTAATATATTTTTATGTACTTATCATCTCCTGCCCTATAATTGGAATGCTTTGTTGGGCAGTGTATTGTTAAATAAATAAATAAATAAATAAATAAATAAATAAAAGGCATGTTTTTTCTTCTCCTTCATGTTGTACATTTAACCACTCCGTAGAGATTAAGCTTGATGTAAGTTATCTTCCGAATTAACCATACTTAGTAAATAATTTTGTTTACCCTTAGACACTTTGTAAACCATTAATTGTTAATATAACATGTTTTTGTTACATACGTTTTATTATTAAGTATGGTGTATAGTCTGGTTTAAAAAAAAATATCTTCTTGGGTCAATTTAATGAGTTTAAAGTAGATGAGTCAAGGTAAGGGAATGTAACAGATCTGCCAGTTGGTCAAGCACGTATCTATGCCCACGAAAGAGTAGTCTCATGCTCTGGAAAGTACCCTGGTAAGTGTGATGATTTAATAACAATTAAACATTATGAGATTATCAAGAAATGTCTAAGTATCTGAAACGTCTTTTCCTTTTTTTTTCTTCACTGGCTTTGGATGTCTCCATTTAGCCACGATGTTTCTTGTTATACGCTATACCAGATATATCACAACTAATCTATATTTAAAATCTATAATTCCATAAACTAATCGACCTATAACCTAACACCAGAGGACCAGCTGGTGTTACAAGACTCGAGGATTATTGGACAGGGACACACATTTCACGTCAAGGTGCCCTTCATGACGCCTTTGTTTAACATGTAACACACACGGGGCAACGGTAAGGGGGTGATATATAAAACAGTGGGTAAGAACAGAGAAACTCATCTAAATCTATATTTTGACACGACATAACCTAATAAACTCCCAAAATATATATTTGAAATTTTCATTTGTGGTTACTATGTATAGCAGCGAGGTACTATCCAATGGTAGCGGAATACGGTTCTCCAACATTTTTTTTTCAAGAAGTTCACACCAGTTGCGTTAAAATTGCAATCAAATAGCCAGTGATTAATATCGCCAATATTTCCGTTGCAGTCGCAGATAGGACTATCAAGGATTTTCATCTTGAACAGCATTGATTTAAAGGCTCCGTGACCAAATAGGTAACGAATGTATGTTATATACATTTGCCTGTTGTACGGTAATGAGATGAAAGATGGTTTAGATGGTAGGCGGCTATATATGCGACAATAGTGGGTGTTCTGCCTTGTGTGGATCCATTCTTCCTCCCATTTTTTTCTCATATCCATTTTGGTACTGAATATCAGGTCAAAGTATGGTAAACAGTCGATTTCGGGACCTTTGGTAGCTCTAGCTATTAAATCTGCTGTTTCGTTACCAACTATACCAGAGTGTCCTTTTACCCAAATAAAGACAATTTCCTTGTTTAAAGTTTTCAGCTTTATAACTTTTTCCAAAATATTTGTTTTATTTATATTTCATAATGTGCTTGTTTGGGTTTGAAATTGCACCTAAGGCGGATTGTGAGTCGGACATGATGAGGATAGTTATAAAGTAGTTGTGATTGTCGATTGCCTAGTCAAGACCTTTACTGATAGCCATACACTCTGCCGTAAATATTGAACAAGGTTCATTTAGCCGATATCCAAAGCATATTCCACTGATCTTAATAAAAAAACCACAACCCATGTAATTTTTGGACTTGGATCCATCAGTATACAATTGATTAGGGTTGGGGGATTTGGATGTGATTTCTCGCATTATTTGCGTATTATTTGTTGTGTGCTCATATTTGGGAAAAATAACTTTTATTTTGAGTTGTGAAATGTCATAGGCCGCCTGGAAGAATGGCATGGTCTCCTCTTGATATATAGAACTATGGTTTGGGATGCTTGAAAATACTGCGGCCAGGATAGGAGTCTTCTTATTTTGCCAGTACAACATTGTTAAACTGTAAGAAGTAAGGGTACCTAGTTTTATGCAGATCTTGTTGTTGGAAATGTTTAAATTTTTCAGTACAAATTTGTGGGCCAAATATTTCCTTCTAAGATGAAGTGGGGGCTCATTACATTCCGACAATAGACCACATGTTGGGGTAGATTTAAAGGCTCCCAATACCAGTCTTAATACTTTATATTGTAATCTGTCCAGTTTAACGAGCCTAGAGTTTGTAGCAGAATCATAAAAAATACTACCATAGTCTAGTATGGATCTGACATAGGATCTGTAGAAAAGGAGATCGATTTTGGGATCAGCACCCCAAGTTCCTTTACAAGTTATTTTTAAGATATTAAGATTTTTTTCTGCCTTAGTTAAGCATTCGCATATATGTGCATTCCAATTTAATTTGGTGTCTAAACTAACCCCCAAATATTTGTAATGAGGCAAGACCGGTATTTTAACATTTGCCAAGCATAGGTTAGATACATTGGGCAGTCTGAGTCTAGTGTATATTACGACAGCCGATTTGTTAGGAGATATGTCAAAACCTAGGTCAGAAAGGAAATTCTTGGAGCAAAACATTGCATAATTTAGATCTACGATACCTTGGGCACAACTTTTATTTGTTCCATACATACAAAAATCGTCCGCATATTGTAAAACACTGATTTGGTTATCCATAATTCTATGAAAATCCTGAGTATATATGTTAAAAAGCAGCGGACTAAGGACAGATCCCTGGGGTATTCTAGTATCCACCATTCGGGGTCCTAACAACATGCCATTATTGGCTCTAACAAAAACTTTCCGATTAAAAAATAAATTTGTAATGTTTGTTGCAATGTTCACCGGAATCTTAAGGGATAATAATTTTTTGTGCAACATATGGAGAATAACATGATCGTAGGCGGCTGATATGTCGAGGAAAAGTGCCATCAAGCATTCCATTATTGAAAAATTTAATTGTATATTTATGACAAGTTGTGAAATGCACTCGGTTGTACCTTTTCCTCTTCGGAACCCATATTGACACTCTGGAATTAATTTGTGTTTCTCCAGCCACCATTCGAGTCGGTGTTTAATAATCCTTTCTAGAGTTTTTAGAATGCATGACATAAGGGCAATGAGTCTAAAGGAATCCTCATCGTTTGATTTGGGTATTGGTATAACTCAAGAATTTTTGAGAAAATCACAGTTATGGCCCTGAAACGTCTAAATTATAACAATAATAATTATGAGTCATTTAATCGGCGAAATGTCTAATACAAGAAATTAGAAGTATATTGCTTCTCACGGTCAAATAGACAATGTCAGTCGGCAGCGTACGAACGCTACTAAGTAATAATAAAACTTGATCTAATAGGCGGGTTCGGTCATAAAAGAAAAAAACATTTTTCTTGGCAGATGTGAAGTTAAATAGTCAACAAAACACGTACCTATGTGCAAAAAAAAATGAGAAAAAAAAATTGCAGCGCCTGCAATTGCCAAATTAAAGTTCGGTGATAATGGTGGACCCCACAACGGAATTGACGTCAGTGGCCTCTGATATAAGCTCCGGCTCCACCCTACGCGCACGTATCCCGCATAGTGCAAGCAGCGAATCACTATAATATTTAAGTTTTGTGACATTTATCGGTGGTGTTTTTTAAAGTCCTAGTCGTACAATGCAACCGGGGTACCAGAAAGCCGATTTCCGAAACACACCACATTGAAATGTGCAGATGGTATTTGATTTTTTGACAAGCAATGCGAACCTAAATCAAGCTCAAAGCAATGGCGCTAAATACTGTAAGTACCAAACTTGTGGCATGTTTTTTATTTGTATTGTATTTGTATTTATTATTTAGTGAAGTTTCGGTAAAGTTTAAACAAACTAACATTTGAATACGTATATAAAACAGGCAATCTGCTAGACAAGTAACTTTTCACCGTTTGTCTGTAAACTATTTTGTTTCCTGGCAATAAATGATTATTTTATATTTATTTATTTATTTACATCTATTAGAATGGAAATAGGCAGAGGTATAAGCAACTGACAAATATACGTCGACGCTTTCATGCTCCGACGTTTAAGAATTATAATTAATATGTACTTATATTAGTTTACCGTGTATTTACTAGATATAAAAATAAAAAATGTCGCATATACAAAGCAGATTTAATGGAAACGCCGGCGTCGCAGGGACATCAATGGGAATTTTTTATGTGACAAGTAAATATGAGGTAAACTATACCGATTTGTGTATATTAAAAACTACCTAATAAAATTTTGAAGATAAACTTATATGAAAAGCATTAATTGCTAGCAGTAGGTATATTATATATTATATAGTGTGAGCTTCCAAAGACCTTTGAATAATTGCAAATAAATTTACACTACGTATCTACCCACTTTTTACAGATCAGGAAGAGAAGATTATGGAGACCGCTCAGCGCTGTCGGGTCACTGACGTCACCGCAGTAGCCTCACGCATAGGTACGTTTCTAGCCTCGCGGCGACGGGAAGATTTTCAAGTATCAATAAAACCTTTATTTTTGGACATTTAATTTTTAAATTTTATATGGTTGTTTTTTTCCATGGGTTCTATCGATTTAAGCAAAAATTGAAAATTACCGAACCCGCCTATCTAATTCACTCGATGAAGCAAATTAAATTCATCACTTGAAATTCTCCATGGAATGAACAATAATCCAATGAGTCCAATTATTGCATACAGGAGTATCTATTAAATTAGGTACCAGCATCTCTGATTAAGATTGATCTTATTTTACAAGGAAATGGTGAAAAGAGAACAATCTGCATAGTATATTTGGTAGTTTATGCTGCAAATAATTGAGAGAGACAGACGGGTGCAATAATTATTAGATTTCCGCTAAGTAAGATGTAATACATCTGCATGAATCCATACAATTAATTTTAGTCTGTGTCGCTGTCAAATCGAATAATATGTAATTTACAACGTTCGTCTAATTTGTCATAATGATACCTGTAGGATTTGTGTTAAGGTAATTAGTTTTTAATTAATGCTTATTTACCTGCGATATTATAGTCAAATAAAAATATACTAAATATATTATAAAATGCAGTAGTCACTTGGGGTTCAGCGTTAGATATAAAAATGACGAGAAGAACCAAAGGTGTTTTTCGAATATATTTTTCTGGAAATAATTTCAAATACAAGCCTCGATGCGAATAAAAATATTTTAAATTCAAATATGAAAAAAGGTCTATTAACCCGGTCAAAATAAACATTCAAGGTTACAATTATTTGCATCGAGCTGAAAATTGGTACGAACGTTGTCCCCATCGATCTCACATCTGCAAAAATTTCCTCAAGGCCAAAGTGCGAAAATAAGTTTTCTTGCGCATTTTTTAGCAAAACGGTAAATTTCATCATAAAAATAGGTCAGAAAAAAATTGCAGATCATGCAATTATTTACACAGCCCCACACAAAGAACAAAATTTCTGACCTATCAACGAGACGAGTATATCCTTCTGTATTTTTCATCGCTGATTCCGAATCCGGGTTCAAAAAATATCGTACACCCCAAAAAAAAATTAGAGCCAAAAAACACCTCCTGAATAGGGTATATATGAGATAACGCTCTGAAAATGATGTTATCATTTTAATCAATCGTTTTGTTTAATATTTCCGGGAAAAATTGAATGCATTACGATAAAAAGAAAGGTAAATTACAGCGTTCACCCTATCGGTATGAAACGCACCCCCATAGAGGGTGAGAACCACCCTCATCTGTCATCAAACCAATTGATAACGACAATGACTGAAGTTTCGTTAGGTTTGCAATAAACTGACGTAGAATTCACGTAATACCCCAAAACTACCCCTACAGCGTTATGAAAAACAACCCTTAACTTCAATTACAGAAAATAGAAAGGAAAAAACATGAAATTTGATAACAATTTCGTTAGGTTTAGGTGACTATAGTGAAGAACAAGGGGAACGTTTCCACCAGGACATAGCCGAAATGAAAAAACGATATCAAGGAAAATGGGACGAACACATGATAGCAGACTACTGTTGTCTCTGAAAGGAGACACGAAAGAACAACACAAACGACAGTCAGTAAGAAAATCGTTTGAAAATAAAGTTAAAAGATACCATAAAAAAAGGTTAAAAAAAGAAGAATTAAAAGCTACTAACGTAAGAGTACTTCTCACCCCCTACAGGGATGCGTTTTATACCCAAATGGTGTTAAGATTGGTGACAAATGACTGCTATAAAGATCTCTGCAAATAAGAATATGCATATAATGAAATCGTTATAAAATTTTATGTTTTTTCCTTTCTTTTTTCTGTAATTGAAGTTAAGGGTTGTTTTTCATAACGCTATAGGGATAGTTTTGGGTATTACGTGAATTCTACGTCAGTTTATTGCAAACCTAACGAAACTTAAACATTTTTAGATGTTTTTCAGTCATTGTCGTTATCAATTGCTTTGATGGCAGATGAGGGTGGTTCTCACACTCTATGGGGGTGCGTTTCATTCCAATAGGGTGAACGCTGCAATTCACCTTTATCTTTATCGTAATTCATTCAATTTTTCCCGAAAATATTAAACAAAATAATTGATTAAAATGATAACCTCATTTTCAGAGCGTTATCTCATATATACCTTATCAGGGTGGTATTTTTGGGTCTAAAATTTTTTTTGGTGGTGTACGACTTTCTTTGATCCCGGATTCGGAATCAGCGATCAAAAATACATAAGGATATACTCGTCTCATTGCTAGGTCAGATTTCTTTTTTTTTTTGTGGGGCTGTGTTATCTATAAAAACTGTTCTTACACTTTTTTCCTAAAAATCACCATTTCTAAGATATAGCGATTCAAAAAGTTGTATTCTCCATAATATGCACGAGTACGTCGCCTATATACATCACCATACACTGGACCCGTTTAAAGAAAAATTTACCACTGAAAATATGTTTGTCGGACAAGCTGATAATGACGCTGATGTCCTGATAACACAAAAAGAAAAAGTTTCCTGGATCTGGGGTCAAACCATACGTTGCTTATGTATTTTTCGACGCTGAATTCGAATCTGTTTTTAGTTTTGCTATATCACGTTAGGATTTTGAGATATTCTAACCTAAAAGTTGGGCATATTTGAGGTTATGTAGATTTGAGAATTTTTTTCTCAAGAAACCATGTGCGGGATCTTAAAGTACAAGGCTTCACCTTTAAAATACCGTTAAGTTTTCTCAAATATCTGTTTTTTTCGCCGAGATATTGCAATTTAAATAATTACCGTAAGGTTTCCGTACTAATTAAATGTGCTGGGAGAGATATGATATGAACAGACAACTTTAAAAATTTGATATCTCAGCTAAAAAGAAAAGATATTTGAGCAAACTCTACGGCATTTTAAAGACGAAGATTTGTACTTTAAGATCCCCTACATGGTTTCTTGAGAGAAAAAAGTCTCAAAGCTACATAACCTCAAATATGTCTAACTTTTTGGTTAGAATATCTCAAAATCCTGACGTGACGGAGCAAAACTAAAAACAGATTCGACTTCAGCGTCGAAAAATACATAAGAAACGTATGGTCTGACCCCCGATCTAGACAACTTATTTTTTTCTTGCAAACTTGTGTAATTGAAACAGCAATAGAACAATTCAACTCAACAAATACAACTATCGTTCTGGCGAAGAAGTCGATTTCTTGGTATTGCTTACTGCTCAATCTCCAACCGAAAAAAGTATTTATTTTTAAAACCTGGGAAGGCTCAACAGCGATCAGAAACATATTCATCCAAAAGTTTGCCTGCTTTTTCAAATTGCCAAAATCGCATACTATTTTTACGCGCAATAACTGGCTGTGATACGGCATCAGTAATTTTCAAGAGGTGTAAAACAACAGTTTTTAAATGGTTTAAAAATTCTTTCTGTATATGGAGCTCCAAAAAAATTACCTGCTTAGATAACCTTCGATACTTATGTTTTGTAAAAAATACTAGGAACAATAAACGAGTGCAATTAGTTTGTCTTCCCCCAACCTCTACTTCTGTTCGTCAACTTGTGTTTCGGGTATATTATCAAGTTCAAGTGTGGCTTGGTAATCAACTGGACCCAGAAGACTGGGATTGGAAGGTTACTGACAATACATGGGAACCAATTCAGACTTTACTCCCACCTGCACCGGAAAAACTCCTCAATACAATTTTTTGCAAGTGCAAAAACAGGTGAAGTGCTAAGTGCGACTGCAAAAAGCTGGATTGTTTTGTTCATTAGCATGTACCAGTTGTCAAGGTCAGTCGTGCACCAATGTTGAATCGCCATCAGAAGAGAATTCTTACGATATCAGCGAGGAGACATCTGATGCATCGCTGTAAGAACAATTTATTTGTATCCAGCAGGAAGAAGAGGAAGGAAGAGAAGAAGAAGAAGCAGAAGAAGAAGAAGATTACATTGCACTGGAAGTTCCATTAGATAATTGTCAATCAGACGACAGTTTTCTCCAATTACTTATAAATTCACACCGCTTTCATCATTTCCAATAGTAACATTTTTTATTTAATACAATATTACTTAATTAAACAGGACCACAATAGCTTGTGGAATAGGCCTACCTAGAAAATAAGAGTATTAGCCCACCAAAATTCCATAATTTTCGAAAGAATCTCTGCTGGCGATTTAATCGCTATGGAAATTAAATATTATGTTTCATGTTTTAAAAGTCACTATAGGAAATGCAAAGAAAGATCTCTCTGCCGGGAAACGACAGCAGCATTCATAGCCATAGAGGCGTAAGCTAATATTGATATTATAAAATTAGACATTTCTAAAACTCTTTATTTACAAAAAATTGCGAAGAGTAATGTTCAAAAATTATATAAAAAACGCAATACATTAGCGAATAGTATAATATTTACTCCAGTTTTTTTCTTACCTCTGTGTATCTACGTTGAAACGCTGAAAGAAATTATTACAGAGTATCACACATTCGCAAAGAGTTTTTCAGAAGATTTATGAACTAAATTTATTCTATTGGATTGAAAGAAGTTCCTATGAGAATCGTATTCCGCTGTCATGGGTTGAACCTGAATAATTCTACATTATTCCTACATTCACTGTTTGTAAGAGAAATGTTTCCATCCAACTAAACATTAACAGACTCATAAACATTTGTACTTTAGGCTATCTGTTTAAGTGACAGGCGTTAATGGGGTTAGAGAATTCGCACGTAAGACGGAAGTGAATCTTTGCTCTTAGTGTTATTCAAAAAGATTTTACTGAGGTGCATAAATGTATGCAAACACTTGATTTCTGTCTGGTATATAAATATGATTATAAAATAAGGTTAATAATAGTCTTTGTAGGTTCTTAGCACAGGAAATACATGAATTTTTAAAACGAAACCAACAAATCTATAGAACTTGTAGGTATGAAATGCAATTAGCTGTCGCGTCGCATTATTTACATACCTGCTAGCTAAAAAAATGAATTTAACTGAAACAAATACTATTACAACCCGTATTTATATTTGAAAAATGAACCACTAATAATTATTAAATGACAAAAGCAGGGTTAATATAGAAAACGAACGACTGAGAAACATGTGGCAAAGTGATAATTTCAATGACGCCATCGACCTGAATGTAAAGTATACAAGTCAACCGGTATGGGTTGGATTTTAGATGTTTGCCGCGAGTAGGCAAGGCTTAGGTCACAGTAGAGAAATATTAAACTGTGCCTTAGTATTAGGCACCGAAACCTATTGTTTCGAGGTGGTACATTGGCTGCAGACGGCATTTTATTATGCTAAAAATTTCGAAAATATTGGACGTTTAATCAACACAACAGGTCAAGTCCGACTCTGTAAACGCTGAAAAATTCCGACCCTTGATCATTACATTGACACTCATTACGTTAAAAAATCAACCACTCGTTTACAGTTGGAAAAAATAAACAATCATGAATAATTTTGAATAGTTATTAGCAGACCTCGGATTTAACGGCCAGATATTACGTAGAATCAGGGTTGGCTTTAGATGATGATGTGTCAGCGCATAAAGAGTTGCATGTGTGAAACGATATCTTACCTTGAAATCTTTTGTAGCGAATTCTGTAGTATTCAAAAGTAATAACGCCACTTTAGCTTAAACATTCACTCGAAGATAACTGGAGGTATAGGGGGCTGTACTTCACACTAAACTAACACACACAAGTATTTTTCAGTGCCGGTGGTTAGAAAATAAATGTGTATCACTAATATCTGCCCTAAATGTTTTGGAGGTAAACTTCGGCGCCATTCGGTAAAAATTGATTTATATTGCGAGAAAGACCGCTCGACGTCGACAGATGTAACTGGGGCATACTTAAAATATCGAAACTTTCTCAGTCACCACATTCATGCCAGATGTAGCAAAGTCTACTTACTTCCTTGCCTTGTAAAAGGTCCATTACACCTGTCATCGTAACAAATCCGGGATTTTTTGTTAACACAGGTATGAATTTTTACTTCCCTCGCATACCGAAGGGAAGTATTGTATTCGAGAAAAAATCACCCTCCGAGATTTTTTCAGATTCTGACGTTTCAGAACACGTAGATTACGAAAATATAGGTTTTTCAATTCCGTCAGTCTGTCTGTCTGTCTGTCTGTCTGTCTGTCTGTTGGTGCATTTACTAAAAAACTACTTGACGGAGAGCAGTCAAATTTGGCAGGTAGTTGACGCTACTGTCAGCGCAGAACTGGTAGAAATTTCACTGGAAAATATACAGGGTGGGCCGTCTAAACGGAATAAATAGTGAAAAAAATTTTTTTTCGCTCAAATTTAAAATTTCCACGTTTCATGACGCGCTAATCCTATTTCGGGAAAAAAAATTTTTTGAAAATTTTTTTCACCATTTTTTTAAAATTTTTTACCAAGATGAAAAAATTTTTTTTTGATCAAATTTAAAATTTCTACGTTTCATGGCATTCTAAAACTATTAAAAAAAAAAAATTAAATTTTTTTTACCATTTTTGAAAAATTTTTTTCTACTAAAATGATATTTTTACTTCCCTCGCATACCGAAGGGAAGTATTGTATTCGAGAAAAAATCACCCTCCGAGATTGTTTCGGATTCTGACGTTTCAGAACACGTAGATTACGAAAATATAGGTTTTTCAATTCCGTCAGTCTGTCTGTCTGTCTGTCTGTCTGTCTGTCTGTCTGTTGGTGCATTTACTAAAAAACTACTTGAAGGATAGCAGTCAAATTTGGTAGATAGTTGACGCTACTGTCAGCGAAGACATGGTAGAAATTTCACTGGAAAATATACAGGGTGGACCGTCTAAACGGAATAAATAGTGAAAATTTTTTTTTTTTGCTCAAATTTAAAATTTCCACGTTTCATGACGCGCTAAACCTATTTCAGAAAAAAAAAAAAAAAATTTTTTTTGCAACATTTTTGAAAAAATTTTTACCTAGATGAAAAAAAATTTTTTTTGCTCAAATTTAAAATTTTCATGTTTCATGACGCGCTAAACCTATTTCAGAAAAAAAAAATTTTTGAAATTTTTTTTTGCAACATTTTTGAAAAAATCGGTAAAGGTATTTACACAGAACTTCCCTCGTTCATGGCAGTCTCTCTAAAAAAATTATAATTACGAAATGACATTGAGAATAATAATCGGAGTAGAGTTATTGCTATTATTACAAAGAAAACTTGATAAGTTTTGGTCAAAAAAATATACAGATTGCTCATCCAACAGCAAAAGTTCAATACTAAATAGCAGGTGCCACATATGGCAGGCTTGCGCAAATACCTTTACAAATGTCCACCATGACTGAATTATTTCTTGGGATGACCACCCTGTACATTTTTCAATAAAAGTATAATAGGTGCATATGCCAGATGTTATTGCCATCTGTCACATTTTCAATCCAACATTCACGTAATGGAGTGGAAGTATAGTGGTGGTTAAAAAATTTCATTTTTTTTAAATTTTTCAAAAGATGGTAAAATAATTTTCAAATTTTTTGCTTCTGAAATAGGTTTAAAATGTCAAAGGTAGAAATTTTAAATTAGAGCACAAAGGAAAGTTTCCTTCTGTTCTATCGTAGTGCTAAAAAAAGTTTAAAAATTAAAAATGATGTATTTTTAAAATAGGTTTAGAATGCTATGAAGCGTGAAAATTTTAAATTTGAGCAAATAAAAAAAAATTCGATCTATTTTAGTGGTAAAAACTTTTTAAAAAATGTTGGTGAAAAAAAATTTCAAATTTTTTTTCTGAAATACCTAGGTTTAGAATGTCATTTAAATTTGAGCATTCTGGTGTTAAATTTTTTTCCAAACTGGTAACAAAATGTTGCAAATTTTTTTTTCCGAAATTGGTTTGGAATATCATGAAACATGGAAATTTTAAATTTGAGCAAAAAAAATTTTTTCGTCTGTTCTATAGTAGTGATACATAAATGGATTGAAAATGTTTTCAAATTTTTTAAAAAATTCTTCAAAAACATTTTTAAATTTGTTTGAATAGTTTTAGAATGTCATGGAAACGTGGATAGTTAAAATCTGAACAGAGAAAGAAAAATTATATCTTAGTGATAAAATTTCAAAAAACTTTTTTTAATCAGGCTTAGAATGCCATGAAACGTGAAAATTTTAAATTTGAAGAAAGAAAAAAAAAATTCATTTTAGTAGTAAAAATTTTTTCAAAAATATTGGTGAAAAAAATTTTTTTTTCCTGAAATAGGTTAAGCCTGTCATGAAACGTAGAAATTTTAAATTTGAGCAAAAACAATTTTTTTTCATCTTGGTAAAAATTTTTTCAAAAATGTTTGAAAAAAATTTTCAAAATTTTTTTTTTCCTGAAATAGGTTTAGCGCGTCATGAAACGTGGAAATTTTAAATTTGAGCAAAAAAAAATTTTTTTCATCTTGGTAAAAATTTTTTCAAAAATGTTTCAAAAAAATTTTCAAAAAATTTTTTTTCCTGAAACAGGTTTAGCGCGTCATGAAACGTGGAAATTTTAAATTTGAGCAAAAAAAAATTTTTTTCACTATTTATTCCGTTTAGACGGTCCACCCTGTATATTTTTCAGGGAAAATTCTACCAGTTCTTCGCTGACAGTAGGGTTAACTGTTGTGTAGCCAACACCCTGTATATAACTTTATTTAATTTTTATGTAATATTTCTTTTATTCTTGTCTTTGAGTTTTATCGCAATGTTTCATATCATTTCATAACAAAACCAAGAAAGTCACCCCAAATCTAGGAGATATATTTTGTACACCATTTCGATCGCATCAACCTACTAAATTCTAAATTATAAAATTATATTGCACAACTGTTTGTATATTCGAGTAACAGGATTTTCAATACAGTGATTTTAAAATTACTAAGTGTTTGCTTTCTACCACGACTACCCGACATAACTACCTACCAAATTTGACTGCTCTCCGTCAAGTAGTTTTTTAGTAAATACACCAACAGACAGACAGACAGACAGACAGACAGACTGACGGAATTGAAAAACCTATATTTTCGGAATCTACGTGTTCTGAAACGTCAGAATCCGAAAAAATCTCGGAGGGTGATTTTTTCTCGAATACAATACTTCCCTTCGGTATGCGAGGGAAGTAAAAATTTGTACCAAGATGAAAAAATTTTTTTTTGCTCAAATTTAAAATTTTCACGTTTCATTACGCGCTAAACCTATTTCAGAAAAAAAAATTTAGAAAATTTTTTTCGCCATTTTTGAAAAATTTTTTACCACCAAAATAGGTGGAATTTTTTTTTGTTCAAATTTAAAATTTCCACGTTTCCATGGCATTCTAAACGTACTAAAACAAATTTAAAAATTTTTCCGAAAAATTTTCTTGAAAAAATTGATGTAGATATTCATCACTAAGTAGGTACTTACTATAGAATAGAAGAAAATATTTTGTTTGCTCAAATTTAAAATTTCCACGCTTCATGACATTTCAAACCTATTTCGGAAGAAAAAAAATTGTAAAATTTTTTTACCATTTTGGAAAAAAAAATACCACTAGAATAGATGGAAATTTTTTTTTGTTCAAATTTAAAATATACACGTTTCATGACATTCTAAACCTATTTCAGAAGAAAAAATTTTGAAAATTTTTAACCAAGATTTTGGAAAAATTAGAAAAAAATTTATTTTTTTTTCTTTGTTCAAATTTAAAATTTCAACGTTTCCATAGCATTCTAAACCTATTCAAACAAAAAAAAAATGATTAAATCTATTTCACTACTTACTATAGAATAGATGATTTTTTTTTACCACTTTGGAAAAAAAATTACCATTAGAATAGACGGAAAAATTTCTTTTTGCTGAAATTTAAAATTTTCACGTTTCATGACATTCTAAACCTATTTCAGAAAAAAAAAATTGAAAATTTTTTCACACGTTTGAAAAATTTTTAACCACTAGAACAGATGAAAATTTTTTTTTCTTTGCTCAAATTTAAAATTTCCATGTTTCATGATATTCTGAACCTATTGCAGAAGAAAAAGGAGTGAACATTTTTAACCAACAGTTTTGAAAAATTTCAAAAAAAAAAAAAAATTAAATTTTTAACCACCACTATACTTCCACTTCACTGCGTGAATGTGGAACTGTGCAATGGCAATACTGTTTGACATATGCTATTATACTTTTATTGGAAAATATACAGGGTGGTCATCCCAAGAAATAATTTATGGGAGACCTGTTATTTAATATTGAACCTTTGCTGTTGGATGAGCACTATTTTTTTGACCAAAGGTTATCAGGATTTCTTTGTTATAATTACAATAACTATATTTCCATTATTATTCTCAATGTCATTTCGTATTTAATATTTTTTTAGTGATCGCACAAATAACGAGGGAAGTTCTGTGTAAATACCTTTACCGATTTTTTTTCTTCAAATTTAAAATTTCCACGTTTCATGGCATTCTAAGCCTGATTCAGAAAAAAAAAAATTTGAAAATTTTTTGAATTTTTTTTTTAACAACATTTTTGAAATTTTTTTTACCACTAAAATAGATGGATTTTTTTTTATTTCTTCAAATTTAATATTTCCACGTTTCATAGCGTTCTAAATCTATTTAAAAGAAAAATTAGAAATTTTGTTTACTATTTTTAAAAAATTTTACCACTAAGATAGAATTTTTTTTCTTTGTTCAGATTTAAACTATCCACGTTTCCATGGCATTCTAAAACTATTCAAACAAATTTAAAAATGTTTTTGAAAAATTTTTAAAAAAATTTGAAAACATTTTTAATCTATTTATCACTACTATAGAATAGACGAAAAATTTGGTTTGCTCAAATTTAAAATTTCCACGTTTCATGACATTCCAAACCAATTTCGGAAAAAAAAATTTGCAACATTTTACCAGTTTGGAAAAAAAATTATCACTAGAATAGATGGTAACTTTTTTTACTCAAATTTAAAAGTTTCACGTTTCATGACATTCTAAACCTATTTAAAAAAAAATATATAATTTTTAAATCTTAAACTTCTTTTACCACTATTATAGAATAGACGGAAACTTTCCTTTTTGCTCAAATTTAAAATTTCTACGTTTGACATTTTAAACCTATTTCAGAAGTAGAAATTTAAAAATTTTTTTTTAACATTTTTGAAAAATTAAAATAAAAATGAAATTTTTTAACCACCACTATACTTCCACTCCATTACGCGAATGTTGGATTGATGTGACGGATGGCAATAATATCTGACATATACACCTATTATACTTTTATTGAAAAATGTACAGGGTGGTCAAGAAATAATTCAGTCATGGTGGACATTTGTAAAGGTATTTGCGCAAGCCTGCCATATGTGGCACCTGCTATTTAGTATTGAACTTTTGCTGTTGGATGAACAATCTGTATATTTTTTTGACCAAAGCTTATCAAGTTTTCTTTGTAATAATAGCAATAACTATATTCCGATTATTATTCTCAATGTCATTTCGTAATCATTAATTTTTTAGAGTGACCGCCATGCACAAATAACGAGGAAAGTTCTGTGTAAATACCTTTACCGATTTTTTTGTACTGTCGCAGCAATGTCTCCCTGTAATTGAAAAATATATTGTCGAAGATCGAACGCAGCGTTTATTACATCAACTGTAGTAAAAGCTGATGTTGGCTGATGTTGAAGGACCCGTGTGGCTAGAGGAATTCATGAAAAACATCCGTGTATGATCTACAGATTTTTTTAAACAGTTGGATCCAGAAATGCCTGGTGCGCCTGTGAAATGGCAACTGCGCCATTTGGTTTTAACTGTTTTCTTACGTATTTCACATTTTCGAAATGACAGTAATAATAATAATAATAATAAATTGCCTTTATTTAGTATTAATACATACATAATACCAAGGGCGCAGTCTAGCTGAAGCTACTCTACTTAACCCTACCCGGACATAACATTAATAATATTAACAACAGGTGTGCTTAAAACTAAACTATTAATTTTTATTTTTTACAAAATATATGTGAAATAATAAAGAGAGGGGAAAAAGACAAGAATACATATAAGAGACTAGATGTATATAAAAGGCATTTAGTTGCAAATACAACTGAAAAATAACATAACAGTTGAACAGAGATTTATAAAAGATTAATGAGATTAATAACATTAATATTAATAACAGACCTTACCGTGAATAACCAATAATTACGGATAACTTTGTGACTGTAGAAGGGTGTGTTTAACTTTATTACGAAAACTGCATAAGGAGAGGTTTTTCAGATTATCGCTTAAGCTATTGTATATTTTGGCTGTGTTATACGTAAACGATAAACGAGTAATAGTACGATATCGGCCTGTAGCCAAGATCCCCATCGTGTGATAATGGGCGCTAAAGGTAAAGGAATATTTGGTAGAATATCGTGAAATGAGCACGACCTGGTGCTTTAAGAAAAACTTTCTTTACACTAGATATTAATTTATGAACATTAGGGTACTTAGCACTTCCTAATAGTTTCAGCAATCCTATGCAGCCCATGTGCTAAACATGTTACATGCGGTATATTTCGATATGTTTCTTTCAAAATTCTTCCAGCAGCTTTCATATAATTTGCTCCATCGCAATTATCTTCCCTCCCGCACCGGCCGGACCAGGTAGCGTAAAGTGCACATGAACTACAAGTTAAAAGGATCTATTACGCCTTATGTTTGTATTTCATAGGTATAGTGCGTCACCTACTAAACGCATTACCATGGTAAAATTAATAAAATTGAATTAATACGTTGGGTGCCTTTCCGAGTTTGTAGTTTGGGAATGTTTTAGTAGATGTTTACAACATAGCAATATTATACCTACCTATCTGTAAAAAGCAGCCCTAAAGTCCGGCCGCTACATCCGAGATATGGTTATTAGTAACATGGGTATATGAGTAATCATGAATGATTCATTCATTTTATTCATTTATTTATAGTAGTTATCATATAAAAATATTACAAGGAAAAGCCACCTTAATTAGGCAATTTGTCTCGTGTCCTGCAACAGAGTAACAATGTCAAGTAACAATAATAATGAGCAAAGATAATTGAAAATATCGGCAGCTACTGGAAGCTACTGGAACCTCCCCACCCGATGGATCTTTGAAGACGAAAAGGACACCAAACTGTGTGCCACAACGGCACTAAGCGTAATCGGATCTCAACCATAACCTTTTCAGATCTGTTGGAGTATTAAAAAAACCTTCATGAAAACTTCTGCATTTTTTTCTCACTTGCACCACATGGTATCAACATATTGAAATTTACTAATTGTTCTTCTCTTATGTTTCGAGACATAGGATTGCACTGCACGTATAATGATGCAAGTAGAATACTATGCTTTGTCCACGACTATTAAATAGTTAATATGTATTTAATTCACTTTCAATTGATTTCTCCAATTTAAGAAAGATTCACACGCTATCATATACAATTTTCTCGATTTTTCGGGCAACAACTATAATCAGGAGGTTTTTGCAGCTTCCCTTGTCTCTGGCGGTGTCAAAGAAATCAGGATTATCCATTCGACAACAGTGTGTTTTGTAAACAGGATGCAAGCAATGTATGACTAACATAACTTCAAATATTACACTTTTGTTTATCCTCATTTTCCATGTTTTTATTCGAATTTATAGATTGGTACCTGTGTAACATTACGGAACTCTCTCGGATAGGATGCATATAACTTTTTTAAATCAATAATTTTTAAAAATATACTGACATTTACATGTTGGAAATCCAACCTTTAATTAGCGGTCTATTTTTAATATACCAGCTCCGCGGTGATAAATCCTGAACTCAATATAGTGCAGGGAATAATGAAAGTTCGAAAAAATTAGGGGAAAGCTGAATTGTCGCATGAACCTTTCTATTGTTTTCTTAAACGTTTTTCTTAAATGTTTTCTTAACCGCTTCTCAAGTCACCGAGGTAACTCCTTGAAAATCCAGAATGATTTGGTGTTAGATAAAAAATAACGAGGCCCTACAGTTTATAGTGGAGTCCGAACCACATCTTGGAGATAATTTTATATTTAAAATTATTTCGCGGTGAGCAGGGATTGAACCTGCTTTGCTAGGTATGCCAGTATGCAAGCTATATGCGTCAGACCACTGAGCTACCGCCCAAATGTGTGGTGTGTGGTTCTAAACAACGCCCCAAAAGTCCCCATCGATATGTGTGCCACTAAAAATGTTATGCGGGGTCAAAGGTCACGATAAACAGTTTTTCGGCAATATCTCGTCAACGCTCACTTTCATCGAAAAAATAGTAATCATCAAATTTGTAGCTTAGAAAATTGCCTACAAAAGAATTATATTACTTTTTTTGTAGGACTAATGGTTCTCGAGAAAATTCGATTTAAAAAAATTATAACGCATCTTGTACTCTATGTCAAAGGTGACGTGGAAAGCAGTGCACGTATCATGAGAAACATAAACGTTATGACTTTTTAAATGTAATTTTCTCGAGAACCGTTAGTCTTACGAAAAAAAACAATATTGTGTCTTTTGTTCAGCTATGAGCACTATTTTTTCGATAAAAGTGACCGTTAACGAGATTTTCGCGAAAAACCGGTTATCGTGACCTTTGACCCCGTATAACATTTTTAGCGGCACACAAATCGTTGGGGACATTTGGGATGTAGTTTAGAACCACAAAAGGAAGGTTCATGCAAAAATCCAGCTTTCCCTAATTTTTCTTATCTGCAATGTCTCCGTTTCCTGTATTAATGGTTAAATGCACGGGACGTGTGACGAAAAGCGATCTTATGCCTAACATTTGCTTTGTTTTTTTTAATTAATTAATTGTAAGTAATAACAGAATAAACAACTTGTTGTCCCAAAACGGCACAAAACGTAATCCAATCTCAACCAAAACCTTTTCAGATCTTCTGGACCACTAAAAAAAACTTTATGCAAAGTTTCATCCAAATTTGTTCAGCAGTTTTGCCGCTGTCGAGGTAAGACACATACGCACAGACATTTTTCAAAAACCAATTTTTTGGGTTCCTGGGACCTCAAAACGTAAAGATTTATCTTTATCTCAAGTTCCGATTTTTGACCAATTGTAATAACCTCCCCAAAAATTTCTTTTGGGGAGATTAAAAATAACGGATTGTTGGTAGACTATTCTTAAAACTATTATTATACTAAGAATTGATCTAAATATAATCTCTGGCAAGGCAAATACACTTTTACTTCCACATCCACGTAGTGGATTGGAAGTATAGTAATCGCAAAAAAATTTTCAAAAATTTTTATTCGTGAAATAGGTTTAGAATGTCATGAAACGCCGAGATTTTAAATTTGAGAGAAAAAAAATTTTCTGTCTATCTGTCGGTCTGTCGGTCTGTCTGTCGGTCTGTCTGTCTGTCTGTCTGTCTGTCTGTAACTTTTTTTTTGTCCGCACGTTTTCTCCGGAACGGTTTAAGATATTGACTTGAAATTTTGTACACGTATATATTATAACGAGATCTGGAACTGGATTGTTTTTTGAGGATATTCGGTGAAGGGTTGGTGGTTAAATAGGGGTAAATAGGGGAAAATAAGTAAAGCAAGCTTGTAAGAGTACAGAAACTTGAAATTCGGTGTATGTACTATAAGTTAAGGCCTCAGATTTTTTTGTAATATTTTAATAACTCCCACCGTACTTCAATATGAAAAGGGTTGAAAAAATAAAATTGAGATATTCATTTGAAATTTGGTACACGTATGTATTATAACGACATCTGGAACTAGATTATATTTTGAGATGATTTCGTTGAAGGGTTGGGGGTTAAATAGGGGTAAATAGGGGAAAGTAAGTAAAGCAAGCTGGTAAGATTACAGAAACTTGAAATTCGGTGTATGTACTAGAAGCCAAGGACTTAGATTATTTATAATATTTTTCAGCTCCCACTCTCACTCCTGCTACTTCATTATTAAAAGGGTTGATAAAATAAAATTGAAATATTCATTTGAAATTTGGTACACGTATGAATTATAACAACATCTGGAACTAGATTATACTTTGAGATGATTCCGTTGAAGGGTTGGGGGTTATTTAGGGGTAGATAGGGGGAAATAAGTAAAGCAAGCTGGTATGAGTACAGAAACTTGAAATTCGGTGTACGTACTAGTGGCAAAGGCCTCAGATTTTGTAATAATATATTTCAGCCCCCCACCAGCCCTACTCCATTATTTTAGGGATTGATAAAACAAAATTGAGATATTCACATGAAATTTAGTACGCATATGTATTATAACGACATCTGGAACCAGATTATATTTTGACATGATTGCGTTGAAGGAGTGGGGGTTAAATAGGGGTAAATAGGGGAAAATAAGTAAAGCAAGCTGGTAAGACTACAGAAACTTGAAATTCGGTGTATGTACTAGAAGCCAAGGTCTCAGATTATTTATAATATTTTTAACCCCCACCACCCCTACTTCATTATTAAAAGGGTTGATAAAATATAATTGAGATATTCATTTGAAATTTGGTACTAGAAGCCAAGGCCTCAGATTTTTTAATAATATATTTCAGCCCCCCCATCCCTACTCCATTATTCAACGGGTTGATAAAATAAAATTGAGATTTTCAAATGAAATTTAGTACGCATATGTATTATAACGACATCTGGAACTAGATTATATTTTGAGACGATTCCGTTGAAGTGTTGGGGGTTAAATAGGGGTATATAAGGGAAAATAAGTAAAGCAAGCTGGTAAAAGTACAGAAATTTGAGATTTGGTGTATATATTAGAAGCGAAAGTCTCAGGTTTTTTTATTAGTATTTTCCATCCCCCACCACCCCCACTCCCTTATTAAAAGAGTTGATAAAATTAAATTTAAATTTGGTACATTTATGTATTATAACTACATCTGAAACTAGATTATGTTTTGACATGATTGCGTTGAAGGAGTGGGGTAAGTAGAGGTAAATAGAGAAAAATAAGTAAAGCAAGCTGGTAAGAGTATTGCAACTTGATATTCGGTGTATGTCCTAGAAGCCAAGGCCTCATATTTTTTAATAATATTTTCAACCCTTCCACTACCCTTACTACATTATTAAAGTGGTTGAGAGATATTCACTTGTAATTTGGTAGACGTATGTATTATAACGACATCTGAAACTAGATTATATTTTGGGATGATTCCGTAGAAGGGTTGGGGTTAATAGGAGCGACTAGGGGAAAATAAGTAAATCAAGCTGATAAGAGTACAGAAATTTGGGATTCGGTGTATATAATAGAAACCAAGGCCTCAGATTTATTTCTAATATTTTTCAAACTCCACCACCTCCGCTTCATTATTAATGAGGTTGATAACATCAAATTGAGATATTCACTTGAAAATTAGTACACGTATGTATTTTAGTGACATCTGATTGAGATGACTCCATTGAAGGGGTGGAAGGTGGTAAGTTGTGAATAGTAGAAAATAAGTAGGGTGAATTAGAAACTTCATTTTTAACGTATATGGTAGAAACCAACTGAACAAACTTTTCTATGACATCTGCCCCAAATATTATTAAAATTCTATGACCAATAATTTCCACATACTAGAGTGCAAATATAGTCAATATGTTTCCTTTAAAGTGACTTGGATGAAGAATCTGGATGTGGAAGTAGTGATTCCTTAGGCAGCGGTTTTTACATTAACCGTAAATCTCACAGGGACTGGGAGTTTGTTATAAAATTTTGGATCTGTGAAAGATACGAATAGTTGACAAATTTTTTTTTATAAAAATTTATTCCCTGATTCAACTAAGAATATCATTGTTTGAAAATGACCTAAAAAGGGTTGAAACTGCAGTCACGTTTTTGTGCAAATATAGTGGTAAAAACCATAGTAGTGTTTTACTCAATTTCGTTATTGTTATGGATTACCACAGAGTAACGGCTTCCTCAATCGATTTTCATTTAATTACGTAATAAAATATCATTCTGTAGATCAAGCCTGATAATAATTTTCAACCGTAAACTTTGTGTGATTCATTTCTGTTCCCCAGCAACAAACATTCGTGCTTTATCAGGACGTGTTATCAGAAGCTTTGTTGCACTTGATATTGCTATTGAAAATTTAATTGAAAAAGTTATCTAAATAATTTGTTATTTGTTACAAATAAAAACATGTTGTTACGGCTATATCAGTGAATAATTAATTTAATTACATAATTTCCACAGTCAAATACAATTGGTGATTAATAATGAATTATTGTCATTATATCGTGCTTTTAGATCTTTGTGCGCTTTGTTTTATCTAATAAAAATTACTGTTTGTAAGCTCGAACTAGTTAAAGCACAATCTGCTAATACAGTTTTCAGTTTTCTGCTTGACAACTAAATTCTATAGTAGAAATGGAAAAAGTTAATAATAGATCGAAATATACAGAAGCGAAACCAAGGAAGCCAAAAAAGAAAAATTATAAACAATTAATCGTTGAGCATATCGCCTATTTTTTAAGTGTTACATCTATACATGGTTTGAGTCATGTTGTACGATCTAAAAGAACTATTTTTGAAAGGTAAAATCACACATTTTATTTAATGAAGCATACCAGATATAGGGTGTCTGATATATACGTACACATTTTTTGCATCATGATACGTTGGCCTAAAGGAAGTAAAAAAGACATATACAGTTTTTGCTTCAATCCAACAGTTTTTCTAAAATTAAATATTTTATGGTTATGCGATAATTTTAGGCCGGATAGTAGTAGCTTTTTAGTATTAACTAAGTTAGAAACTCCCATCGAATTAAGCCAAGTTCGAGATCTTTTTGTGACCTACATCTCCAGTTTTATCATGGTTGTTACATCCATAAGAAAAAATAGAAAACATAAAAATCGGCAGATAAAGTAGCACCTAATTCATATAAGTGTTGGTAGCTGTGATACATAATAAATACTGCAACTGTTTGAATCAGAAGATTCAAATAGACATTTCGAGTGTTTCTCAACCACGAGTTATTTAGTTCTGGTCTAGACCACCGCTTACTAATTACACGATGTTATCAGTGTGTTTGATTTGACTAGTTTTTAGGTCATTCTAGTAAAAAGGAAGATAACTGGATGTGATGAATAAGATAATGGATTAAGTATTATTCATATTAAATTAACCTCTATAAACTTAATTGTTGACATCGGTAGAACTTTTCGTTATATTAAACAAAAAGTTGAAGCTGCGGCTGCTGCACTTATACTTCTTGACTTTTCTAAGACTTCTGACATGGTGAACCATGCCTTACTTTGTGCCAGACTTTGTGTCCTTTTATGTTTTGGATAAAAATTCACTAGGCTTCCTCAGGTCTTATTTAATAGACAGATTCCAAACCGTCTCACTAAATGCTATCAAATATTTGCCCAATCACATTAGGTGTATCACAAGGTTCAGTTTTAGGACCCGTCTTATTCTTAATTTACACAGCCGATATTGTCTAACATGTAAGTTACGACAACGTCCAATGTTAACGCCGATGGTACTCAATTATTACATAATTTTTCTTCTGATAATACTATAAACACTTGTGATTTAATTAATGCAGACTTTGATTCTATTCATACCTAATTATGCAAATCAAAACAAGATTCCATCAAAGGTGCAGTCTTGTGTTTTACCTCGAGTAGAACACGGGAATATGTCTGGACGGCTATTCTGTATCGACGTGATGTTAGTACAATTTTTCATGAGAAAGGGCTTTGCTGGCGTCTTGTACATTCTAGGGAAGAATTTCATCGTATCCTGGACTGTTTAAAAATTTCCTTTCTTATTATTATTATTATAAATTTTTTATGTTAAAAACTATTTCTGTCAAAAAATTTAGATATCTATTTTTATGGGGGTTATTTATAACTGAAAATAACTAAAATATTTCGGCTCACGGGCCCGCTCTGAAAATTTGTTTGCCCGCCCTTAAAAGAGTTTCTAGCTACAGGCCTGCCCAGAAGTCATATGGTATGGGCTTGTTCGGCATTTTTTTTTATTTCATAAATCGAAAGTACAAGTATAAATTAATGGATCTGCAAAAAATCAGAATCTTATTCGCACGTTTAGTATCTTAAAAACTATTGCAAATCTCCATCTCGCGAAAATGGGGCGTGGTCAGGCGCTACGTCACTATACCCATAGACTCGGCGATCTCAATAGACTTGATGCTTCTTACTTGTTATAATTATAAGTGTTTTCGAAGTATTGTTTGTTTTGCTTACTACTTGCCAGTAGGGGAGTACAATTTGGTGAAATGTCAAAAAATTATAATTTTCGATTTCGACCCTGCAATTTACGATTATAATTCATCGCCGATGCACTTATACTTCTTGACTTTTCTAAGACTTCTGACATGGTGAACCATGCCTTACTTTGTGCCAGACTTTGTGTCCTTTTATGTTTTGGATAAAAATTCACTAGGCTTCCTCAGGTCTTATTTAATAGACAGATTCCAAACCGTCTCACTAAATGCTATCAAATATTTGCCCAATCACATTAGGTGTATCACAAGGTTCAGTTTTAGGACCCGTCTTATTCTTAATTTACACAGCCGATATTGTCTAACATGTAAGTTACGACAACGTCCAATGTTAACGCCGATGGTACTCAATTATTACATAATTTTTCTTCTGATAATACTATAAACACTTGTGATTTAATTAATGCAGACTTTGATTCTATTCATACCTAATTATGCAAATCAAAACAAGATTCCATCAAAGGTGCAGTCTTGTGTTTTACCTCGAGTAGAACACGGGAATATGTCTGGACGGCTATTCTGTATCGACGTGATGTTAGTACAATTTTTCATGAGAAAGTGCTTTGCTGGCGTCTTGTAGATTCTAGGGAAGAATTTCATCTTATCCTGGACTGTTTAAAAATTTCCTTTCTTATTATTATTATTATAAATTTTTTATGTTAAGAACTATTTCTGTCAAAAAATTTAGATATCTATTTTATGGGGGTTATTTATAACTGAAAATAACTAAAATATATCTGAAAATTTGTTTGCCCGCCCTTAAAAGAGTGTCTAGCTACAGGTCTGCCCAGAAGTCATATGGAATGGGCTAGTTCGGCATTTTTTTTATTTCATAAATCGAAAGTACAAGTATAAATTAATGGATCTGCAAAAAATCAGAATCTTATTCGCACGTTTAGTATCTTAAAAACTATTGCAAATCTCCATCTCGCGAAAATGGGACGTGGTCAGGCGCTACGTCACTATACCCATAGACTCGGCGATCTCAATAGACTTGATGCTTCTTACTTGTTATAATTATAAGTGTTTTCGAAGTATTGTTTGTTTTGCTTACTACTTGACAGTAGGGGAGTACAATTTGGTGAAATGTCAAAAAATTACAATTTTCTCTCGCTCCTGCCGGTACAAATTTTCGATTTTGACCCTGCAATTTACGATTAGAAATCATCGCCGACCTTCTCCTTTCCGTAGACACATAGAACGAACTTCCACTCGACATATTTATTTAGTTACCAGCGTTTAAAAATTCCATGTTTTTCGAATTTTCAGGTTAAATTTGAAAAGTCTCAGAAAGCCATTTTTCTTACGTCAGTTGCGTATAGTGACGTAACAAATGAGCGCTCGGTTTTTGCAACTATTACTAATTATTTCAACTCTTTATATATCGAGAACGGAAAAAGTTAATAATACGAAATTTTAAGTGTATAATGAGAATATCGAGTACTATAACCTATTTCGGAAAAAAAATTGGAACATTTTACCCTTTTGGAAAAACAATGTAAATATGAAAAAGTATAAAAACCATATAAAAAGAATATCATGGAACAAGCCCACTCTTGTACACGAGAACTTTTAAGGAGGTATGGGTTGTGTCTAATAGAACATGCGTGATAATTTGAGCAACTTTTTTAATAATCATAATAAGTACTGTTTTTGGCATTGTATTATTCCTTATGATTACTTTAATAAGAAAATGTTATCCCAAAAATTTTACTGCAAATACCCCAACAATGGTTAATGATAAATACAGAACATGGTTAATAAAAAGGAGAACCCAAAAATGTAAAAATATACAGCGCGTTCCATTTGAAAAATTTAAATTGCATAACGTGACAATAAAATGATTAAATACATCTTTTTAAACAATAAATTTTTCATTTAACATTTCTTTCTATGTCTCACCGTTTTCCAGATAAAACTTGTCTAAATAGACCTGGAACACCCCGTATATCATTGTTACATTTCACCAAATTATAATTGCATATTCAATATTTCAGACTACTTTGGATATGTATTGTCCTGGGCTCACTTTCATTTGGACTTTTCAAAGGTTACGAGGTTTTTATGCATTATTATGAGAGACCATTCGTAGTTAGTGTGGAAATGGACAATAAAAACTGGAAAATTGAATTTCCGTCAGCTACTATTTGTCAGAAGATCTTAATAACCGATATTCAAAAGTCTTTAAGTAAGTATCTTAAAAGTGAAAGGTCTTGCCTATTAACCAGACATACAGTGCAGTCCAGATGTATGGAATAAATTAATTTTAAGCGTAATTATGAAACTTTTAGAAAACAGATCGAATTTTGTTAGTTTTACTTCCACATCCACGTAGTGGATTGGAAGTACAGTAACCGTGGAAAAAAATGCAATTTTCTTTTCTTGCAATAGGTTTAGAATGTCATGAAACGTCGAGATTTTAAATTTCAGCGGAATTTTTTTTTCTGTTTGTCGGTTTGTCGGTCTGTCGGTCTGTCGGTCTGTCTATAACTATTTTCCCGCACGTCTTCTCCGGAACGGTTTAAAATATTGACATGAAATATTGTAATTTAAATATACAGGAAAAATTATGCTTTTTAATGTTTCCAAAAGTTTTATTAAAACTCTACACGTGTTTCGGCTTATTAGGCCTTTATCAAGAGTACAAGATAATACTAAATTTAAAATGTGTTCCTTACTTATTTATACCTAATGGAAGGTATAAATTATTCAAAGCTTTTAATCAATTTATTACATGCAACTAGTCATATGATTCCTATCCTATGTAAATATACTACAAATAAGTTCTTAATGTTAAATTATTTTTTCTAGAATATTATGACCCATAAATAATGTTTGATCATTAGTTACATTTTTATGCTTTTTAACAGCTTTCATGATTTCAAATTGTTCTAGTAAATCTAACTTCTTTCCTTTATTTTCTGTATGGAGTAATTCAACTTCATTAAAATTAACAAAATGATTATTTTCTATGCAGTGTGTTGACATACCGGTGCTATGTATACCATTCGTTATTGATTTTTTGTGTTCAGCGAGACGATTTTTTAATTTACGACCAGTTTGACCGATATATATAGCATCGCAGTCATTACATTTTAATTGATATACACCTGTTTTTTCTAATAAATCTCTTTTGTCTTTATTATTAACTAACATTTTCCCTAGATTATTTTTATTAACAGAAATAGTTTTACATCCTAGTTTTTTCAGTTTATGACTAATTTTATCACTAATCTTAGGCCTATAATTAATACATTTATATATGTCAGTTCTATGTGGAGTATCAGCATAAAATTCTTTAAGTAACTTTTTCTTTTGTTTATGTTTTATTAATTTATCTATGAGGTTTTCACTATAACCGTTGTTTCTAGCTATTTCTTTAATGGTGTTCACTTCTTTTATAAAATTATTCTTATTTAAAGGGAAGGTTAGCAGACGGTGGATAAATGAATGGAAAGATGCCATTTTTATTTGTGATGATTGCTTAGAGTTCTTGTGAATGACTGTGTCTGTGCAAGTTGGTTTACGGTAAATGTCAAACTCTAAGCTGTTGTTTCTATTTTTTAAGTTAACGTCCAAGAAGTTTAAACCTTCCTCGTTTTCTATTTCTAGAGTGAATTGAATTTTATCGTGAAATGAATTCAGAAGATTTAAGAATTTATTAAGTTGTCTTTCTGTACCTTGCCAAATACAAAACACGTCATCCACATATCTAGTCCAGAAAAATACATTATTTATTAGGTTATTTTCGCAGTTAAACAACTTATTTTCAAAGTCTGACATAAATATTTCAGCTAATAACGGTGATATGGGGGAACCCATAGGTAATCCATCTGTGAATTTATAAATTTCATTATTGAATTGAAAGTAATTTTGACTCGTACAGGTTTTTATTATGATGTTTAATTGATTTTTTAATTCTAAGTCAATATCAGATTGATTGATAAGTATTTCTATTATTTCAAATAATGGATGTAAAACTATTTCTGTTAATAAAAATAATCTAGGGAAAATGTTAGTTAATAATAAAGACAAAAGAGATTTATTAGAAAAAACAGGTGTATATCAATTAAAATGTAATGACTGCGATGCTATATATATAGGTCAAACTGGTCGTAAATTAAAAAATCGTCTCGCTGAACACAAAAAATCAATAACGAATGGTATACATAGCACCGGTATGTCAACACACTGCATAGAAAATAATCATTTTGTTAATTTTAATGAAGTTGAATTACTCCATACAGAAAATAAAGGAAAGAAGTTAGATTTACTAGAACAATTTGAGATCATGAAAGCTGTTAAAAAGCATAAAAATGTAACTAATGATCAAACATTATTTATGGGTCATAATATTCTAGAAAAAATAATTTAACATTAAGAACTTATTTGTAGTATATTTACATAGGATAGGAATTATATGACTAGTTGCATGTAATAAATAGATTAAAAGCTTTGAATAATTTATACCTTCCATTAGGTATAAATAAGTAAGGAACACATTTTAAATTTAGTATTATCTTGTACTCTTGATAAAGGCCTAATAAGCCGAAACACGTGTAGAGTTTTAATAAAACTTTTGGAAACATTAAAAAGCATAATTTTTCCTATATATTTAAATTATTGAAGAATGTTTCACAAGGAACCAACCGTAGAATCAACCCAATGTGTTAAAACTGCCAGCAAAGCAAAATTAGCGGTGTTTTATAGAAGATGTTTACTAAAGTTAAAAAAGTGTTCGAATCATATCTGGTTCATAAGTGAGTGTTTAGAAAATAGTGTTACACCGAAGCATATGAAAATATACTGCAACCATGGTTCAATAGAAGCAAAACAGGCCGTAGAAAAAACCTTGAAAATTTGGCTAGTATTAGAACGAAAACAATGGTACATAAGAAGAGAAAATATTGGACTTCATTTAAAACTAATACATACGGAGCTCCTCTATAAAGAAAACTACTTTCTTTTCCAACATATGGACCGTATCATTAGAGAAGAAATTCAAGAATTAGTCCAAATACAATATCTTAAGCAATATAAGAAACTCCAGAATTTAATAAACAGTAAGTCAGACTCTTCCAGTTGTTATAATAAAACAACGAGCAATAATTCTACTTCAACTTTTAAATTTTACCCTAGACTAGTAAATCTAACAGAAATCGAATTCAGTAGGAATGAAATTAGTTTATTAGAAAAAGGATTAAAATATTCCCCGAATTTACATAATAAACAGGAGGTCGAATTACTAGCAATAAACACGGAATTAGCATTGAATTCTTTAAGTAATATTCCAATTGAAGAGAAAATGGGTATATCAAGTTTATTCAATAAGGTAGACACTAAAAAAAGTAATAAATTTGAATCATCAATTATTAATAGCATTAAAAATAAAATTCTTGATAATAATTTAATACTTTGTAAAGCCGATAAAGGAAATACTATAACAATTTTAACTAGAGAGGAATATAATAGAAAAATATCTTTAATTTTAAGCTCAAATGAAATAACTAAATTAAATCACGACCCTACTAATAAATTTCAAGCAGATATACTAAATACATTAAAAAATTGCACACTAATCATTCCCCCTGAAAACACATATAAATTTAGAACAATGAACCCCCTACCCCCCTTATTCTATGGACTTCCTAAAATTCATAAAGAAGATATTCCCATCAGACCTGTAGTATCTTATGTAAATGCTCCATCTTATAAATTGTGTAAAGAATTAAACAACTTATTACCCGCTCTGACAAAATTTGAATCAAAATATGCCATTAAAAATTCCTTCCAATTCATAGAAAAAACCAAAAATCTCAAAATTCCGAATAACGCAAAATTAGTATCCTTTGATGTTAAAAGCCTCTTTACATCCATACCATTACAACCATTATTTGAAATAATAGAAATACTTATCAATCAATCTGATATTGACTTAGAATTAAAAAATCAATTAAACATCATAATAAAAACCTGCACGAGTCAAAATTACTTTCAATTCAATAATGAAATTTATAAATTCACAGATGGATTACCTATGGGTTCCCCCATATCACCGTTATTAGCTGAAATATTTATGTCAGACTTTGAAAATAAGTTGTGTAACTGCGAAAATAACCTAATAAATAATGTATTTTTCTGGACTAGATATGTGGATGACGTGTTTTGTATTTGGCAAGGTACAGAAAGACAACTTAATAAATTCTTAAATCTTCTGAATTCATTTCACGATAAAATTCAATTCACTCTAGAAATAGAAAACGAGGAAGGTTTAAACTTCTTGGACGTTAACTTAAAAAAAAATAGAAACAACAGCTTAGAGTTTGACATTTACCGTAAACCAACTTGCACAGACACAGTCATTCACAAGAACTCTAAGCAATCATCACAAATAAAAATGGCATCTTTCCATTCATTTATCCACCGTCTGCTAACCTTCCCTTTAAATAAGAATAATTTTATAAAAGAAGTGAACACCATTAAAGAAATAGCTAGAAACAACGGTTATAGTGAAAACCTCATAGATAAATTAATAAAACATAAACAAAAGAAAAAGTTACTTAAAGAATTTTATGCTGATACTCCACAAAGAACTGACATATATAAATGTATTAATTATAGGCCTAAGATTAGTGATAAAATTAGTCATAAACTGAAAAAACTAGAATGTAAAACTATTTCTGTTAATAAAAATAATCTAGGGAAAATGTTAGTTAATAATAAAGACAAAAGAGATTTATTAGAAAAAACAGGTGTATATCAATTAAAATGTAATGACTGCGATGCTATATATATCGGTCAAACTGGTCGTAAATTAAAAAATCGTCTCGCTGAACACAAAAAATCAATAACGAATGGTATACATAGCACCGGTATGTCAACACACTGCATAGAAAATAATCATTTTGTTAATTTTAATGAAGTTGAATTACTCCATACAGAAAATAAAGGAAAGAAGTTAGATTTACTAGAACAATTTGAGATCATGAAAGCTGTTAAAAAGCATAAAAATGTAACTAATGATCAAACATTATTTATGGGTCATAATATTCTAGAAAAAATAATTTAACATTAAGAACTTATTTGTAGTATATTTACATAGGATAGGAATCATATGACTAGTTGCATGTAATAAATAGATTAAAAGCTTTGAATAATTTATACCTTCCATTAGGTATAAATAAGTAAGGAACACATTTTAAATTTAGTATTATCTTGTACTCTTGATAAAGGCCTAATAAGCCGAAACACGTGTAGAGTTTTAATAAAACTTTTGGAAACATTAAAAAGCATAATTTTTCCTGTATATTTAAATTATTGAAGAATGTTTCACAAGGAACCAACCGTAGAATCAACCCAATGTATGAAATATTGTACACCTATATATTAAAATGAGACCTGGAACTGGATTATTTTTTAAACATATCCGGTGAAGAGTTGGGGGGCAAATACGCGGAAATAAGTAATGCAAGCTGATAAGAGCACAGAAACTGGAAATTCAGTGTATGTGCTAAAATCCAAGGCATCAAAATTTTTTATAACATTTTCCATCCCCCCACCACGCCCCACTCCATTATTAAAGGGGTTGATACAATAAAATTGATATATTCACTTGAAATTTGGTATACGTATACAGGGTGTAATTAGTTTCATGTCATTAAAAAAAACTGGTTGTAGGGAACGACAAGACAAACAAAAAAACCTTATATAACATGGGGTCTAAAGCTCATAGTTTTGGAGAAACAAAATAAACAAAAATTTCGCAAATTTTCAATAAAATTTTTTGAGAACTGCTGGAATATTGAGGTAGGTTTAGATCTAGATCTGATCTGAAGAAAATTATACTCTAACTCTCCCTTGTGTTTTTGTTATTTTTGAATTTCGCGTCATCGTGTATTTATAGTTAAGATTTATTTTATTGACTTACCGTTCAAATTGTCAAATTCTTGATTACGTACAGACACAACTTACTTGTTCCTTCTTTTTGTATTCTTTTTTGGCTTTTGTACCAAGTTTTTATTTTATTTTTCTTTACTGACAACGTTAGTTGATAGTTTAGTTTTTAGTGTTGAACGAAGTGCGTATGTACTTATTTCGACGTACCGAACTGTGTATTGATACAGATGCAAAGATTTTGAATCATTTAGGTAGGTAGTAAGCTTTTAACCCAGGACACTCATTTATGTTACAAATGTTAATAAACCACATTTAAATTTTCTAAATTATAAACAATCCAATATTTTGTTCCAAATTAAAAAACACACATGTAAAGAAATGCTCTGTTTAAACCTCTATGGCCATTATTTGCTTGCAATTGTGCACGAAGAGAGAACGAATTATTTACCTCTTTATACTTGCTTCAGTTCAGTTGAAGCGATCCATCAAAGGCGGTCGATGATCCTTTGATACCGCGTGTGCCGGCGAGCACTTTTTTATGACAATTTAAAAGTTGTATAATTGGGAAGTACAAGTCCATCGTCCAAGAAAATCAGTGGTTCTCAATAGTTGTCTACCATAATATTAAACAAGTTAACCCAGATCAGTTTTTTTCAAAGTGCCCCTAGAGGGAAAAGTCACAAAGGTTTTTTGTTTGTCTAGTCGGTCCCCATTATCAGTTTTTTTAATGACATGAAACTGATTACACCCTGTATATTATAATGACATCAGGAGCTAGATTATACTTTGGGACTATTCCGTTGAAGGGTTGGGGGTTACACGAAGCTTGTTTATATCACAAAAATGATTATTCATAAATGTCCCCAATATTCATAACGAACAATACAATTTTGAACTAATATTAATTCCATTAATATAGGCTTTAGAGGCTTACTAACTCCTCTATTCTACAGAATTTTTAAGCGGCTTATCTTATACGAAATTTGCAAAATTTTTTAACTCTCTTCCAGATTATTTAAAACTTTTAAAAGTAACTTCTACTAAGTATAGAGCAACTATTCTTTAGATCAAAATGCGGGGAAAATTAATACTATGTGTATGTGTATTATGTATATGTGTATAATATATTCACATTATACATTTATTGCAATTGTTTCTAACAGAAAAAATATTAGCAACGTAGGTTAATTTAGTCTTAAGTATATTTTTTGTAATAGTAGTGTCTAAATTGTGGTGACTATCAACAACGCAATCAATTCGTTATTATCACAACAGTTCTAGGTTAATATAATTATATGCCAATGTAACTTCCTGGAACTATAAAAGCTCTATAACAATAGAAACAAATGAAAATATATTACCTGAAAATACTAGTAATTATTCAAACTTTTACAAAATACTTATCACAGATAAGTTTAAAACATATATCCTTCTTATAACAATTATAAGAAAGAAAATATGCCCTTTATGAACAGTACAACTATTATGAAACCTAAAGATAATCAAAACAAAGGCACTTACCGATATAGCAGTAACACAAAACTTTAGAACATACACAGACACATGTTTCGACTACTATGTCTCTTCGGTGCGGCTTTTTCTAAAGTTCACAATCAACTGAAATATGTAAGCAAATAATCGTGATACAACTATCAAAGGATTACCAGAACAGGATATTAAAAATTAAAATTAGATTATAGGAAATTCCCCATAAAGGGATAATTATCAATATAATTATATGCAAATGCAACTTCCTGGAACTGTAAAAGTTCTATAACAATAGGAACAAATGAAAATATATTACCAAAAAATACCAGTAATTATTCAAACTTTTACAAAATACTTATCACAGGTAAGTTTAAAACATATGTCCTTCTTATAACAATTATAAGAAAGAAAATATGCCCATTATGAACAGTACAACTGTTATCATAATGTTATTTTTAATTTAAATTATCCTGCTCAATGAAACCCAAAGATGATATCGGCAAGTGCTTTTGTTTTGATTATCTTTGAGTTTCATTGAGCAGGATAATTTAAATTAAAAATAACATTATGATAACAGTTGTACTGTTCATAATGGGCATATTTTCTTTCTTATAATTGTTATAAGAAGGACATATGTTTTAAACTTATCTGTGATAAGTATTTTGTAAAAGTTTGAATAATTACTAGTATTTTCTGGTAATATATTTTCATTAGTTTCTATAGTTTTAGGTTAACTAGTAGGACAGTTTCTGCAATTCTTTTGTTGCAGAAATTGAAAATTGACCTATTATGCCACAGTTTCTTCTTTGTTTAATTAATATTAAATTATGTATTTGTTTTGTTCAAAGATTGTCGCTGTAAATGTAGATGTTTATTATTATTATTATTATTGTTTTAAAGCACGCACATCATGTCTTTCATTCCATTTATACTATGATTTTATAATAACAAATAAACTATTTCATCTATAATCGTTTCTTCTAGTCAGCTGGACATCCCATATAATGAGAGTGTTAAGGAGTACCTAGAGGACTTAGCTTTTTCAAACTATTTCAATTATAAAAAATTGGAAAAATATGTAAATGGCTCACAAACGGAATACTTAGAACCTGAACAATATGTCCCTGTATTGACAAGGGTAGTTGCCACGCTATCAACAGCAGTTTCAGCAAACGAGCTAATTGCCTCAGTGAAGTTTCCATTTGGACAGCCCAGGCCAGTTTACACTAGCCTCAACGAATTTGGAGTATGTTCGACAGTGAACCCATCGGTTGGGATATACTACACTACTGAGTAAATCTGTGTTTATAAGCCAGTTATTTAGGTGAACAAAAGCTTATACATCAAACTAATTCTAAAAAAAAAAAAAACTAAGATTTTTAGACGTCGAGTAATATCTCAGCAACATATCAAAAGTCTAGAAAAATCTAAGTATAGGAAATCTGCCATATAGACCGCCTTCTTATGTACCAAATAGAAAGTTTTTTGAATCAGGAATCATACAAAGACTTTATTTAATTTTGTTTGCATCTTCACATGCACGTATTATCTGACATCCAATAGTTTCAAAAGTTTCAGTAAGCATCTTCTCTCGTTTTGTTTGGCAAAAAAATGTTCTTCTTCATTGTCCGTTTCGTTTACGTTCTCCGCCAAGGTAAGGTGTTTCACTGAGCCTGGGCGTATTATCCAATGAATAGAATACCGGGTGAGTCACGAATTGCGCTCGCCCCGATATTTCCTAAAATATTTGGAATAGAAAATTGAAATTTGGAGGCCTTATTACACGACTAAAATTCCATCTTCTCAATAAAAATTCAAGTTTGGTGCACATCCGGTTTGACCGGAAATGCCCACAACTTTCGATTTTTAAATAGAACACACTATATATTTTTACATTTTTGGAATCTAGAGGAAATTTTGAATACAATACATCCATTTTGGTCACTTTTTGATAAACATTAAAAATTTTATTAAAAAATATATTTCTGAATCCAGAATACTGTGGTGTCCAAAATATATTTTAGTTTGTGTGCTACGTTACTATAAAAATAAAAAGAGCAATATGATTGCATTACTTAATTCTCTAGAGGCGTTTAAAATTTTTAAATGTGATTTTTCCCACTAACTCGGTTTTTTTAAATGGGAATTTAATCGTTCACCAACATTTTTAAATACCTCATTTTCATACGAATCTAATGATACCAAAATTTTGAAAATCCGCTCAGAAATGTTTGAGATTTCAGTCAAAATACAATGCAACCAAGCTTTTAGAAACATGCGGCTAATAGATAATAGATTAGTGGGCTTTGGAAACTAAAATGACACATTTCTGTGTAAATCTGGTAACCTAATAACATTGGAAAAATCATAGTAGCCATTGAATGTAATAAAACAATATCAGCTGTCAGACAGATACAAAATAAAGCGTTGCGGAAATCTCTTTGAGTAAAAATTAAAGAAAATGAATAATTTTAGTAGAAATGAAAAGGTCGTTACTGATATATGGAGAGCGTCTCAAAAATTCAACTGCAGCTGCAGAACTGTATCAGCAACGATATCCCAACAGGCGTCATCCAAGCAGACACTTGTTTGCCAGAGTGGAAACAAGAATTAAGAAACGAACCCAATCAACAAGATGACCATCAAACATTTATTGTAAGTGAGGACAAAGAAATTGATGTATTAGGATTTGTGACGGTACAACCAATAACGTCAACAAGGGAATTGTCAATGGAATGCGACATTAGTCAGTCTTCGGTTTGCAGAATTTTAAAGAAACATAAGTTTCGGTCTTATATACCAAATACACCAACATCTTTATGGAGATGATAACGACAGGAGGCTAGTATATTGCAACTGGTTCTTAAATGCAGTACAACAAAACCCAGGTTTTCCTTTTCATATTTTATATTCAGATGAAAGTAGATTTACGAAACAAGGTGTGTTTAACAGAAATAATACTAGGTACTGGGCTCAAGAAAATCCGAGGTTGGTAGGGCGGGGGAACATTCAGGAAAGATTTGGGTTTAACTGTTGGCTTGGAGTACTTGGAGATCGAATAATTGGACCAATATTTTTTTATGGAACACTTACTGGCGAACGATATTTATTCTTTTTACAAAACCAGACAGCAGAATTTCTTGACTTACTTCCTCTTGCCTATTTACAAAATCTGTTTTTCCAACAAGATGGTGCTCCCCCACATAATTCCAGAAGAGTGATGTAATATTTAAACAACTTGCATGGTGAACGCCTTATCGCAAATCAAGGTCATATCAGGTGGCCTCCTAGATCACCTGACTTAACACCCCTCGACTATTATAAATGGGGCACTCTCAAAAATAAAGTTTATAAAACTTCTTCAAATACCCGTGAAGAGCTACAAAATAAAGTTGTACGGGCTCTTAATGAAATAACGCCGTCTGAATTGCGTAGAGCCATTCAAGCAACTGTACGCAGAGCCGAATTGTGTATAGAAAAAAATGGTGAACATTTTGAACAATATCTATAAATGTCAATTTATAATTTAATTATATTAATTATTTTAAAGATACCTACTGTTACCTAGTTTAAGTTTAATTGTTCAAACGGAATTGATTTTCATTTATTTAGAGGCCCGATATTTATGTTCATTTAAATAAAACTCTGAAAACCGAACTGATGTCGCATTCTATTGCAAATGTCCTTGTGGATGTAATTGTGTTTACCTCCACATACCTATGCTAAACTTAATTGTAACGTTCTTTGCGGTCACAATTATTAAATGTTTGATAGCTCAAGATTGCCTATAACTACACGAGTCTGTCTGACAGCTGATATTGTTTTATTACATTCTTTGGCTACTATGATTTTTCCAATGTTATTAGATTACCAGATTTACACAGAAATGTGCCATTTTAGTTTCCAAAGCCCACTAATCTATTATCTATTAGCCGCATGTTTCTAAAAGCTTGGTTGCATTGTATTTTGGCTGAAATCTCAAATATTTCTGAGCGGATTTTCAAAATTTTGGTATCATTAGATTCGTATGAAAATGAGGTATTTAAAAATGTTGGTGAACGATTAAATTCCCATTTAAAAAAACCGAGTTAGTGGGTAAAAATCACATTTAAAAATTTTGAACGCCTCTAGAGAATTAAGCAATGCAATCATATTGCTCTTTTTATTTTTATAGTAACGTAGCACACAAACTAAAGTATATTTTGGGCACCACAGCACTCTGGATTCAGAAATAGATTTATTTAATAAAATTTTTAATGTTTATCAAAAAGTGACCAAAATGGATGTATTGTATTCAAAATTTCCTCTAGATTTCAAAAATGTAAAATTATATAGGGTGTTCCATTTAAAAATCGAAAGTTGTGGTCATTTCCGGTCAAACCGGATGTGCACCAAACTTGATTTTTTATTGAAAATATCGAATTTTAGTCGTGTAATAAGGCCTCCAAATTTCAATTTTCTATTCCAAATATTTTAGGCAATATCGGGGCGAGCGCAATTCGTGGCTCACCCGGAATAATGTCGCTTGGAATGTTTCTCCTCTCTATACGCTAATTGCCCTAAAGAAGCCCGAGCGCTCATCAGAGAAACAACTCGGACTACGCGCAGCTTGCATCACTTGCGAGGTCCTCATCAAACATATCAAATGCCTTTCCCAACTTATTACTGGTAAAAATGTTTTTAAATTGCTTTAAATAACACTCCTGGTTCAAAAAACTTGTTATTTGATACATATTTGAAGTTAATCGGAGCAATATGTACATTTTATAGATTTCTAGAGTAAATCGAAGATGGCTGCCACATATAGATTTTTCTGAACTTTTGATATGTTGTTGTAGACATTATTGTAGTACTGTTTAAAAAACTTAGTTTATTTCTTTTACAATTAGTTTGATGTTTTCAACTAAAATGACTGGACTATTAGAATTATCATTATGTTGACTTAGATAGTAGTGTTGAACAACAATTGTAACGAAACTTTTGTTCTGTTGCCTAAATTGTCACAGTACCTGGACTATCATCTACTCGACTCATATCCGGTTAAAATATCACATTACTTCGCGCAGGTGGGCATGCGCGCAAGAAATCTGCCCTTCCGGTGAAGCGAAAGATGACTTTTGGTTTCGGTATCAACTAAGTAAGTCGTGCGTGAATTTTAGATTTTATCTGAGTAATCATTTAAGGATTTGTTTAAATATTGATATTAAGTGACCGATTATTATGCAATTATGGTTACAAAGCATTTATTTAGTAGTATTTGGTGTATTTTTGAGTATTTAAGAGGCACCACTGTATGTGATTTTGTGTTATGCGACGTTGCAGAGCACTCGTCTAGAAATTAATAGTAATATTAATGTTGAGGAAGACCTACGGATTAAGTCGAGGTTAAATTCACCTAGGAGAGTTTCTTCTCTGATATTTAGTATTTTAGGGGCAGATGTGTTGCGGAGGGACTACAGGTAAGTCCATGTCGAGGTTATAGAATTTGAGGCGGCAGGATTACTTGTTGTGAGCCGCCACTGAACTGCTTCTCTGAAGTGAGTGAACTTTTTGTTGAATTTGTATATATGTTCACTCGTCTTGAGGGTGAAGTTCAGTGTTGCTCACAGCTGTTGGAGAAGTCTCCTGATTTCCAGTTTAGTGCCCTAGGTTGAGGGAAAACGCTAACAATTGTGTCCGTGAGTTAATAATACAGAATTTTTTATTGTTACTCAGACAATCTTACACCATAAATTAAAACTTTTATTCATATTAATTAATATATTAGTCCGGTAGACTAATTAACTAAATTTTCTCTATTTTATCAACAGTTTTTTTGGGATAAACATTTTATTACAATCTGGAACCAAGTTACATTTGTCATAAATTGGTAATAGTTGTTTTTTATTAAAGTCCGCAGAGTTACTGTTTTAATTGAATTCCAAATTTATCTTAAGTGTAGTTTCCCGAATTTGTTTCAATAGTCGCATTTTATCTTTGCAATATTTGTTAAATTTTACAATTTGGGTAGAGGTTCGAATTGCACAATTTTTATTTATTTGATTCGAACCTCTACACAATTGTTAAACAATATACAGGGGGTATGCTGGTAAAAACCAAGTAGTTGAAATACAATTATTCCCAATTCCACGTAGAGGTGTGGAAGTACAGTAATCGGAAAAGAAAATATTTATTTTTTGTTGAAAAGGTTCAGAATGCCATGGGATGTCAAGATTTTGGCACTTTTCCTATCCTCCATGTATGGACTAAAAGCCTACAACAAATTTGCCTGTGTCAGGTAATCCCACAAAATTGATTTCAGGTATTACTAAGGCAGCTGATCTAAAGTGAAATTCAATAGTCTGTCAGCTAATATCGATCACAGAAAAAGTTACGAGCTGCGTAAATTGCCTTTTAGTTATACTCACTTACACCATAATGTGCAGCAACAAAGCAACGTGTCAACAACGCCAGAAGCTTCATTATTAGACTTCTAACATTACAGCCAAAGAAATTATTCACGAGAGGGGCTGGAATTTAGTAACCTATAAGTACCAACTAGAATAGTTCCATGATGACCAAATTTACTCTACCCACTCCAGTACCCCTGTACCCCTAATCAGACGATACAGGTGTAAGGTAAGTATTTACCCGTAGATACTATATATTCTGCGGGCCAGTGCCCCGTCGTTGATTATAACGTAATCAACCTTCTCCGGCTCTTTGCCACATACTTTAGGTTGCCGCCAAATTTTTCGATTGCGTTCAGATGTTTCTTAACAGAAACATGTTTTGTCAGAAGCCTGTTATTAATCTTACCTGCGTCCTGTTGTGAGCAGTTCTTGAGTTTGATTTGCACATGTACCTTTGATGAGTGCTTTCCCATGTCGATTTCCTCCAATGTCCTCCAGTGGTTTTTACATTTACTCTTGACCCATTCTTTAATCACCCTCCTGGCTGGGCTTTTGATGACACCCAGTGCGGGTTCTGGGACGAAGAATATATTAGCTGCTCCTTATCTAGCAAGTTCAACAGCTTTTTCATTGCAGTTTATCCTGGAGTGCCCTGGCACCAAGAGTAGTCTGAATCTGTTCTACTCATCCAGAATTTTCAGCTCTTCGTGGCAGTCCCATACAAGTCTGGATGACACCATGTTATGTCATGTTAGTGAGCTATTTTATAAATCAAAATTTGTAAGCTGTTTAGTAGATACAGTACGATATTTTAATAGCTATAACATAGAACGTGTGGGTCTAAATATTAATACCAGCAAAACTCAATTCATCACAAATTTGGTAATAAGCGAACAATTATTCCTGGGCGATAACCACATAGGACAATTAAGCTCATGTAAATATCTAGGCCACGAGATTCACATAAGAAGAGACAAGCAAACCTGTGAAATAGGGCGCAGAATTGGTTTAACTTGGGCATCGTTTTGGAAACTTAGCAATACGCTAAAGTCGAATATTCCAACTTGTCTACAGAAGATGGTATTTAATCAATGTGTACTTCCTGTGCTTAGTTATGGAGCAGTAATGCTCACACTAACAAAGATGAATGTTAACAAAATACCTGTTACACAATGAGCTATGGAAAGGTCAATGTTGGGTGTTTTCCTTGGGGATAGAGTCTCAAAATGCAATCGAATGCATAACAATGTTGAAATGGAGCTGGACCGGGTACATAGTTATAATGACAGACGGACGATGGAGGAAACAAAATTTTAGAGTAGAGACCGCGGCAAGACGCTTTTCGACACAGTAGACGCCGGCCAACGAGATTATATAAGAAGAATAGAGACAAACTGAATAACCGCAGCGTATGATAGCAGACGATGGAATGGACTACGGGAGGCCTATGTTCAGCAGTGGACGCAATTAGGCTGATTGATGATGATGAAAAGTCGATTTAACAATATTCCTACTATTTAAAATATAATCAAATTCAAGGCTGCGTTGACTACTATTAAGTCCATCCGTTGAACGATGTGGTTTCCAGTATCGAACTACGTCCAGTTTCCGTCATCTTTTGTCTAGTTCAACTAGCCTATTTTCTTCCCTTTTCTTCAATTCTTTGGGACTTCCTGCCACACGTATGTTTTCTTTTTAAGCGGTGCTCGGGGAATCTACAAAATATCACAATTAACCAATATGTTACTGGTGAATAACCGCTACGCCAGCGACTATTACATCAAAGAATCAGTTAGTGGGTTTCTTTTTTTTAAATAAACAACACAAATAAGTATAAAAACTTGAAATTAAATATTTCGCCGACGTTTCGGAAATCTAATCTGTTTCCTTTTTCAAGGCTTTTTAAAAAAATCTTCTTTGATGTGTATGGTAAATACACAGCTCCAAGAATGTTTGCTATATTCAATATTCATAGATACTTATTACTTACATAGAACTGTTGATATAGTTAACAGTTTTTTTGGTTTTTTATACAATGTTAAGTTTGTGAAGTTCTTCTTTTAATATTGGCAACCAAGTTGTACAGACATCTACGGAACAATTCGACACGCGTCTATCCTCATTCAATAATATTATCGCGGATTCTTTAATTTTTATTTTTTTGCTATCTGCCACTTTTGTTAAAATTTTTGACGAGTCCCAGTTTATTCTATGTTCTATTCTATGCGTAGGGGTTATTTACCAGTAACATACTGGTTAATTGTGATATAGATTCCGCGAGCACTGCTTAAAAAGAAAACATACATGTGGCAGGAAGTCCCAAAGAATTGAAGGAAAAAATTAAGATAATGCTCAAATAACATTTAGACAATATTCAACTAGCCTATGTTAGGGACTTTGAGACCTGGGTCTCAGGAAAGCTTGGTATATTAATGAATTTTGAATATACTAACCTGTTTTTATATTTAAGCGAGGGCGCAAATTTTTTATTTTGAATTTAGTCTAGTGAGCCCTTTGTTACAGAAACTCTTGGGATACTTCGTGGTTTATAAGTTGTAGGCTGTAATTTTCACTTTATTGTTCTTGTGGATTGTGACGGAATGTAATTTCTGCTGCTGTTAACATTTTTCTGTAATCGATATGTACTGTTCTTTTTAAACATTCAGGAAATATTAGTTTTTGGAATAGCTTGATCTGGAATAATCTGATACAGTTCAAATTTTCCTAAATTGAAAGAAATCCTCAACAACAACTGATGATCTGTCCGAATGAGCACATAGCTCAAGTTTTTCAACATTTACTGTAATTTTGCTATTTTAGTGATATTCTTGAAAGTCACCGTATTCTATTTTACGTTTTTTGCAGATATTTTAACTCATCTAAACCCTATCAGTATGAGCCAATTCTTTACAATTATTCAAGTACGAATCTAAAATATTATACAGAAGACCTTAAAGGAGATTATTCGGTAAGTGTATGATAGTATTCAATCCACACCGGTTTTTTTTTTTAGATTTTACCTGGAGGCATTGCCTACTGCGACCAGTAGAGTCTATTGTAGTACTCCCTCTTTACACATCAGGGCTCCTTATCCAGACATGGTCCTTACAAGACTTCGAGTCTGTTGATGAGGAGCTCCTTCGTAAAGATATTAGCCCTTCGTTTCTATTTTCTCGCCAAGCCGTCTTAGTCCAGTCAAGACTTTTACAACTCATGCCATGGTCTGACGTACCTGCACGAGAACTCACCCATCTATGTGCCGGACCCGACCCACGTTGCTTAACCTCGCCGATCAAGTGCCATTACCATTAAAATTATTTATTAAATATTCATTTGTACAGAGTTCTTTAAGCTTATACTAAGATCATAAATAGTATTCACATTTTATACATCAAATTATAATTTTATATACATAAAAAACAAACCGATGCGAGCCGGTGGTAAGGCTGGGGATCTTGAGTGAGCTTAATTTTAATTAATGAATGGCTATCAAACACTTCTGCCGATCAAGTGCCGGTACCCAAACTGGTGACCGTATAAGTAACTGTAATACAACGTTAATTTCTATTTAATTTTTGTATATACACCAATATATTGCGAGTGTAAAATTAGGGGATAAATCTGAGTACTACGTATGTTTAGTTTGATTCACGCTCCTAAAGATTATTGTAATAGTAAAAATAACATTTTTTTTTCAATTCTCTGAGACTTTACGCCACATGTGTTTTTTCTTTTTAAGCGGTGCTCGGGGAATCTACAAAATATTACAGTTCGTAGATATCGGACCTCTGAATTTCATTTTTTTATAATTTTGGTGTTCACCCTATCTTACACTAAATGGTCTGGATGACTCACCCACGTAATGTTTGTTGCACTCACATGGAATACTATAAATGCAGTTTTTTGAATGTTGGTCGGGGTTCTTCGGTTTTGTCTTTGTCAGAATAGATCTTATAGTGTTGTTTTTTTGAAATACCGTCCTAATATCAAATTTACCACCGATGCGGCGTAACTTTTCGGATAATCCGCATACATAAGGAATTAACGGTGTGTAACGTCTTTCAGGTTTTTGTCTTACCTGATTATTTTCAATATTTATAAAGATTTAATCGACAAAACCTTCAGGGCATCGGTTATTTATAAGAACTTATTTTATAAACCGCCTCACATTATTTAGTATTTCATCATTAGAAGAAATGATTTTGACCCTATCATACAAACATTTTACAAAACCTCTCTTAATGTGCATCGACTGATTTGGGTTGAAATGGTATGTGCTGGTTTTCCATAAACACTTGTTTCAATTGTACCATTTACTCTTTTAATTAAAATATCTAAAAATGGTAATTCATTTCTAGTTTCCTTTTCTAAAGTGAATTTAATAAAAGGTTCTTTATTATTTAAATGTTCCAAAAAACTATATAGTAACTCAATACCGTGAGGCCAGATTGCAACGATACCATCTACGCATCTCCACCAGATAACCGATTTGTATGCACAATGTCTAGTCTCAAAATCCACCACAAACATATTGCTTAAAATAGGTGATAATGGAGGACCCATTGCCATACCGAAATCCTGTAGATAGAAATCATTTTCTAAGTGAAAATAAGTTGTTCTCATACACATAGTTAAAAGTTCCATTATGGTATTTACACTCAATTTAGTTCTAGCTTCCAAATTATTTTCAGTTAACAATTTATCTTTGATTACTTTTAAAGTTTTGTCTACTGGGACGTTAATGAATAGACTAACTACGTCAAAACTAACCTATCAGATGTGTTTTATGAATATTGTTTACACAAACTTTTTCGATAAAATGTTTACTATTTTTTATATACGAGTCAATATTTCCAATAATGGATTAAAAATTTTAAGCAAGAATTTTGTCAAATTGTGGCATGGCGAATTAATGGAACTAACAATTATTCTTAATGGGACATTCTTTTTACGTATTTTTGGTAAGCCATAAAAATGAGGAGGCTTGCTATAACGTGGTGTAAGCTTCCATCGTTCAAAGTCATTAAATTCATGTTTGTATTTGAATAAAGTTCTATAAATTTTGCCCTGAATTGATTTTGTTGGGTGTTTACTTAATTTTGAGTATGGTCCTTCGTTGATGGGTCATGATTTCTTCATCATATGCATTTTTATTTATAACGACTGTGGTATTGTCCGCTGGCAAAATTTTAATGGTTTCATCTCTCTTTAAAGAGGATATTGACCGTTTTTCTTCTGTGCTTAACTTATCTTTAATTTTATATTGCCTGTCTAAAGCAATTTTTGCCCGCACGCGATATTCATTCGTCATCTGTTGGCATGTTTTGTGCAGTTTTTTCTACGGCGTCTATTATATCAAATATTGGAACCAAGTTTGGGTTTATTGCATACTTTAAACCTTTTGACAAGACCAATTTATCTGAAATTGTTAAAATTCGACAATAACATATTCAGAATGTTTTTAATATCCTTCTTTTATCAAAAATGCCCCAATAGTATAAAATATTCAAAAATCACATTATTGCCACACTTTCATTGTGACGTGCTTTCTTCCAGTTGCCTAGCGCATAGGCAAGTGGAAGCGTCACTTTGGCGCTGAGCTATATTTCGGTTAAATTCGGTAATCTCGGGCGCCACCTTTGCAATTTTTACGTGGGGCAAAGGTCCCACACTAGCCTCCTAAACGCAGCCTGTTGCGGTAGGGCTGGGATAGCTACAGTGGAGACACAGTATGTCCAGGGGTCTGGACGGCAGATTAGACTTTCACTCACATTCAACAGTAAAAGGCGGATGTCGGTAAATAACAAAGTTTATTAACATACAATGAAATTTTTACAAAACAATAAAAAACGGTTAGGTACCAAAATACGGAGTTTCTGATAAATACAATAACAAAAACTTAAGATGTCATTTTAGTTTAATGTGATTTAGGTAGGGCGCCATTTTGTGACGTACGGGTAACCAGGCGGTGAGAAGCTAGTTAGCTACTCATTAATGCGGAAGCAAGCGGTGGTAAGCAAGCAAACGGTGAAAGCGGTGAAAAACAACAGTAGCAAAGCGGTATATAAAAAAAACAGTAAACGGAAAAAAAAACTACACAAGTAATTTAAAAAAACGGACAGCGTGCAAATACCAGGCAAAAGCAAGCGGTTATCTACAGCAATAATCATGCCTACATGTTGCGTTAGAGTGTGGGTGTGAAGAACTTGACAAAATGAAATAAAACTGATACCAAATAAATAAAACGGTTTTCGGATTCGGTGCGGTGTGTAACTTAAGTCACACTCGGATCGGAAAATAAAACGGTTATCAGATTCGGAGCGATGTGTAACCTTGGTTACACTCGGTTCGGAAAATGAAACGGTTATCGGATTTGGTATCAGCTTACGGCGGAGATTATTCTGCCTAGACGGACAGACAGTAATAATCAGAACGGTGGTATTTCGGTTCGGTTTGGAAATGTTGAAATTACATCAACACTTGATGCGGTGTTTGCCAAGCGCCTCAAACCCCAGAGCTGGGTGCCTTCAATAAATGCATTTCGGTTCGGCCACGTGGTATCTTGTCGGATTTGATGCGGAGAATTTCTATGTATCAGAATATAATGTTAGTTACTTTATTTACGGTAGCCTAGATTTTATTCTCAATTCCCGGACTATAATAAATTTCTATAAATTATTTCAAAGTAAGGAATTTCGTTCCATTTCGTATCAATACGAAATATTGGGAACAAAATGAACGGTAAATTAACAATAACACTACAATAAATTTCACAAAAATAATTTTTGCAAATACAGATTTTATTTTGCTATGACCTAGCTAAAATAAAATATACGGTAATTAAAACTTCTACCCATTTGGTAGAATAACATATTATTTTATCGCAGTACCATCACAAATGGTCTGGATCAAAATAATATAAACGGTAAACGGTACACAGTTTTCTCTCGAATATCATCTATGTTCTTTTTCCCATTTGGAAATTCTTGCGAACATAGCTATTTGGATAAAATCGGAGAAGTCGACAGGTCCTAACTCGGACTCTCTTACTATTGTAATAATTGTAACTTTAAATTTATTTAATTTCGGCTAAGTCGGGAAATAATAATTATATTCTGAAACATTTAAACGGAATCGGTTTCAAATTGTTGCTTTAAAACACACATTTCAGTGAATTATTCTTATCGGTGTTAATATAAAAAGGTCGACAAGAAACCAGCGGCGGTGATAAAACGGTGTACTTACATGTGCTGGATATACGGAATAGTACCCGACTGGGCTGTTTGACGGATCGGACAAAAGTGATTCTCAAATGTGTTCTAATGAAACTGATTTACGCAGCTGACTTACCAACGCCATCAGTATCAAATCTTGTAATTAATGTTAATTTTACGGACAGCCCTCCCACTGCCAGGTTTATCAAAATTTCTATTTAAAGTAGAAATCTGTTTCGCGGTTTCAGCTAGCTAAATTAGGAGAAATCTATAATATTAATTTACAATACCTATGATTCGAATGTAAGCGAAGCAAATAACGAAGTATATTAGTAATTTAAACTACATTTTTGGCAACGGAAAATTCACCTCGTTACATCATAAGTAAGACCAGAGCATAGGATATGAGTTTATATAACACACTGAATGTGAAAAAGTAAAATGGTGTTTCTTAATGAGCACTCTAGGCTGATATTTCATCACCATACTCCGATGGTTTCTCACGTGCTGAACACGATGCCGTTTTGTGCCATCACATCAGCTTTTCGAGAAAATTTAACCTATTAGTGTTTAAAATGCCCGTTTCGCCTTCGTTTGTGCACAAATTAGTTCACCCAATATTTTGGCCTAATTATTCTTACTCGGGGGTTCTTGGGGTGGCTGATCACGAATCTGAAGTCAGAATTTGAGAATTTTTAAGTTTAAGGCGGCGGATAAAATATGGGAGACCCTTCTAAGGCCTAATTTTTTAATTATAGTATTTTTTTATGTCAAACTTGAGTTGAGATGGTGAGAGGCAAGGTCTTGAATTTGAAAATTCTCAAATTCTCACTTCAGATTCGTGATCAGCGACGCAAAGAAACCCCAAAAAGTTTGAAATAATAAATAATGTAATAAAAATATGGGCCTCAGAGGGGTCCGCCATATTGGATCCGCCCTTCTGGATTTAGAAATTTTCAAATTATGACTTTAGATTCGTAATCAGCCGCCCGATAAACCCCCGAGTAATAATTTTTGACCCATAATCTTCAACATTTGTTAAATTTCTGAATATCAGTATTCGCCATATTGAATCCGCCATATTGGATTTGATAAGGGATGAACTTGGATATCATCATCGTAATCAGCGACCCCAAGAAGCCCTGGGTAATAAATTTTGGGCCACAGTCTTTAAGTTTTGATAAATTACTGGATTTTAGCATCCGCCATATTGGATCCGCCATCTTGGATTTATAAATTATCAAATTATGGTTTCAGATTTAGAGTAAATTTGTGCATGAACTAAGGGAAAAAAACCGGTAAAGGTATCTACACAGAATTTCCCTCTTTATGTGTGCATGGCGTTCATACAAATTATTAATTACGAAATGGCATTGAGAATAAAATCGGATTATAGCTATCACTATTAGAACAAAGAAAATCTTATATTTTTCATTATTTATTCCCTTTAGACGGTCCACCCTGTATATTTTCCAGTGAAAGTTTAACCATTTCTTCGCTGACAGTAGCGTCAACTATTTACCAAATTTGACTGCTCTCTGTCAAGTAATTTTTTAGTTAATGCATCAACAGATAGACAGACAGACATTTTCGTATTCTACAATACAATTATTGTATTCGAGAAAGAGTATTATACTTCCCTTCGGTAGGAAGCAGAGATTAGAACTACACGACCTCTTGCTATATCGAGCACTTTCTTGAGTATAAATTGACTGGCGAATCAGTAGAGTGCTGTTTGAAAACACTGCAAAACTAAATTCATGATATTTCAGCTGATACTTCATTCTTCTCATGAAACTGTAGATATTACATCTAAAAATGTAGCTGCCAAGGTTGTAAGGAAGACAACGGTTACTTTTGCCTCTTATAGTGTGTACGCAACAGAAGATGTCAAGGAGTTAAGCGTAAAACAAAGGCAATGTAAATTAGAAAGCGATGCTGATGGTTTGGACCATAGTCCGGTGTACTCATACGTCTTATGTAGAATAGAATGCCGCATTAAGCTCTGTCTGAAGCACTGTAACTGTACCCCATACTATTACAGAAGAAACCGTTAGTAAATTAGTAACTGCCCCAGCAGCACGAAATATTTATAGACCATATAGGTTCAACATATAAACGTGTAAAATTTCGAAATCATCCTTAAAGGAATATTTTTCTTCTAATACATGATTTGCATATGCAAGGTCAGTTTTGTTCGTAATGTAACTATTTTTATGTTCATAGTGACGTTTCTTGAAATTTCTGCATGCTTGATCAATATACAGGGTGTCTAAATAAAACTCCCAGGCCGAATATATTCTAAACGAATACAGGTATTTTAATTCTGTAAAAGCCAATTTGTAGAGCATAAAGAGAGCTTCATTTTTGAATATAATTGTTTCTTTAATATATCAGTATATAGATGGCGCTGTGCTTTAAAGAAATATTGCTATGGGAGAAACTTTGAAATGGGGTTTATGTGAAAGAAAATGCATTTCTAAGCAGATTATGTCCTAAAAAAATACCATAAAACTAACCGTTTTCGAGATATTTGAGTCCAAATGTTGACATTTGCCAATATTGAATAATTGTAATCTCTTCAACATTCCAGTCCTTTAAGTGGGACAATCTGTATTTAATTTACAAATTTTAGAAGAAAATATTTAAAGAATTTTTCATATAATTGCTTTGTTATTAGGTTCGATTATAATTAAAAATATTTGATATCTAGTGAGTATAATAACACTTATACCTTATAAATTAAATACAATTCAAGTTACCTTTGGGATAATAGTTTTGACATTTCTCAATTTCAATCACATTTTGTTTATTGATGTGTCAATAGAACTGTATCATTGTATCTAATTATTGTTTTCTTTGTAAATATTTATTATTAAATACGGTTTCTCATACAAATGAAGATAAATTAAACATGGTTTTCAATTATTTGGAATGTCGTAAAAATGCTTCAAGAGCTGTAAGTTTATATGAAATACGTTTTCCTGACAGACCTTTACCAGATCGGAAAACTTTTCGTTTCTGTTCTAATTTGAAAAATTATGGAGGTTTTAAGAAACAAAAAACAACAAAAAGAAAAGGAACTGCAACTGTTGAAAATATTGCGTTGGTATCATATTCTTAGAGCTGTGTATTTATCATACACAGCAAAAAGAAATTGTTTTAAAAAGCCTTGAAAAAGGAAACATATTAGATTTCCGAAACGTCGGCGAAATATTTAATTTCAAGTTTTTTTTTAATTAGTGCTGGTAATGGCTAGGGAATGCACTCACTCCATTATCTCAGTGTTGCCGACGTTGTGTTTTTGTTATATTCTAGTTACTTTGTGTCTTTTAAACTCACATTTTTACCCTTGGAGGTAAGTTTACTATTTTATTATTTGATTTTTCTCACTTAAAAATTAATTAAAATTTATTTATTATTAGAGCTTAGCCTAGATATCTTTTGGTTTTTATTATTTTCATTAATATTTTTTTGTGTATGTTTTCCATCGATGATTCTTTTGTATTTTTTTTGGTCTTTTTTTTTTCGTTTTTTTTTTCACTGTTGTTTTTTTTGTTTTTTTTTCAGGAAATTGACTAGGGGTCTGTCTAGTCTTACTCACAAATAAGAAGGACCTCGGATTGATTCGGTTACATTTGGGAAAACAAGAGGATAACTTAAAACTACATTACAAATAATTTACTATCTAGTCTGTGCTATTTTACAATTTTATTCCTAGATTTTTTATATGTTCACATAGCAATTTATATATTTCTAGGTTCCTAGAGCTTAGTAGTTGAGACAAATTAAACGGCAGGCATATTTTGATTCTGCATATTTTTTCGGTAAATTTATTAATTTTTTCCAACTTTAATTCGCAGTTCAGAAGTACGTGCTCTGCGTCACCTAATTTACCACAATCACAATGCGGGCTATCTTTAATCTTGATTTTGTGTAAGTATGTTGGAACCAGAACGTGATTGAATCTTAATCTACATATATTACTTCCACATCCACGTAGTGGATTGGAAGTATAGTAATCGCAAAAAAAATTTCAAAAATTTTTATACGTGAAGTAGGTTTAGAATGTCATGAAACGTCGAGATTTTAAATTTGAGCGAAAAAAAAATTTTTGTCTGTCGGTCTGTCTGTCTGTCTGTCTGTCTGTCTGTAACTTTTTTTTTTGTCCGCACGTTTTCTCCGGAACGGTTTAAGATATTGACTTGAAATTTTGTACACGTATATATTATATCGAGATCTGGAACTGGATTGTTTTTTGAGGATATCCGGTGAAGGGTTGGGGGTTAAATAGGGGTAAATAGGGGAAAATAAGTAAAGCAAGCTTGTAAGAGTACAGAAACTTGAAATTCGGTGTATGTACTAGAAGTTAAGGCCTCATATTTTTTTATAATATTTTTCAACCCCCCCACCACCCCTACCCCATTAATGGGGTTGATAAATTAAAGTTGAGATATTCATTTGAAATTTCGTACACGTATGTATTATAACGACGTCTGGAATTAGATTATATTTTGAGATGATTCCGTTGAAGGGTTGGGGGTTAATTTGAGGTGAATATGGGAATATAAGTAAAACAAGTTGGTAAGAGTACAGAAACTTGAAATTCGGTGTATGTACTAGAAGCCAAAGCGTCAGATTTTTTTTGTAATATTTTTCAACCCCCACCACCCCTACTCCAATATGAAAAGGGTTGATAAAATAAAATTGAGATATTCATTTGAAATTTGGTACACGTATGTATTATAACGACATCTGGAACTAGATTATATTTTGAGATGATTCCGTTGAAGGGTTGGGGTTTATTTAGGGATAGATAGGGGGAAATAAGTAAAGCAAGCTGGTATGAGTACAGAAACTTGAAATTCGGTGTATGTACTAGAAGCCAAGGCCTCAGATTTTTTAATAATATATTTCAGCCCCCCACCACCCCTACTCCATTATTCAAGGGGTTGATAAAATGAAATTGAGATATTCACATGAAATTTAGTACGCATATGTATTATAACGACATCTAGAACTAGATTATATTTTGAGATGATTCCGTTGAAGGGTTGGGGGCTGAATAGGGGTAAATAGGGGAAAATAAGTAAAGCAAGCTGGTAATACTACAGAAACTTGAAATTCGGTGTATGTACTAGAAGCCAAAGCGTCAGATTTTTTTATAATATTTTTCAACCCCCACCACCCCCACTCCCTTGTTAAAAGGGTTGATAAAATAAAATTGAGATATTCATTTGAAATTTGGTACACGTATGTATTATAACGACATCTGGAACTAGATTATACTTTGAGATGATTCCGTTGGAGGGTTGGGGGTTAAATAGGGGTAAATAGGGGAAAATAAGTAAAGCAAGTTAGTAAAAGTACAGAAATTTGGGATTTGGTGTATATACTAGAAGCGAAAGTCTCAGGTTTTTTTATTAGTATTTTCCATCTCCCCACCACCCTTATTAAAAGAGTTGATAAAATTAAATTTAAATTTGCACTTGAAATTTGGTACATTTATGTATTATAACTATATCTAAAACTGGATTATATTTTGATATGCTTGCGTTGAAGGAATGGGGGTAACTAGAGGTAAATAGAGAAAAATAAGTAAAGCAAGCTGGTAAGAGTACTGCAACTTGAAATTCGGTGTATGTCCTAGAAGCTAAGGCCTCAGATTTTTTAATAATATTTTGCAACCCTTCCACTACCCTTACTACATTATTAGAGGGGTAGATAAAATAAAATTGAGATATTCACTTGTAATTTGGTAGACGTATGTATTATAACGACATCTGGAACTAGATCATATTTTGGGATGATTCCGTAGAAGGGTTGGGGTTAACAGGAGGACTAGGGGAAAATAAGTAAATCAAGCTGGTAAGAGTACAGAAATTTGGGATTCGGTGTATATACTAGAAACCGAAACCAAGGCCTCAGATTTCTTTCTAATATATTTCAAACTCCACCACCTCCGCTTCATTATTAATGAGATTGATAACATCAAATTGAGATATTCACTTGAAAGTTAGTACACGTATGTATTGTAGTGACATCTGATTGAGATGACTCCATTGAAGGGGTGGGAGGTGGTAGGTTGTGAATAGGGGAAAATAAGTAGGGTAAACTAGAAATTTCATTTTTAACGTATATGATAGAAACCAACTCCTCAAACTTATCTATGACATCTGCCCTAAATATTAAAATTCTATGACCAATAATTTCCACATACTAGAGTGCAAATATAGTCAAGATGTTTCCTTTAAAGTGACTTGGATGAAGAATCTGGATGTGGAAGTAGTGATTCCTTAGGCAGCGGTTTTTTTTGTCGTATATTCCTTTTACTTGTTGAATATAAGCGTTTTCCCATTCGATGGTAAATATTTTTTTAATAGTGGGGAATATATCTTCATCAGGATATAGATAACCTATGATGGTTTCATTTGATAGGGCTTCTTTCGCTAACATGTCGACTTGTTCGTTGTTCACAGTATTGCAATGTCCTTTTACCCATACTAGCTTCACACTTTTTGAGGCATCCTGTAGACTTTTTATTAACTTAACGACATAATTTATTAAGAAATTGGTACTTGACTAAGGGTTTCAATTTTTTATTTCTTCTAAACTACTTTTGCTGTCTGTGATTATCAGTATTTCTTGTTTGTTTAGAGTTAAGCTATATTGTAAAGCTTCTATTATTGCAATCATTTCTGCGGAAAAAATACTAAAATTTGGGTTTAATGTAATTTTTTTGCTGTAGCTATTTTGTGGATCGAATATGGCACACCCGGTGTTCTCATCATCTTTTGAGCCATCTGTATATAGACAATAAGGATTAGAGAACAGTTGTCCTATGTCGTATTTAAATAACGTATTTCTAATGTTGTTAATATACTGTAGTCTTGTAAAAATATAACTACTATGTTTAAATTAATTATTAAGTTATTTATTTCATAAATTGGGACAATGTCGTTCTTATTGATCTGGTCTGTGTAAGGCAGTGTTTCCTTTTATATCTCTACTAACGGTATGGTTTTCTTTTTTGTCCAGTATGGGTCTGTCAAGTCCAAGATGAATAAGTTGTGGATACTCCGTATTAATTCGCTGTCTTTTGAATGGAGTACTTAGATGGCCTGATCTCCGGACAATACTTCATTAGAGTTTTAATTATGGGAATTTTTAAAAAGTAAAGTGTACAAAGAACCAATAGAACACATGGCAGATCTTTATAATAAAATGTATGCTAGTGTTGCCGCCATTAATCGGCATACATTATTAAAAGTTTGTACATCTGAACTAATTAATAGGTTTGCGACGTGTGTTAATGAACATGGCAATAATTTTGAACGCCTATTAAAATAGTTATTTTAATTTCATTAGTTCGCAAAAATTGTTTTAAGTTCTTAATTATTTCTTCATTCTTAAATTTTTGAATTATATGATAAATAATATTTTTAGTTTTTTTTTCCAAGGATTGCTTCAAATATATTTAATTCATAAGATATGAAAATTCCTTTAAATACTTTCTTCTTCTATTTGTAAATTAAATACAGATTATCCCACTTAAAGGACTGAAATGTTGAAGAGATTACAATTATTCAATATTGGCAAATGCCAACATTTGGACTCAAATATTTCGAAAACGGTTAATTTTATGGTATTTTTTTAGAACATAATCTGCTTAGAAATGCATTTTCTTGTACATAACCCCATTTCAAAGTTTCTCCCATCGAAATATTTCTTTAGAGCACAGCGCCATCTATATACTGATATATTAAAAAAAGAATTATATTCAAAAATGAAGCTCTCTTTATGGTCTACAAATCGGCTTCTACAGAATTAAAATATCTCTATTCCTTTAGAATATATCCATCCGGCCTGGGAGTTTTTATTGGGACACCCTGTATACCTCAGTTCAAGAACCACAAGTTATCTTATAGACTCCCGATTTATAGTTGTTTTGGGTTTTGTCTTTGTTATTTTTAATATATTTTTCTAACGAATTATTTGTTTTATAAACTATATTCAAATTTTGTGCTGCTGGAACACAGCATTATGGAAGAAAGGCGATTTAATTTCAGGACTTAATTTAACTCGTGTTATTTTCAGCTGGTGAAAAAATATGTGATATGGCTGGAATGTACTGTTTATCGAAATATGAAGGTAACGTCTTGTTTATTTATTTATTTATTTATTTATTTATTACATAAAATATCTAAGGACTGCATGAGCCAATTGCAGAGTTGCCTAGTAGTTAAGTACAGTTGTAGTTTAATTACAATTTAACTACTAACTACAAGTACTTATAGGTAGTTGTGAATACATCGGTATTGTATTGTGTATCCGCTACTCAAATTACTATTTCAAGGTAGTTAAAACTACTAATGTAATTTAACTACTAAGGTAGTTGCAACTATTGTTTATGTGTTTCCATAGAATCTGTTTTGATACGTCTTTCTCAGAACTGATCTAGATGTTAATACACAACCGCCTGAGAGCACTAGAATCGAGGAAAAACTCAAAAAACATCAATTTGATTACGGCCACAACTAATACACCCAACCAGCAAATTTGTTTTATAATTTAAATGTTCTACGATTACTTTCTTTTATTGTTATTTTATTAATGCTTCTAAATGCAGATTGATTATGTTAGAGTTCTAGAAAATACTATTTTGTTGTCTGCAACTGAACTATTTTATAAATTTGTTATTAAAACGTTTCTACAGCAAAACTATAAAATATCTTAGAATGGAGTTGAGAAATTATTTTATAAATGTTTTCGTGACAAAGTTTCAGCTTAAAAAACTAAATCATTTTATAAAAATTTTTTAGTAACGTTCAGCAGCATTTTTAGCACCATTATAAATATACATTCGAATTATTTTATACTTATTTCTTATTGTCTTACAAAACCGTTATATTAAAGATCTATTTATGACAATTTTGCTTTTAAAAATAAATGTTATTCTAGAGCATGTTATATAATTATTATATACCATTGTATTTTCTGCAATATGGAAACAGCAACAAAGTCATTACAAAATAAAATTGTTTAGTTGAGCATAAAGATGTAGTAGGTATAGTAGTATAGTAGATGTAGTGGCTGACAATACGATAAAACATATTTGAGTAAATTGATTTCCTGCGTTAGCTGTGTATTTATATTCATACATAATTAAAGTCTGTCCTTTAACGAAAATGTTAAAAAAACTATACAGGGTGTTGCATCATGAGAGGGACATAGCTTAATAGGAGGTAGAGAACATCAGTGGTAACCGGAACCTCCCATAGAAATGTCTCATTGGGATTTCACTACGAAATTACAGGGTGTTAAATAATTTTTGGCCAAACCTGTTTTTTGTCATAACTTTGACAGGAAATGAAATAACGGATTCATATTTGGTACGGCTAATGTACAAACGAGCCCCAAGAGGTACATGTATAAAAAAAAATATATCCAGGTCCGGACTCACTATAATTTATGTTTCTTCTTTGCATCAATAAAACATCACCCTGTATATATTTTTTTGAAATTTCGATACGATATTCGAAAAGAGCAAGAAAAAACAAACAAAATGGCCTATTTCATTTTTTTGTTACACCTTCGTGGTTATTTTAATACGTTGTTAAATGTGCAAGAAAATGGATTACAGAACCCTATTAAATGAGAGGCACGTGAAATAAATAGTTTTATAACTAAAATTTGCAAAAATTCTATTGAGCCTAGGTGGTCTGGGTGAATCCAAATTCCGGCACGTTTTAAAGGTCCATTTTGGTAAAAAACTGTGGTCCTAATAAGTAATCGGGTATGAAATAACAAAATTTTTAATCAATCACAGTAGGCTTGTTCAAAGAATAAAAGTGACAGATAATTTAAACCATTTAGGCCTAAGCAACCAGTTACTTTGATCAAGAAAATCATCAACATTTTATACTTAATAAAAATTGGAAGAGAACAAACTAAAATCTAAATAAATAAAATATTTTCCATTCAATTAACAATAAATAACAAAACAATAACTAAATGTGTTTAAAAATAAAACGTAATTGACACTAAAGTAAATTTTCAAAATGTCCTCCCCCAAATTCTGTGCATTTTCTTGCGCGTTTAGAAAGGTCACCAATTGCTCGACGTATCATTTCTGGATTATTCCGTATTTCGTCGCAGGTTGTAACGATACGCTGGATTAAATGTTGTCTACTTTCAATTTCAATGCTATAAACCTCGTTTTTTAAGTGGCCCCATAAAAAGTAATCACAAGGGTTACAATCAGGAGATCTTGGTGGCCATTCATGTGGACCCCCGCGTCCAATCCATCTATTAGGATACACATTGTTTAAGTGTTCTCTTACTTGAAGGTTAAAATGTGGTGGGGCCCCATCCTGCTGAAACAACATGCCTCTTATACCGATATTTTCTAACATATTCGGTAAAATGTTTTGAAGAAAATCAAAGTAAATTTCACCATTCAATCTTTCTTCAAAAAAATGTGGCCCTATCAAATGTCTATTCACAAGTCCGACCCAAACATTTACAGAAAACCTGTGTTGCGAACGGCGTTGGCGTACCGCATGTGGGTTTTCCTGTGCCCATTTATGATTATTTCGTGAATTGTTTACTCCATCCCTTGTAAATTGTGCCTCATCCGTAAATAAGGTTCTGTAAATGACTGGGTGATGATTAGACAACCAACGACAAAATGCCAGGCGGGGGATATCGTCGCCTTGTTGAAGACGCTGTACCTGCTGGATATGATATGGATGGTAACGTTCTCTTTTTAGGGTTCTCCATACTCGCCAATGAGGAATACCAGTTGCCAAACTGATTCGTCTAGTGCTCATATTTGGGTTTTCTTGAACTACGTTTATAATATTGTTTTGTTCCTGCACACCTTGTTGTAAAACACGCTCCACAACTGCAGAAGTAGGAAACTTTCCGTGTTGTCTTGCATACTGGAACACCGTACTAAAGGTTTTATGATTAGGGCATCGACGACCAGGAAAACGCAGCCGATATTCTCTTTCCGCCGACCTACCATTTCCATTACAGAAACCATAGATGAATATTATGTCAGCATATTCCCCGTTTGTAAATTTTACTGGCATAGTTAAAATATTTTCACAAGTTTTCACTAACTAAATGCGGATTATTGACACATTAAATTACTAACAAACAATTATTCAACTGTTTAGGAGATTTCTTTTTATTATCTGTCACTTTGAACAAGCCTACTGAGATTGATTAAAAATTTTGGTATTTCATACCCGATTACTTATTAGGACCACAGTTTTTTACCAAAATGGACCTTTAAAACGTGCCGGAATTAGGATTCACCCAGACCACCTAGGCTCAATAGAATTTTTGCAAATTTTAGTTATAAAACTATTTATTTCACGTGCCTCTCATTTAATAGGGTTCTGTAATCCATTTTCTTGCACATTTAACAACGTATTTAAATAACCACGAAGGTGTAACAAAAAAATGAAATAGGCCATTTTGTTTGTTTTTTCTTGCTCTTTTCGAATATCGTATCGAAATTTCAAAAAATGTATACAGGGTGATGTTTTATTGATGCAAAGAAGAAACATAAATTATAGTGAGTCCGGACCTGGATATATTTTTTTTTATACATGTACCTCTTGGGGCTCGTTTGTACATTAGCCGTACCAAATATGAATCCGTTATTTCATTTCCTGTCAAAGTTATGACAAAAAACAGGTTTGGCCAAAAATTATTTAACACCCTGTAATTTCGTAGTGAAGGCCCAATGAGACATTTCTATGGGAGGTTCCGGTCACCACTGATGTTCTCTACCTCCTATTAAGCTATGTCCCTCTCATGATGCAACACCCTGTATAAAAAATTATTCTCAAACAAATTTTGGTTAAGAACATTGACAAGAGCGGTGCAGATCTTGATAGATCAATAACGGCGAAACTAAAAACATTAGACTTAGGACAGTGGAGAAACTTAAGAAGTGGTTGTAAAAAATATTAGGTACATGTATTTACAGTGTAATGGTTTGGCAATAAGACACAGTTTATACTGCCGTAAAATAAAACGACACCTTTCACTCACTGCACTGTTAACGTATCAGGTCATATACCAAAGTACTGTTGTTTCCATTAGTAAAAGTAATTGTGTGTTTGGCAATAAATAAATCATATAAATAAACAGCTCTGTAAATACTCTGCTACTAATTTCTAGGTTATGTTTATGCAAATTGAACCAATTTCGTTTCCATGGTTGCATTTACAACTCAGTTCTAATAGATTTATCATAAGGGCTACAGAATTATAGTGAAAATGAGTGACTTATTTTATAAGATTCGTCCTATAATATAATACGTCCTATAATAATTGCTGTATAGACGTTTATAAAACAGTGAAAAGAAAAGTCTAAAAAATGTTTTATAATTTAGCTGTAAGAACATGCTTAGCACTTATTTATATGATGATTTAATTGCGAAGACTAAATAATCACTTTAGCGGTTTTAATAAAACAAAATAGCCTTTACAGAGCAGTAGTATAACAGTAGTAAAATAAAATTGTAGCATAATTTAAAATTAATAGAGCAACTTTGTTAGTTGGGAATGGAGTGAGAGTAGCGGAGGGGTTGGAAAATGTTATAAAAAATACATAAGGCTTTCGCTTGTGACGTGCTTTCTTCCAGTTGCCTAGCGCATAGGCAAGTGGAAGTGTCACTTTAGCGTTGAGCTTTATTTCGGTTAAATTCGGTAATCTCGAGGGCCAGTTTTGCAATTTTTACGTGGGGCAAAGGTCCCACATTAGCCTACTAAATGCAGCCTGTTGCAGTAGGGCTGGGATAGCTACAGTGGAGACACGGTGTGTCCAAGGGTCTGGACGGCAGATTAGATTTTCACTCACATTCAACAGTAAAAAGCGGATGTCGGTAAATAACAAAGTTTATTAACATACAATGAAATTTTTACAAAACAATAAAAAACGGTTAGGTACCAAAATACGGAGTTTTTTATATATAAAATTAAATAACACTTAAGATATGTCATTTTAATTTAATTTGAATTAGGTAGGGCGCCATTTTGTGACGTACGGGTAACCAGGCGGTGAGAAGCTAGTTAGCTACTCATTAATGCGGAAGCAAGCGGTGGTAAGCAAGCAAACGGTGAAAGCGGTAAAAAAACAGTAGTAAAAGCGGTATAAAAAAAACAGTAAACAATAAAAAAAAACAGTTAGGTACCAAAATACGGAGTTTCTCATAAATAAAATAGAAAAACTTAAGATATGTCATTTTAGTCTAATTTGAATTAGGTAGGGCGCCATTTTGTGACGTACGGGTAACCAGGCGGTGAGAAGCTAGATAGCTACTCATTAACAAAACAATAAAAAACGGTTAGGTATCAAAATACGGAGTTTTTTATATATAAAATTAAATAACACTTAAGATATGTCATTTTAATTTAATTTGAATTAGGTAGGGAGCCATTTTGTGACGTACGGGTAACCAGGCGGTGAGAAGCTAGTTAGCTACTCATTAATGCGGAAGCAAGCGGCGGTAAGCAAGCAAACGGTGAAAGCGGTAAAAAAAACAGTAGTAAAAGCGGTATAAAAAAAAACAGTAAACAATAAAAAAAACAGTTAGGTACCAAAATAAGGAGTTTCTCATAAATAAAATAGAAAAACTTAAGATATGTCATTTTAGTCTAATTTGAATTAGGTAGGGCGCCATTTTGTGACGTACGGGTAACCAGGCGGTGAGAAGCTAGATAGCTACTCATTAACAAAACAATAAAAAACGGTTAGGTACCAAAATACGGAGTTTTTTATATATAAAATTAAATAACGCTTAAGATATGTCATTTTAATTTAATTTGAATTAGGTAGGGAGCCATTTTGTGACGTACGGGTAACCAGGCGGTGAGAAGCTAGTTAGCTACTCATTAATGCGGAAGCAAGCGGTGGTAAGCAAGCAAACGGTGAAAGCGGTAAAAAAAACAGTAGTAAAAGCGGTATAAAAAAAACAGTAAACAATAAAAAAAAACAGTTAGGTACCAAAATAAGGAGTTTCTCATAAATAAAATAGAAAAACTTAAGATATGTCATTTTGATCTAATTTGAATTAGGTAGGGCGCCATTTTGTGACGTACGGGTAACCAGGCGGTGAGAAGCTAGATAGCTACTCATTAATGCGGAAGCAAGCGGTGGTAAGCAAGCAAACGGTGAAAGTGGTAAAAAAAACAGTAGTAAAAGCGGTATAAAAAAACAGTAAACCGAAAAAACTACACACGTAAGTAATTAAAAAAAAAACGGACAGCGTGCAAATACCAGGCAAAGGCAAGCGGTTATCTACAGCAATAATCATGCCTACATGTTGCACTAGGGTGTGGGTGTGAAGAACTTGTCAAAACTAAATAAAACTGATACCAAATAAATAAAACGGTCTTCGGATTCGGTGCGGTGTGTAACTGAAGTCACACTCGGATCGGAAAATAAAACGGTTATCGGATTCGGAGCGGTGTGTAACCTTGGTTACACTCCGTTCGGAAAATAAAACGGTTATCGGATTTGGTATCAGCTTACGGCGGAGATTATTCTGCCTAGACGGACAGACAGCAATAATCAGAACGGTGGTATTTCGGTTCGGTTCGGAAATGCTGAAATTACATCAACACTTGATGCGGTGTTTGCCAAGCGCCTCAAACCCCACAGCTGGGTGCCTTCATTAAATGCATTTCGGTTCGGCCACGTGGTATCTTGTCGGATTTGATGCGGAAAATTTCTATGTATCAGAATATAATGTTAGTTAATTTATTTACGGCATCCTAGATTTTATTCTGAATTCCCGGACTATAATAAATTTCTATAAATTATTTCAAAGTAAGGAATTTTGTTCCATTTCGTATCAATACGAAATATTGGGAACAAAATGAACGGTAAATTAACAACAACACTAAAATAGATTTTACAAAAATAATTTTTGCAAAAACAGATTTTATTTTGCTACGCACTAGCTAAAATAAAATATACGGTAATTATAACTTCTACCCATTTGGTAGAACAACATATTATTTTATCGCAGTACCGTCACAAAAGGCCTGGATTAAAATAATATAAAAGGTAAACGGTACACAGTTTTCTCTCGAAATATCATCTATGTTCTTTTTCCCATTTTGAAATTCTTGCGAACATAGCTATTTGGATAAAATCGGAGAAGTTGACAGGTCCTAACTCGGACTCTCTTGCTATATTGTAATAATAATTTAACTTTAACTTTATTTAATTTCGGCTAAGTAGGGAAATAATAATTATATTCTGATACATTTAAACGGAATCGGTTTCAAATTATTGCTTTAAAACACACATTTCAGTGAATTATTCTCATCGGTGTTAATATAAAAAGGTCGACAAGAAACCAGCGGCGATGATAAAACGGTGTACTTACATGTTGTGAATATACGGAATAGTACCCGACTGGGCTGTTTGACGGATCGGACAGAAGTGATTTCAAATGTGGTCTAATGAAACTAATTTACGCAGCTCTCTTACCAACGCCCTCAATGTTAATTTTAGTAATTAATGTTAATATTACGGATAGCCCTCTCACTGCCAGGTTTATTAAATTACCTATTTAAAGTAGAAATCTATTTCGCGGTTTTAGCTAGCTAAATTAGGAGAAATCTATAATAATAATTTACAATACATATGATTCGAATGTAAGCGGAGCAAATAACGAAGTATATTTAAACTGCATTTTTGGCAACGGAAAATTTACCTCCTTGCACGCTTCTAGTATTTGCACCAAATCCAAGTTTCTATACTCTTACCAGCTTGCTTTACTTATTTGCCCCTATTTACCCCTACTTACCTCCGAACTCTTCACCGGAATCATTACTAAATATAATCTAATTACAGATGTGCTTATAATACATGAATGTACCAAAGAACCCCGCACCACTTTAATGGGAAATTGGACCCCTCAAACAAACCCCCCTTTTTAAAATTGTAAATATTTCTTACAAAAAAAATGCACGCCCTATAGGGGTTGAACCGAGGGGTAGGAGTGATTGGGGCCATCCCTCTGTAGAACTACCACCTTAAGTCGTGGGGAGGGCCAATTCACCAAATTACAGGGTTGAATTGATGTTTGCGCTGGGAGACAGACTTTAAGGGTGATTTTGGGGCGAGTTAGGGGCGATTACGGGGGGTAGCCGTGGTCAAAAACTTTTTGGGGCTCCGGAATCAGTTTCAGCACCCTCAAAAACAGGGGGGGAGGAACTAGATTAGCTCAGTAGCAAATTCTTGTGTGTCTCTCCGACTCCTGACCTCCATAGTAAGTACAACCAGTATGATAGGTTTTTCTGGCAGTTGTTGGGCTGTTTTACCATGATATTCTGCAAGAGCGCACAAAATCGAACAAAACTAAAAAAAGAAAATGTTTCTACACCATAACGGTAAAACTTTGTTACCTATCACCTCCTTCAAATAGGTATGACAGACATTTTCGGCAGATTAGGTCGTTATACCAGGTTTTTCTGAGAGAGTATGAAATTTCCTAAAAAATGCTCTGATAGAAATCATTTTTAGCGAAAACGGTAAAAAATTATTGTTTTTTAATGACAAATAATTTAATTAAAGATACTTCCGGCTAGAGAAACCCATTTTGTTCGTATGGTTTTCTACAGTCAATTTTCACTAGAATTTTTAAAACTTTTAAACTCCGCGATGACAGTAGTACCGTGTCATCGGTTTTCGGGCTACAATAAATCAACCATATTAGGAACTAAATAATAGATTTAATATTATATTAGCTAACTAAACTGTTTGGGCCATCTGGTTTGTTGGATTATTATTATTAGTTTTCTTCCTAAACTCCTACTCACCAATTGAACTGCTGCTCAATAGATGTCATTCATAGTATGGATGGATTCATTTTTAAGTTCTTACAAAAAGTTGATATTTTTTACTTTTGGTATTATCTTTGATTTTAGTTAGACAGTTTAACATAATTTGAAAATATAGTAGTATAGTTATATATAGTAAACCCCGCATTGAATGAAAATTAGTTCATTATATTTATTTTATAGTATAGTGTTAAAGTTGGTTTAATTAAAGTACCGCAAAATTTCCTATTATCCCATCCCTCAAACCTGCCGGTACTTTACATCATAGGAACCCAACACTACAATATATTGGTGAGTAAAATTTTTTTTTGTATACAGTTCCACTTAATTACCTTTTTGATAAAATTAGATTAATAATTCGTAAATGTACAATACATTTTTTTTTGGTCCGTTCTTGAAGCCGGATTCTGTGAACTAAATATTGCTTTATTCTCGACATTTACGAATAATTAAATTTTTTATATTAGATATACATAGGTATAAAAAAAAAAATAACAATTCATTTCGAATAATTTCATAGCTATAGTTCATATATCATATAATTTACCAGTAAATAATAGATTTGATAAAAATAAATTCGGTAATAGAATTATATATTATAATATATAGATTTTGTAGCTTATGTGCGTGGGAACTTAGGGTGAATATATCATTTGATCATTTTATTTCCTGCCATTCATATAGGATAGAATTAAACATTTATTGAGTGGTTGTTGGATTGTAAGTTGCTAATAGTTTGGTTTTTACAGTTGTTTTTACATACCTATAGCATAGTAGATAGATACAGAATAAAAACGTTTTTTTGTTTATTGGAATTTTCAACCAAAAAATATTGTATGCATACACTAAGAAAAGTGTTGTTTGCTTTTGAGATTAGAAATAGTAATTTACACAAATTTCAATCATACACTGGGCTTGGGGTTTAGAGAGACTTCATATTTCTCGATTTTTAGGAAATATTCAACCGAATATTTAAATCAGGATATTATAATAGCATTTCAAAGTAATTAATTAATATTTTATTTTCATATATTTTGCTAAGAATATGGCACAGCTTAAAAAACAGCAACAATTAAAAATATTACAGTCAAAGAAGGAGCAATATTTTACAAGAATTCAGAAATTGTATGATTCTAGTAAATTAGTTGATGATGCGACTCAATTAGATTATTTTCGTACGAGGTATGAAACCTTAGAAAATACAAAAGAGGATTTTGCAAAGGTTGTAGATGACATCCATTTTTTGCAGTATGATCTTGATCCAGAGTATGTTCCTTCGTATCAAATTTTAGACACTTTTGACGAACTTTATTGCCATATTCAATTTGTAGCAAAAAGGGTTTTAAAGGGTCACGAAAATGATAGTAGTTCTAATAATAATGCTAATAAAGAGATTCCTAGATTACCTAAACTTCAGATTCCGAATTTTAGTGGTAACCTTAAAGAGTGGCCAATATTTATCGAATGTTTTAATAGCTTAATTCACAATAGGAAAGATTTAAATGATACTGATAGAGTACACTATTTGATTGGAAATTTGAGTGGTAATGCGTTAAATGTGTGTTCAGGTGTACCCCCCACTGGTGAGAATTATCGTGTTATTTATGAAGCGATGATTGATAAATATTCGGACAAACGTGCTATAGCTAATAATTACTTGGAACAATTATTTACATTTAGACCAGCTCAAACAGAAACTTATAGTAGTTTAAATACTTTTTTAGAAAAATTTGATACTTCTGTCAGAGCCCTGCAAACATTGAATTTGACAAATTTAGCTGATTATATATTAACATATCTGGCAATTTCAAAACTTAGTCCTGAAACACAACGTTCGTTCGAAAATAATTATCGAAAGTCTGAAATGCCATCTTATCAAGAAGTTATAAATTTTATTAAAGAGCAAGCCAAAATTTGTAGTCGAACTCCAAGTATTAATAAACAAAATAATTCTAGTACTACTAAATCAAAAATAACACATTCATTCGTTGTTCAAGATAATTTAACTCAGAACAAATGTCGACTGTGTAAAACTAATTCACATTTTATTGTAGCATGTCCAAAATTTTTAGAAATGTCTCCTACAGATAGGTATAAATTTGCTAAAGGTCAGAATTTGTGTCTGAACTGTTTGGGTACTCACAAAATTATTAATTGTAGAAGTAAAAGTAATTGTAAAATATGCAAATTACGTCATCATTCATTATTGCATTTTAATTTACCGGTTAATAATGTTGAAGGAAATCCAAAAAGGTTAGAAATTAATAGCTCAGTTAGCAGAAAATCTGAAACACTTGTCGAAGAACCAACGACTTCTAGCGGTATTGCTCATAATTCACAGTCTATAGTTAATTTGAATGATTCATGTCTGGATGGTTCCAATACAAAAATTGATAAAACATTTGTAAATTATTGTTCAACCACCGAAAATCCACGAATTTCAAGTAATACCACCGTATTATTATCCACTGCTAAAGTTTATATTCTAGATAGTTTTGGAAGACAGCATGTCGCTAGATTTTTATTAGATAGTTGCAGTCAAGCAAATTTCTTAACCTTAGATTTTTGTAAGCGCATACACTTGAATATTTCTAAACTTCATACTGAAGTACATGGTATTGGAACTTCTTCTAGTAGAATTTATGGCCGTACAAATATAGTAATAATTTCCCAAATTGATTCAGCTAAACGATATCCTTTGGAAGTTTTAATTGTTGATAAAATAACAAATCGTTTACCGCAAGTTGAGGTTAATATTGCTGCCTGTTCACATCTTGCCGACATATCCTTAGCTGATAATAATTTTAACAAACCGAGTCAAATCGATGGTATTATTGGGGCAGAATTATATCCTTATTTATTAGGTCAGCTCCGTATCGCTGGTCCTCCCAAAACTCCAGTTGCTGTGGAAACTAGTTTAGGATTTGTGGTGATGGGTATGGTCCCCATTTTATCTGTTCCTGAAATTACTCAAAGTTTTTGTACAGTTGTAGAACCCCCGCTTGAAACTTTAGTAAAACATTTCTGGGAAATAGAGGATATTCAATTGCCAGGAATAACAAATCCCGATGATATTGAATGTGAAAAAATATTTCAGTCTACATATAGTCGAAATAATTCTGGTCGTTATATAGTCACACTTCCGTTTCAGCGCGATAGTTCATATCTAGGTGATTCTTATGCAGTGGCACATCGTAGACTCTTGTCGTTGGAGAGAAAATTTATTAAATTTCCTAATTTCAAAACTCAATATGTTGAAATTATTAATGATTATTTATCCCAAGGTCATATGACTAAAGTTTTAAAAGATAATTGTTCGTCGCCATCTTATTATATTCCGCATCATGCAGTATACAAATTAGATTCTATTAGCACTCCCCTTAGAATAGTTTTTGATGCTAGTGCAAAAACGGACACCCTGTATTCACTAAATGATTTGTTGTATACGGGTCCAAAATTACAAGTAGATGTAGTAACAATGTTTCTTAATTTTAGATTGTTTCAAGTTGCATTTATAGCTGATCTCCGTCAAATGTATAGGCAAATTCTTATAGATAAAATTCATCGACGTTTTCAGCGTATACTTTGGAGATTTTCTCCAAATGAACCAGTCTCCATTTATGAATTGAATACAGTATCTTTCGGGGTAAGGTCTTCACCATTTTTAGCACTCCGAACAATACACCAGTTAGCCAACGATGAAGAAAAATCATTTCCGTTGGCTGCAGAAATTGTTCGAAGGGATATGTATGTTGATGATTTAGTTTCTAGTATACCTACAGTCGATCAAGCAGTAATTTTGTATAGAGAATTGATTGAATTGTTTAAGCGAGGTGGTTTTGATTTGGTAAAATGGTCAACGAATTCCGAACAGCTTTTACAGCAAATACCGGAACAAAATCGTTCTACTCATATGATTGATTTTGACATTGAGTGCCTTAAGGTGCTAGGGTTGCAGTGGCATCCAAAATTAGATATGTTGTCTTTTTCCCTCAAAATTCAAGATAAGGAATGTACTAAGAGGAATATTCTCTCGACTGTTGCCCGATGTTTCGATCCATTAGGATTTCTCTCGCCTGTTATCTTACAAGCAAAATTGTTAATTAAAAATTTGTGGATACTTCGTATAGGTTGGGATGAAACTCCCCCAGCTGATATAGTTCAGTGGTGGAGAGATTTTCAACACTGTTTGAAACTTTTAGTTAATTTTCAAGTTCCTAGGTATTTAGGCATGATAACTCAAGCTTCAGTAATGTTAGTTGGTTTTGCTGATGCATGCGAAACTTCATATGGGGCAATGGTATATATTCGTATAAAATCGTTGACTTCTATTCAGACGAATTTATTATGTGCCAAGACAAAGGTATCCCCTACGAAAATTATATCAATACCTCGATTAGAATTGTGTGCCGCTCACTTATTAGCCAAGCTTCTTTCATTTGTAGAAAAAACTTATACATCAAGGTTGAATATAGAAAAAATTGTAGCTCTCTCTGATTCTACGGTAACACTTAGTTGGATAAATGCGCCTCCATTTAAATGGAAAACGTTTGTAGCCAATCGTGTGTCTAAAATACAGGCATTGGTTGCTTCTAGTTGTTGGTTTCATGTTGATGGAAAGGAAAATATCAGTGATGGTCTTTCTAGAGGAATGTCGCCCTCACAATTTATGGAAAATAAATTTTGGTTGTCCGGTCCAAAATGGTTAAAGTATGATATTTCATCTTGGCCTATTAAACCTGTTGGTATAGAACATTGCACAATGTTGGAAGAAAAAACTGTTGCATTGTTAAATTCGAATAGTGAAATTCATCCTTTTTATTTGTTAGCGGAACGGTGTTCATCTTGGATGAAATTATTACGTGCAATTGTTTATGTACTTCGTTTTGTAAAACTTTTACCCCGTGCAGCCGTGTTTGTTGCAAGTGATTTAGATAAAGCTGAGACGGTTTTGCTAAAAGTCGTACAAACCTTTCATTTTGCAGCTGACCTAAAGGAATTGGAAAAGAATGGTAGTTGTTCTTCCTATTTGAGACATTTACGTCCTTTTATACATGATGGAATTCTTCGGGTTGGTGGACGTCTAGTTAATTCCAAATTAAATTTTAATATACAGCACCCTATACTACTCCCTAAACGTGATCGCGTTGTAGATTTGTTAATCGATCACTATCACCGATATAATCTTCATACAGGACCTAATTTGGTTCTATCATTGCTTAGACAGCGTTATTGGATTTTATCTGCTCGTGGAGTTGTAAGAAGCCGCATTCAAAAATGTAATATTTGCTTTAAATTAAAGCCTAAAGCACAATTTCCCCTGATGGGAAACCTCCCTTCTTGTCGAGTTCAAGAATCCAAAGCTTTTCTTCACAGCGGTGTAGACTATTGCGGTCCCATTCAGACCATACCTTATAGAAGAAGAGGTGTGCGTTCACAAAAAACTTATATTTGCCTCTTTGTTTGTTTAGTGACAAAAGCAATACATCTAGAGCTCGTGTCAAGTTTATCCACAGCTAACTTTTTACAAGCCTTTAAACGTTTTCTATCACGTAGAGGATTAGTCACTAATATGTACTCAGATGGAGGTACTAATTTTATAGGAGCAAAGACATACTTGGACGAGTTACACTCATTAACTAATTCTAATGATTTTAATGCAAGCGTAGCTACTGAACTCTCTTGCAGAGGAATAAATTGGAAAATTAATCCTCCATCTGCCCCTCATTTTGGCGGATTGTGGGAAAGTAACGTTAAGTCGGTAAAGACACATCTTTTTAGAGTTATTGGACATCAGCTATTAACTTACGAGGAAATGAATACATTATTAATTCAAATAGAGGCACTTCTTAATTCGAGACCATTGTGTGTACTCAGTTCGGATCCTGCTGAACCTTTAGCTTTAACTCCAGCTCATTTTCTCACCTTAACACCATTGAAGTCGTTACCTGCTCAAGATCTTAGCTCTGAAAATATTAATCGCCTAGATCGCTTTCAACTGATAGATAGAATGATTTCGGATTATTGGAAGCGATGGCGTCTTGAATATTTAACAAGTTTACAAGTCAGACAAAGATGGACTACATCGACTTCTCCAATTAAATGTGGTACTATAGTTTTGGTGGAACAACCAAATACTCCACCTCTTCACTGGCCATTAGGCACTATCATTGAAACTTTTCCTGGAAAAGACGGAGAAGTAAGAGTAGTTTCGGTAAAAACTCAAACTGGCATTTATAAAAGACCAGTAGTCAAAGTGTGTCCATTGCCCACACAATAATTTTGTTGTATTTTGCTTTTCGAAATAGTTTTAGTTTTAGGTTATTAGGTTAGGTTATATATTTCTGAAACTTCTTCAGGGTGGGGGGAATGTTTGGGCCATCTGGTTTGTTGGATTATTATTATTAGTTTTCTTCCTAAACTCCTACTCACCAATTGAACTGCTGCTCAATAGATGTCATTCATAGTATGGATGGATTCATTTTTAAGTTCTTACAAAAAGTTGATATTTTTTACTTTTGGTATTATCTTTGATTTTAGTTAGACAGTTTAACATAATTTGAAAATATAGTAGTATAGTTATATATAGTAAACCCCGCATTGAATGAAAATTAGTTCATTATATTTATTTTATAGTATAGTGTTAAAGTTGGTTTAATTAAAGTACCGCAAAATTTCCTATTATCCCATCCCTCAAACCTGCCGGTACTTTACATCATAGGAACCCAACACTACAATATATTGGTGAGTAAAATTTTTTTTTGTATACAGTTCCACTTAATTACCTTTTTGATAAAATTAGATTAATAATTCGTAAATGTACAATACATAAACAATTTAATAAAATGTTGAGTCTTGTAAATATCTTCAGAAATGGATTTTCAAAATTCAGAATCAGGACATTAATTCAAACTAATAATTGTCCTTAATTCTAGTTTTGGTCATATTTCACAACAATTAGTGTATACAGGGTTGGGCAATAGTCTTGGAACGGCTCAATTACAGCCGAACGGGACCTCGTATCAACTTCAGGTTTTTGACACTGTATTCAGTGAAGTTTTTAGAACTTCTTGACATGTAATTCAGGACCGTGACGTCATTACGTTCGGAGGTGTGACATAAGTGTCAATTTTTTTAAATCAAACACCCGGTATATTTTTCCATATTTGTGTACTTTAAGGAGTCCCGAATTCAACGATGTAACGTTTGTATGGATTCTGTTATGTAATGTGGTCTCAATAAGGGAAAATTAGAAATTACAATCGTAATTAACAGAGAACAGTGGATATCCAAACAGCTGTATCCAAAAAAGACACTCTTTTTTCACCATTTTTTTTTACAAAACTAAGACCCACGTAAACAAGTTTTTTTGTAGTCGTTTAATAAAAACACAGGTCATAGTTAAATTGTTCTCATTATTTTACTAGTTTATCTAAGTAAGTCGTGGTATAAACGTCACTGTGACATTACTTTTGTACTACTAATTTATGATTCTAAAAACGTGTCTTTAAAATGGCTCAACTGAACGACACTGAACGGATAACTTTACTCATGATGATTGAATTCGGTCCCTTCAGGAAGCAAGTGACCTCTCCAACGATAGCTTTCCTGAGCGAAACCCGATTTCCAAGTCAACAGCATGTTGAATTTTGCACAATTTTGAACATACGGTAAATGTCAAGAATTTACCAAAAACTGGCCGCCCAAAAACAGCGGCAAACGACGACAGAGCTTTAGATGTACTGTTAGCGATTCAGGAAGAGCCTAAAACGTCAATTCCGAAACTTTCATAAGAAACTGGTAACAGTGAAAGATCCATTCGAAGAATACTCAGGAGAAATAAAATACATCCCTACAAAGTCAGCTTACTTCAGGAACTTGCGGAAGATGACCCTGATCGTCAAATGCAGTTTTGCCAACAAATTATGAATTTCTTAGACGAGACACCACAGTTTGTAGATCGCATTTTGTTTTCCGATGAGGTTACATTTTGTTTAAATGGATTTGTCAATCGTCACAATTGTCGCTATTGGTCTGCTGAGAATCCACATTGGATGGAAGAAATGCACACATAACATCCACAAAAAGTAAATGTCTGGGCGGATATAATTGGAACACATGTAATAGGGCCGTTTTTTCTAAATGGTAATTTACTGCTGATACCTATTTAACTTTATTACGCGAAAGAGTTATACCCGCTGTAATTCAGATATTTCCCAACCGCGAAAATCCTCAGGTGATCGCAAATGACGTGTACTTCCAGCAAAACGGAGTTCCGCCACACTTTGCCAGAATTGTAAGAGATTTTTTGGACACTGTCTTTCCCCGGAGATGGATAGGTAGAAGGGGTCATATCGAATGGCCAGCTAGGTCACCTGACCTAACCCCTCTTGATTTTTTTCTGGGGTCATTTGAAGTCTGTGGTCTATCGCACAAGACCTGCCACGGTACACGAGATTCAAAAAAGAATTCTAGCGGTTGCTGATAATATTACACCTCAGTCCCTCCAAAATGTTCAGCGGGAATTTGAGGACAGGCTAGCACATTGTCAGGCAGTGAAAGGATTCTAATTTGAACATTTAATAAAATAAAACTATTCTCTGTTAATTACGATTGTAATTTCTAATTTTCCCTTATTGAGACCACATTACATAACAGAATCCATACAAACGTTACATCGTTGAATTTGGGACTCCTTAAAGTATACAAATATGGAAAAATATACCGGGTGTTTCATTTAAAAAAATTGACACTTATGTCACACCTCCGAACGTAATGACGTCACGGTCCTGAAATACATGTCAAGAAGTTCTAAAAATTTCGCTGAATACAGTGTCGAAAACCCGAAGTTGATAAGAGGTCCCGTTCGGCTGTAATCGAGCCGTTCCGGCACTATTGCCCAACCCTGTATATGTCATGTTATTTGTTTTACATTTATGGTCCATTATTGATAAGACAGTATTAGAGATAGAGAGTATAAAACATAATAACTAATGATTTTGAACACTATCTCCGTTTCTTTAATCATAATTTGGCTAGTTTTTGTCGGAAACAGACAAATAAACAAACAAATCGCACATAATTAAAAATTTGTATTTGATAATTTCATAGGGCCCTTGTTTAAAAAAATACGAGAAAAACGTCGTTCCTATTCAGTTTCATCCAAATGAGACGAAAGCCTCAGGAAATATTATTTAATAAGCTTAGAATTGAGGAAATGAATACATTACTAGCAAAAAATACTTGTAATTATTTCAAACTTTTACTAAAGACTTATCATAGATCATTTTTTTCCTTCTTCAATTCTTTGGGACTTCCTGCCACATGTATGTTTTCTTTCTAAGCGGTGCTAAGGGAATCTACAAAATATATCACAATTAACCAGTATGTTACTGGTAAAAAACCTCTACGCCTGTGACGTTTACGTCAAAGGATCAGTTAAAGGTTGGTTTTTATAAATAAACAACACAAATAAGTATAAAAACTTGAAATTAAATATTTCGCCGACATTTCGGAAATCTAATGTGTTTAATTTTTCAAGGCTTTTTTTGAAAAATCTTTTTTGCTGTGTATGGCAAATACACAGCTCTAAGAATGTTTGTTATATTCAATATCCATAGATACTTACTATTTACATAGAACTGTTGATATAGTTAACAGTTTTTTAGTTTCTATACAATGTTAAGTTTGTGAAGTTCTTCTTTTAACATTGGCAGCCAAGTTGTACAGACATCTACGGAACAATTCGACACGCAATTATCCTCATTCAATAATATTATCGCGGATTCTTTAATTTTTCTTTTTTTTACATTAAAAGGTCGGGATGACTCACCCACGTATTGTTTGTTGCACTCACTCGGAATACTATAAATGCAGTTTCTTGAATTTTGCTCGTGGTTTGTTGGTTTCGTCTTTGTCAGAATAGATCTTAAAGTGTTGCTTGTTCGAAATACCGTCCTAGTATCAAATCTATCACCGATGCGGCGCAACTTTTCGGATAATCCGCATACATAAGGAATTAACGCTGTGTAACGTTTTTCAGGTTTTTGTCGTACCTGATTGTTATTTTCAATCTTTATGAAGGTTTTATCGACAAAACCTCCAGGGTATTGGTTATTAATAAGATCTTCCTTTATAAACCGCTTCTCATTGTTTAGTATTTCATCATTAGAAGAAATAATTTTGGCCCTATCATACAAACATTTTACAACACCCCTCTTAACGTGCATCGGCTGATTTGAGTTGAAATTTAAATGTCTGTTGGTATGTGTTGGTTCTATAAACACTTGTTTCAATTGTACCATTTACTCTTTTAATTAAAACATCTAAAAATGGTAATTCATTTCTAGTTTCCTTTTCTAAAGTGAATTTAATAGAAGGTTCTTTATTATTTAAATCATCCAAAAAACTATCTAGTAACTCAATACCATGAGGCCAGATTGCAAAGATATCATCTACGTATCTCCACCAGATAACCGGTTTGTATGCACAATTCTGAACATGCCTAGTCTCAAAATCCTCCATAAATATATTGCTTAAAATCGGTGGAGAACCCATTGCCATACCGAAATCCTGCTGATAGAAATCATTTTCTAATTGAAAATAAGTTGTTTTTATACACATAGTTAAAAGTTCCATTATAGTATTTACACTCAATTTAGTTCTCGCTTCCAAATTATTTCATTTAACAATTTGTCTTTGATTATTTTTAAAGTTTTGTCTACTGGGACGTTAGTGAACAGACTAACTACGTCAAAACTAACCATCAGATGTGTATTATGAATATTGTTTTCATAAATTTTTTCGATAAAATGTTTACTATTTTTTATATACGAGTCAGTATTTCCAGATAATGGATTAATAATTTTAAGCAAAAATGTTGCCAAATTGTGGCATGGCGAATTAATGGAACTAACAATTGGTCTTAATGGGACATTCTGTTTATTTATTTTTGGTAAGCCATAAAAATGAGGAGGCTTGCTATAATGCGGTGTAAGCTTCCGTCGTTCAAAGTCATTAAAATCATTTTTGTATTTAAATAAAGTTCTTTAAATTTTGCCCTCAATTGATTTTGTTGTGTCTTTACTAAATTTTGAGTATGGTCCTTCATTGATAAGTGTCATAATTTTCTCATCATATGTATTTTTATTTATAATGACTGTGGCATTACCTTTGTCCACTGGCAAAATTTTAATGGATTTATCTCTCTTCAAAGAGGATATTGACCGTTTTTCTTCGGTGCCTAAATTTTCTTTAATTTTATATTGCCTCTCTAAAGCAATTTTTGCCCGCACGCGATATTCATTTCCGTCATCTGTTGGCATGTTTTGTGCAGTTTTTTCTGCGGCTGCTATTATGTCAAATTTTGGAACCAATTTTGGGTTTATTGCATAATTTAAACCTATTGACAAGACCAATTTGTCTGAAATTTTTAAAATCCGTTCTGACATATTAATGACAGTCTTGTCAATTAGAGGATTATTATTTATATTATTCAATTGTCTCATCTGTTTGTCTCTCATTAAATTTCTGAATTTATTTATAATCGTACTTTTTTGCAAATTAAAATGTTTGTTGTAACTAAACCTGATGTTCCAGTGTATATAGTCGAAATCTTGTTCCACGACGCTGTAATATAATTCGTTTTCTCTGTAATTGATTTCATTAATAGTTTGTTCTTTTTGGTATCTATGATATTGAATCCTTTCCCGAACTATTGATTTGCTGGCTTTATCCAAAATTCTTCTTGTTTTGTTGTTCTCAAAAGGCATTTTTAGCCGTAAAAATTTTGGTATAATTCCATGTTTCCGACATTTACATAAGAACGTGATGGTATTTTCATCACGAAATATTTAATTTCAAGTTTTTATACTTATTTGTGTTGTTTATTTATAAAAACCAACCTTTAACTGATCCTTTGACGTAAACGTCACAGGCGTAGAGGTTTTTTACCAGTAACATACTGGTTAATTGTGATATATTTTGTAGATTCCCTTAGCACCGCTTAGAAAGAAAACATACATGTGGCAGGAAGTCCCAAAGAATTGAAGAAGGAAAAAAATTAAGATAATGCCACAAATAACATTTAGACAATATTTATCATAGATAAGTACAGAAACATATATCTTTCTAAACAAAATACTTTGCTGGCTATATGCCATGAACAACATTGAATTAAAAGAAAGAAATATGTACGTTACGTACAACGTAACTATCACTATGACTCACTGTAGTAATGAAGCCATACGTCCAAACTGTATCGACTACAAAAATGCCAATTCTACTAGAGTATAGTGGAAAATAAAAGTTGTTTTATTACACTAACTAAAAATTTCCGTGATTTAGTTCAATTAGAGTAAAAAATAACTTCAAATTCCATTATGCTCTGCATTATTTCAGACGAACTGGTGTATCTACATAGCACTGAGACTAATACGTCTATATGTAATTGTGTGCAAAATTGCAACGACGATTTAATTATTGTGACGAAATACACAACGACAGTTTGGCTTATGACTACTGTCTTGATCACTGAAGTAGTTGGGGCTCCCGAGGTTAGATATGTGAGAAGATTGGTCTATTCCAAAATTGATTTGTTGGGTAAGTGATACTTAGAAGTGATTAATTATTTTATTTTTGTATCCGCTCCAGATAATTTTCATTCCTCTTAGTGGAGGAAATGAAGAATTTAACCCCAACATGAGACTCAGCCCCACCTGATTTTTATGTGAGACGGTGCTGTCATCAGCAAAAAAAAGGGACAACTGTTTTTTTTCTAATGTAAATCTGTCTCTATTTGAATATGTAATGAGTAGCCGAAATAAAAAAGTTAACAGTCCTATTATATTTTTTATTGTAATTCTGTAGTTATTGTTAAAGCAGAAGATGGATTGTAAATGAGACATATGGCACTGCGTTATAACTTTAACAAGAATTATGTGTATAACATTTTAAAAAAGTGGAGAATAAACGGTATTATTAGTAGAAATGAGGGCAACAAAGGAAATCCAACTTGGCAAGAAACTAACTATTAATATTTTGTTATTGCACCATCTCTATTTATAACTTCTATAAGTCTGCTTGGCATAGAATTAAATAAACTTATACAATAATCATTAGCAATAATATTATCCCATGCATTATTTACTACTTCCTGTAATTCTTGGGCATTTACATTTCATTTTTTGATACTTCTTACGAGTAGTCCCCATAAGTCTTTCACAGGGTTAAGATCTGGACTATAACTGGGCCAGTTAAGAACATTAATATTGTTATCTTGAAACCAGTTAGTCACGGCATGAGCAGTATGAACTGAATAATTATCTTGTTGAAACATGAATTCATTATCAGGAAATAATTGTGACACAGAAGGGAGCACAATATTGTCTAAAATCCTAATATACGTTTCGCTATTAAATCGTTTCTCAATATGCCACAAAACACCAGGACCACGTGCCGATATCCAAGCTCACATGTGAACGGAAAATCTACCACTTTTGTCATTATTGTGATATGTACTTCTCATCGAATCGAGTATTCGCAGGTCAGTAAACACAAATACGACCACTGTGTGTAGACTGGAAAGTGTAAAGATTACGTTATTCTAAAAATTTACATCATGCGCTAAAAATTCAAGCGCAAATCCCAGTCGAGTTTCTTTTTGTTCAGCTTGTAGCATTTGAAAAAGCTACATCAATAATTTCAGTTTGAATACTGTAAATTAACATTGATTAATTCATTTGTTTGAGTATGCAACCCACGATCTAGAATTCGATAGTAGATGGTTGCCTATCTTGATGAGAAATTATGGGTAGTAAACATGTTTTCTTTAAGCATCATTTTGAGTTAGAGGTGTTAGTCATGTATTCTTGTAGTTGAGATGTTACATAATTGTATAATTCAGTCTTTTAAATGCAAAGTCCTTTGTTGGCGCATTTTTATTGGCTAGAGAAAGAGTTCTCTAGATGCTCAAGTTGGCAACACTGAGAACTGGAGAAAGGGATCTCCAGCTGGGGGTTCGTTCTTCGACAGCGACGAGATAGCGAATGGCGGCGGTCCCGGTTTTGTAGTGAAGAATTTGGGTTTTACATCGCTGACACTGAAAAGGGATTTGATTTAATGTGTCCAGTGTTTCTTTACCGTCCTGCCAGAAGCATTTTGTAAATTCCAGGAAGGAATTCTGTTGCTTGTCGTAATCTGATCGCCACGTGTCTCGTGAGGTTATGTAATACTCTCTATAGGAGGTGAGCTCTTATTTCACTTAGTTTGGGATTTTATTTAGTTCTTACTTATTGTAATTATTACAGAGTGTTTTGGAGAGGCTTGTACTTGGTATAGGCACATGCTTTGGAGAGGTTTAAGTTCTGAATGAATGGTGCTGCCATTTATGGTTATGTAAGGGGGCCCAGCATTTAGAGGAGTAATAGGAGGAAGTGGTGACAGGTCACGCTGCAGTCATCGCAGAAAACGCCAAGGCTCTAACCAGGTTTTATTGTTTCATTTTAGTTATACAATTTTAAAGTAATTATTATAGTTTCATTCAGTGATTTTTTGTTGAAATATTGGAGTAAATTACATATCGATTTTGCAACTACATAATAGCATGATGAAATATCTTAAGATTTTTTGTAAGTAACGCATGGTACCACGTGATACTAATTTACCTTCTACTATGTCACATATGAAGCATTTTAGTGGAACATAATCATTTTGGATCATTCTTTTAACATTCAAGTGCACACAGCGAGCATTGTGAAAATTGGCCCATAAAATCTTGTTAGTTACATAATATTTTAGTGATGAGCGGTAATTTTAATCTATTGTAAACCTTTAACTCGCTGTTGCAAATCTAAAACTCCTTGTTGGTATCATTTAAGCCGTAGTTGCATTTCTATAGAAAAGGGTCAAATCACTGAAACAATTTTAGATGGGGTAATACACGTCATATTCTGAATTTCTTTTGTGTATATAGATTATGTTTAGGGGACAATTGGGGAACTATTTGTTTTTTATTGTTGTACATCTCATGTGTGTTGTAATAAATGTCTAATGTCTACATGTTCTTATTATTTGCACTTGTACTCCTGATATTTGCTTAAATTTTGAGATTTCATGGAGTGAGAGTTCTGATATCACAGATATATTTTGAGAATTTCACTGCATGGTTGCTATGTAACACGCTTTACTATTTAGGTATCAAAATATCTTACAAGCTTTAAGTACGTATTTCTGTGCTGCTGTATGACAGCGCAGTTCCTATTCTCTTACTCGCCGGCGACCAGTACTACTCGATCCAGGAAAATTCGTTTCTTCAGTAGCCTGAATTATGGATATGGATTATGGTGAAATGGATTTTCTATTAATTTATTTACCAATTACGAATCTTGCTGTTGAATTGATATCCTTCGTCGCTTTGATCCAGGATTTCTACTAATCGTACCCTTTATTCTCCACTTTTTTAAATTGTTAAGTACAGAATTTTTGCTAATAATAATATAATAATAATAATAATAATAATATAATAATAATATCTTTATCTTTATTGATCTCTTTGGCTATTTTATAATAGATGAGACATGTCAAAGTTAAATGCTATATGTTAACAGCCTATAATATAATAGTAGTTGATTATTACTAATAAACTATATAACAATAAAGTGTATATAGATATAAATAAAGATTTGTATATATTACGTGCATTATACGCACATTGTATAATCCTTAAAAAAGAGAAATTAAATAAGAAATAACTATGTCTATCTGTAAAACATTCAAAGGTATACGACCTACACAAGATTAAACACATAAAAAAGAAAAGTAACAATTTACAAACAATTATGCAGAGAGAAAAAAAACAAACTATTACACCTTCAGGCGACTCTGGTTTGTAAAAAAGTTATAAATTCCTTCAAGGAATAAAACGAGTTAATTGTTAAAAGTTTTTTTAGGCGGTTCTTAAAGCTAGCTACTGATACTGTATTTTTAATTTGATCAGGCAAAGAATTATAGATTCGACAACCCGAGTTAATGGGTGACTTTTTGTAGGACTCATGGTTATGTTTTTTTAAAGAAATTAAATTTCTTCCCCTTGTAGGATATGCGTGGTAGTCTCCATTTTGAATAAGTTTGTTCCTATTCATATAAATATACGTCAAGAGTTTCATCAGATATATAGATGTCACCGTCAAAATATTATATTTTCTAAATATTTCACGGCAAGACTGATTGTATTCAAGATTAAAAATTAGCCTAAGTATCCGTTTTTGAATAATAAATACTCTGTCTATTTGACTGGATTGACCCCATACTATAATATTGTAGGATATTGGGGAGTAAACAAATGAGTAATATACATTTAAAAGTGTATTAGTATTTGAATTATTTTTTAATTTTTGACATAAAAACTCTTGTTAAGTTTAGTACATACATTTTCAATTTGTTTACCCCACTCTAAATGTCTGTCTTCTAATACTATGAGAATCTTTCTTTTAACAAGCTCAGGATTTGTGTCAGATACTACAATGGTCGTATCAGCGTACATGAATACCTTTCCCTGAGTTATGTAATTGGGCAAATCGTTAATAAATAATAAAAAGATTAACGGTCCTAATACGCTCCCCTGGGGAGTTCCAATATTCATATCAAATATGTCTGATTTAATATCATTTATTTTGACGATTATTTTTCTTTCAGATAAAAACGAATTTACCCACTCATTTATAGGTCCTCGGAAGCCCATCTTAGATAATTTATCACATACAAAAGTTGTATCGATAGTGTCAAACGCTCGCGTTAAATCGAATAATACGGCAACAACATGTTGATTGACGTCCAGTTTATCATTTATGTGTTGAATAAGCTCTACCGTTCCCGATTCTGTCGAGAGTCCCGGTCTAAATCCATGCTGCGAGTGTGTTAAAATACTATTTTGGTTTAAAAAATCAAATATTCTATTACATACTATTTTTTCAAAAATTTTCGAAAATATACTCAGTAGTGATATAGGGCGGTAGTTCTCGACATCAAATTGATCGCCTTTCTTAAATATGGGAATAATTGCAGCATTTTTTAAAGATTGTGGAAACTGCCCCAGTGAAACAGATAAATTAATTATATCAGCGAGGGTTTTAGATAATTCATTACAGCATTCCTTAATTAATTTGACGGGTATTTCATCCAAGCCGGTAGATTTTTTGTTGGGTAAATTTTTGATAATTTGTGCAATTTCGTATTCAGTAACTGGGACAAAAAACATGGTTTCAACAATAAATGAAGGTGAAGTGCACGCAGATGAAATATCATTACCAAAGTGACTGGTAATTTTATTGTAAACAATATTTGTTAAATAGTCTCCAAAGGTATCTGCAATTTGCTTTGGGTCATTGATCTCAAGGTCATCACATTTGATAGATGTTATGTTTTTGTTTTTTTTAGAAGAATTTTGTTTTAAGTTGTTAATTAAAGTCCAAACAGTTTTTGTTTTATTAGTCGAGTTATTAATGATATTATCATACTGGGTTACCTTTTCATTTCGAACATCTCTTTGTACTTAATATATTAACGCAGTGCAATTTGTCTCATGACCATCCATCTTATGCTTCAACAATAAGTCCAGCTGTAACTAAATCGCTTATATGGGGCATATTAGTTTTGGCACACTTGCAATGAATTTTAACTAACTGAAAATGTAACAAAAGTTAAAGTTAGATGTACACAACTAAATTTTAGGAAAAATACGTTATAAGACTTGTCCTATTTTTTTTTTGCTCACGATAGTATAAAATGATCCTAAGAAGGTATAGAACAAAGTTAGGGTCATGGGAACTGGTGCTTTTTCTATTTTCGAGCGTGAACGATATTTTTATTGACGCAGCAGCTGAATTATCCAAAAATCTACCTAAAATTCCCTTTAAGAATAACATCACCATGAATCAAAATAAGTTTACTTTCAAAAACGTCTCTGAAACTGAAATAATACATATTGTAAAATCATTAAAAAATAAAAACAGCTCAGGGCATGATGAAATATCCACATCATTAATAAAAAGTGTATAAACTGTATAGTCGCACCACTCACCCATATAATTAACAATTCTCTTAAATACGGCATTTTTCCAGAAACACTGAAATTAGTTGTGGTGATTCCAATACATAAAAAGGGAGATGAAAATGAAATGGCAAATTTTAGACCAATAAGTCTGTTACCGGCTTTTTCTAAAATTTTTGAGAAGATAGTTTGTACTCAAATCACTATCTTTTTTAATGATAACAACATTTTTAGTGAAAATCAACATGGATTTTTTAAAGGGAAAAGTATTGACACCGCAGTCTTTGATTACGTAAATCAGATTTTAACCACTCTCGAACAAAATAAAATACCTTTAGTTATATTCTTAGACCTATCAAAAGCTTATGATAGTATTAATCACGAAATTCTGATACAAAAACTGGAGAGATATGGACTTAGATCGACAGCATTAGATTGGTTGAAGTCATACTAGGAAATCGTAAACAACTAGTTAAACTAAATTCACAGGGCATAGAAGTCAAATCATCAGTGAAAAATATCAAAATGGGAATCCCTCAAGGAAGTATTATAGGACTATTATTGTTTAATATCTACATCAATGATTTGTGCAGTTTATTAGACAACAGCAGGCATCTAATGATAAATTATGCTGACGATACCACCTTATTAGTAAGAGCTAATGATTTTACACAACTAATACTAGAAGCCAGTTTTGTCCTTAACGTGATTCAAAATTGGCTGTTAGAAAACAACTTAATTCTAAATAAAGAAAAGGCAAATTTTATAATTTTTAAAACTAATAGGTCAACAAGATATTTTCCACTGAATACCACAATTAATAATGATAATATAAAATTTACATCTACAGCAAAATTTCTAGGTATAGTTACAGACACCACTCTATGCTGGTCGCGACATATATCAGAAGTAGTGAAAAAATTAAATAGTATCACATATAGTATGAGGGTGGTCAAAAAATATGTTGCGTGTAAAACACTGCGAATGATATTGTAACAAAAGTTACGTTAAGTACGACCCTGTCGAGTATTAGCGGCCGGTGTTTTGGCATTGCAAGTCTCGAGAATATTCCATGGCGACAATACAGTTTATTGAAATAAAGAGTAATCGTTAAATAGCTATCTAAACCATTTTTTCCCTTAGTTCTGTTCAGATTGTTAGGGCCTAACATGAATAACAATAAAAGTTGCCGAAAATCGACAAGCAATAGGAATTGGTTGAATGGCAGGATATTTAAAGTTAGTTTCAGACATTATACGGGGTTAAGTAGAAAGGTTTGCAGAAGGTACTAGAGTCTTCCAATTTTGCGATAGTACAAAAAAAAAAAATTTCAGGTTAATTAAAACGCACGCACGTAAAGTTGATTCTGATAAGCTAGGAGCCAGGACTTTTACTTAGATAATAGAGAAATGTAGAATAGAAAGAAAAGTGAAAACGAACTATGTATAATTGTTTTAAAGTGACTATAATCCGTTGAAATGATTTAGCTAGATGATTTTCAAGTATTTTTTTTTCTCTTATTTTAACGTGTACAACTTTCCCTCTGATCCCACGTTCAAGACCAGATACAGTTTTTTTTTTAAATAGTTGATTTGCCTGTTTTTCAAGTGTGTAGTTGGTTAAGTAATTAATTAATGACTTATCGATAGATAATGAGGATATCTTTTTTCCATAGAGCTTTGATTACAGGATTCCTTATCACCCTTTTTTTTGGTTGTGATGTACCATGACCAAAATGTGTCATGTAAAGTTTTATTTTATATTTGGGTAATAGAATTTGTTAAGTTAGTCTAGAGAATAAAATGTGTTGTCACGTTTAAAGTAGGGTGAAGGTTTTAGTATCGGAGATTAGCCTAAATTAAATTGAACTATCGATTTTAATTTTACGAGTTTAAAATTTCTTAAGATTAACAGTTCCAGTAAAGCTAACTACTATGTATTTTTGAATAAAATCCAGCTGCACCGAAAACCAGATTAGCCATGGCGTTTTTTTTGTTTGTTTCTTCGCTCTAACTTTGATTGAATGACCACAGAAAAGAATATCACCCCCCTATATTTATTAATTTACTCTCGAAATTTGCGAGGAATGGAGAATTGAGTACAGGAGCGTACGAAAGAAAATAATTGCTTTATTTTGAGAAATTAGTCCTGTGGAGAGTAGATATAAATTTTGTACTTATGGTTTTGTTTTGGAAATTGTTTAAAGCGACTTAAAGTCGTATATTCGTGTACGTTGGATTTATTGTTTGGTTTTAAATGAAATGCTGGATATTTGTCGTTTATTTCTAACGGAATTTTGTGAATACATTAGAACGATTAGTAAAGGTTGTTAGAAACATTTGCAATTGTTTTAAACTAAATAAAGGGCCTCTGTTGTAAAGACAGGTATACCTATATACCAACAGGTACACACGAGGCGTGGGCGTGAACCTAGGCACCGGAGACAGAAATCGTTCATCGATATTATGAAGTTATAAAAGTTTTACACAAGTCGAAACAATTTCGTTATTTACTGTTTGCCATAGTGAAATAGCGGAAAATTAGCGATACGGCCCAACGGCTAAGGAATGTAAGTTAACTAGTATACATTTCACGTAATCTGACGAGAGAAATTAAAAGTTTAGGAGAGATTATCAAAACTTCATTTAATAGTCAGAGTTTTATTTTTTGTGTTTCGTTTGTTGTTTTGTAAAAAGCGATTCACTAGATAGTTTGTACGATCAAGAAGTAATGTGAAATAAGAGGGGTAGCGAACGAAATCTGTACTCTAGTTCATGTTAGCTATCCCAAGATATATTGTTATAGTATCAGAAATCGTGGCCACATAACACCTATGAGCGGTTTAGTTTTAGTTAGTGGACAATAAGAGAGACGGCCAACGTTGCGGGTTCAAGAAAAATAGTTTACCCAGAACCAACAATTGATCTCATAATATTGGTAGGGAAACGAAATTTTCTATCTAAGTGAACGGCATGCCCCAGGTTAACAAGTGCTAAAGAAATATGCCCAGAATAGCGGAAGATGCGCACTTCCGCTATTCAGGTTAGGCAATTACGCGGACGTGTAGTGGGAAACTATGTAGGCATACATATGTGTATATAAGTATGTAGGCAGGGGGGTATGTAAGCAAGTATGTATGTAACCGTGTATGTAGGTGCATATGGAAGTACGTGGGCCCATAGGTATGTAAGTACATGAGTGCAGGTATACAGGTAACCAGGTGTGAATAGGGGAAGTGTACGTATGTGGGTATACGCATAGGTGTGTAAATATATGGTTATCTTGTCGGTTTAATTGAACATTAAGGAACCAATAAATAAAAACGTTCGTAGAGAACATATATGTTCGAGAGATAGATGCCGCCGAAGTTTATAGCTGTTGAAAGAAGAGAAGGGAGCATGCTGGGCATTATAGATAGGAGATATACAACGAGCACTAGATTTCGGTTCGGAAAAGAGACAATTTATTTTTTTATTGTCTTAATTAGCATAGTACCGTATTAATGTAAGTTTTGTGAACTCACCATATACATCCGCGGATACGTATAAGGAAAGGGATGTGGATATAGAGGGAATTATTTTGGAAATAACTCTGTGAATTGAATATTGTTAGTAAATAAGAGGACATGTGTTGACGGTACTGGAGAGCTGATCAAAAAGTCCAACAAGGTTTTCACAGGAATTCTTTGTTGTTTAGTATAGACGACATGAAGTATAGGGTTGGGCATAATGGGGAAATAGTTTTTGCAGTTTAACGCAGAGAATTTGTTTTTATTTTCAGGTCATCGGAGAACTTATATTGCATTTTTTTAAATAATTATTTTGTTCTTATTTCTTGTTCACACTTAGGATTTAATTTGTCCCTTTGCTCTACACCTATACCGTTATACACGTATACCACGTTAAAATTTAGTCGTCTTAACTAAGAAGAGCGCAGGCGGAGATCAGTACAAGATTGGATTAGGCAAATTAGGTCTCGATATACAGGGTGTTCGCTAGTTGGCTATTGAAACAAGTAATGGATATAAAGAAATAAGTATACGGGAAACGTTGATGTTAGTAGAAATACTCCCTTTCTTTCAACTATGACCAGGTAATATATCCGAGAGATATATTTGGCATAATAAGCACATTTTACCCCCTCCCCAAAGTTATGGCAACGGGTTAGCGGAGCAGAACTGAAATTTTGAAGTAGGTTTAGTAATTGCTCCAAAGGAAATGGAAAGTTAGTTTTTTCCAATATGGTCCTAAGGTTGGACTGGGGTGAAATGAACTTATGCGGTTGTAGTTTAACCTTTTAACCAGTGACGGGCTCTCCAAAGGACAACAGATTATAGAAAACAATAATCCAGCAGGAGGAGTAGCGTTCGCTGTCTCCGACAGTGACTGTTTGCTGCGAGCGGATCGGAGCGATCGTTGCGGGAATAGCCGGATACCCCGAGTAGGAGAGGTGATTAGGGCCCCAAGCCGCGTGGCCACAGAAATACGCCCTTCAGATGTATGGTACCACTCAGACTCTGCCGTGGTGAACAAGTCTACGACTCCTGGGACACCACCCGAAAAAAACGTACGACAAGTTTGACAGTACCGCGACACGGGGGCAACTTATACGGATATGATATAAGGAATTGAGGGTTGCACCGCGAATCGCGACTGTCAAACTGAAGAGATCATGCAATAGCCCAAAGAATTCCACGACTACGCTGACTACAACTTCCGAGTCGAAAAAGCAGCAAATGGGGGGTAGTTTCAGAAACACCCAAATGATGCACGATTTCGTGAAGACGCACATATTCCAACAGTCTAAGCTACGACTTAACTTTTCAATGAATACATGGTCGTGGAAATTCTCAATCACTACAATACCACAGACATTTCTCGCTCCACCCCCCCTCCTTATACACTTGGTGTCTGTCCGAGGTTAGCCCGATTTCGGAACAGTGCCCCGGCAAGACTCCTTATACGGCTAAGGATGAGAGAAGAGGGGACAGAGATCACTTGGAGGGTTACAGACTGAAAAGGGTAGTGCACACGAGAGTAGTTATTTCTGCTAATAACATGTTATGGGACAGTGAACCAACTAGTCAAACACCGAATCGACATAAGGGCCAGCCGCGAAGTAGGAAAGAAAGATATAGATTGAGTAAATCGGGCGGCCGAGATAACAAGACTGTAGCATACCGAAAATCGGGGAATTGAATTATGGGATGTATAAGAAGATTGGGTAATCCTTTGAAAAGGAGTGGAGAAGAAAATACGTAACGGGAAACGCGCAGCGTCTAGCATCCATCCAGGATCATCAATTGTTCGCGTTCCAGAGAACGTTTTTTTTTTGTCCTCTGTTTTGTTTTGTTTTTTTGTTTAAGTTTGATTATAGATCAGAAGGAGAAGAATCATGTTAACAAAGACGTCAAGGACAACTACCAACCAAGCGCCGACCGGGACGAATACAAGAATACCCACGGAGAAGAGACGGCAACAAGAAGGATGTCAGGAGGGACGCTCATCCAGAAGGGAGAGACTTTGACGATAAGAGCAGGCGTATATGTCTCTTGCACCATCACAGAAGACTAACACGTACTGATGAGTTTCAGGTTCCACACACCCACCACCGTTAGACCAAGGAGGACAGTCGGGGGAAGGAGAGCCAGGTTCAGCAGGAAGGAGTCCACGAGGTTCCAGGGGATGGCCACCACCAGCACCTAGAGCCGCGACCATGAGCAGCCACGGAAAGACAACCCAGGGGGCAGAGCCAAGACGGAGACAACTCCATGATGAGAATGAGGTGATACCAACCGGAGTAGGGGGTCCAAGTCCATACAAAAGAGGGCACCGGCACCAGGCGTTGCAGAAATCATTCTGGGAGCTCAAACCAGAATAACTACTACAGCAGCCAGACGATACAGGCACGATTCGAGTCGGAGGAGCCGACCCATGGAAAAGCAAGTACTCACATGGAGCCATAGACTACAGTAAACGATACCGAGGCAACGAGCAACTTCCAACAATATCGTTGTCCACCACGGAGATGACATTAAGCGACTGTCCGGACCTTAGACTTGTTGTGCAGCGACGGAACTCAGTGTAAGTGTCAGTGAACAGATTATTCAGTGAGCGTGTTCGGAACATCAGAGACTCCAAAGGAGACATTTAGCTTTAAGATTTTGTAATAAACTAAAAGGGGAATCGGATCAATTATTTTATTTATGAGAAAAGAAAATTGCTCCAATCTAAGGGGGAGGCAATGTAACAAAAGTTACGTTAAGTACGACCCTGTCGAGTATTAGCGGCCGGTGTTTTGGCATTGCAAGTCTCGAGAATATTCCATGGCGACAATACAGTTTATTGAAATAAAGAGTAATCGTTAAATAGCTATCTAAACCATTTTTTCCCTTAGTTCTGTTCAGATTGTTAGGGCCGGATACATGCCCATTTAACGTAGTTTATTAGAGATCGACGGGTTTAAGAGTCACATGCAAGTCATAAATAGTCTTCTAAATTTTGTTATGTTCGAACAAATCATTTACTGAAAGTCGAGGAACCGAGGCTAGACAAATACATGGTTAAAGACGATAAACAGGCGCGCTGGGGGGGGTCTAGGCAGATTTCAAAAGTACATCAATGGATTCGGAGAAGGTCCTAGAAAACACATGGAATATCGAGAGTAGTAGTTTACGGGCGGACTCATAAATATGGTTATTGGTTCGTAAACATTCCCCTATCTTCTGTACAATAGACAGGGACCAGTCTGGTTTTTTTGTCCTTTGTAAGATGATACAACAAGGGTTTTTTTTCACCGGACTGGAATAACTTAGCTAGCTTAGATATACAATAGTTTAAATTGTTAAAAGGATGTTTTATATTTAGGGCACTATTTCAGTACTTCATTTTTTTACCAGCAGAGAACGCCAACTCCCAGGAGGCGATTAAGTAATAGACAGGGGCGGGTCACATACCATTGGTTAGGATAACACCAAAGTACCGCCCTACTCCACCCAAAAAGAACCGACGAGGGTGAAGCGTCAATTTAGAAAAAAGACTTTTGGTTCGGTTCTCGAGTATGGTAAACGTGTCCTATTTTCTAAGTAGTGGTAATCATTTTTTTGTGTCACCGGGTTTCTTGATGTATTTTGAGTTTTTGCACTAAATATTAACTTATCGTCATTAGAGTTCAAATTAAACATCACCTCTTTCGATGTGTCACTGGCAATTGGCGTTTTCTGCCCGAGTTTATAAAGTTTAGCCTTCAGAAATAACTAACTTCATGTCCATCAATGATATTTATTGTATTTTTGGCCCTTCTGGCAATCCGTTTAGGTTTTACGATAAACAGTTCTTCCATTAGCGAGGTTCACTTTTCACTTAAGAACAGGACTACGGTCCCATTGGCCTATTTTCGTATTTGTTTAACTTTAAGTGTATATTCTTTGTTTTAAGTGTTAATTATTGTTATGTTTTCAAACCGATTATTTTCGTGTTCCTTTTTGTGTATAAATAGATTAAGTGTGGTTAGATTTTCGTGTTTTATTTACTTACTAAATTAGTGGAAAGTGGAGTCATCGAAGTTAGATCATCGTGGTGATCCAGCAGGCGTGACAAAGAAAATTGGGGTAAGTTTGAACTATATCTTTTTAAGTGTACACACATGTCTCTGTGAAAGGACCACGTAGAAACGGGATTCATGCATTGAGATATCTACGTGGCCCCATAAACAGAGAGACTGTGAGCATAATTTTAGAGAAAGCCTCGCGGTGGATGGATGAGTATTCCTTGGTAGCCGCATATAATATAAATTGATCTCAGTTGAAAGGGGCACGTTTCACGGATATAATCAATAAATATAATAATCCCCAGAGTAGTGTAAACAGGGTAAGTGGGGCTATTATTACAATATATTATGTATGCTTTGTGTCACGACTAAGATTTGGAACAATATTTTGGGGTGGTGCAGCTGCTGCGGAAATAAATAAAGTATTAATAGTACAAAAACAAGCTATACGTTGTATGCATGACATTCCATTAAGGGAGTCTTGTAGAGGCTTCTTCAGAAAAAAATAAATTATTAACTATTGCTGCAATATACATCTTTGAATGTCTAATGTTTAATTTTAAATACAAATGTAAATATGAACAACACGAGATAACACATAATTATAATACTAGATACAACAATTATAATTTCCCTATACACAGATTAAGTATGGTAGACAGTGGTCCTTGTTATGCTGGTATGCGATACTTCAATATCTTACCAAACAATATAAAAAATATAAAAAACATAAAAAAATTCAAGAGAGAACTTTTCAATTTGATGTTAGAAATCGAACCATATACAATTAAAGAATTTCTTGAGTATAAGAGAGCCCATTTATAATATCTACTATGTAATAATTTGTAGTTTTGCATGTTTTAAAATGTATTTCTATATTATACATCCGGTATGTGTATATCTTTTCCAGGTATATTGTTTGTAAATCATGCTATTTTTCCTGACGCTGTTCAACCCATTGTTACGTGATTGTATCTCTGTAATGTGGCTGTTTGTAATAAAGTTGTATTATTATTATTATTATTATTATTATTATTAACTGAGACAGAAGTTCGCTATTTCCGGTCACCAACATTTTTTCTTTTAAGTTAAAAATGAACAATACGATTTTATATTTTGGACAATTCTAAGCACTCTTTATTTCTTGACACCTTTTACCTAACCTCATTCTTCACGAGACATACTCGTTTAAAAGAAAAAAATGTATTTGGGCATCATTTTTCAAAAAACTAGTATTCCCGACAATTATTGGGCGCTTATTATGGATTGAAACATGTGTACTTTATATCTTGGAAAATTCTAAGCATTTTCTTATTCCTGACATTTTTTACCTAACCTAAGCCTTCTCGAGAAATAAGTGCTAAGAGAAAGTGTACTTAAAATTGATATTTTTACAAAAGTAATATTTTTGATCATTAACATAAATTAAAACACGTATTTTATATTCTGGACAATTCTAAGTATTCTTTGACTTGACATTTTTTATCAATCTCACCCTTTTCGAGATAAAAGCGTTTAAAATAAACTTGCGTTTTTTTTTTCAAAAATCTAGTATTTTGGATTATTTTAGGAGGTTGGCTATCAATTAAAACATATGGACAATACATTTCGGATAACTCTAAGCGTTTTTTGATTCTTGACATTTTTTACCTAACCTCACTCTTCTCGACATATAAGAGTATATATATAAAAAATAAATATATATTTAGGGTTAGGTTTTTAATTTTAATCCTAATTATGGATAAAATGCTTATTTCAAGAACATTGAAATACGACACTATTAATTCACGGTCCAACAGTAAAACAGAAAAAGCCACCCAGCCAGCACGCTGACGTCAATTTGCCGTCATCAGACGTCAGTCTACGACGTCATTTACCAAATAAGTGACGTCAAAATGACGTCATTCTTGAGTCATAAATATATCGGATCTTAAACATACGTCATCATTAAGTCACATTTTTGACGTCATACACTGGATTTAAAAATGACGTCAATGTTACATCACATTTTAGAACGTCGCAGGGACGCCGTAGACAGAGCGTTGCTATGACGTCATTTTTTAGTCATTTTCTGACGTCATACACTGGATTTAAAAATGACGTCAATGTTACATCACATTTTAGAACGTCGCAGAGACGCCGTAGACAGAGCGTTGCTATGACGTCATTTTTTAGTCATTTTCTGACGTCATACACTGGATTTAGAAATGACTCAAAGCTACATCATGTTTTAGAACGTCACAGAGTCGTCGTAGGCTGAACGTTGTTATGACGTAATTTTTAAGTCAGGTTTATGTTTTGGGTATTGTATAAATACTTATAAACGGTCAAATACATTTTTCGTATTTTCATCTTTTGTAATATATTAGCGATATTGAATCACAAGAACTCCTTTGTTCTTATCCTATCGCGTATGTAGGTACCACAGCTATATGTGAAATCTTTACCCCATATATGCCATGTAATTTTTATTCTACCTTTATTAGGTATCTATGGCATTAAAATTCAAACTATACTGCGTCTCTATCACAACTTCAGTATACATCTTTATCGCCACCTTAATGGAGATAGGTCTAACAACCAGTAGCTGATCGCTGACCTATATTTCCCTCAACCATAACATATCTATTATATATGCATTTCAAAGCGCAGGGCGAATTAAACAAAAAACTATTATTAAAATAGCTGTCTACCACCACTAGCAAACATTTGAAAATTAATTGATGGATTTAGCCGTTATTTTGTGGTTGGCAGTCGATCATAATTATTAATTAAAACACTTATTTTGCTTCTACCACTGTATCTTATTGTAACTTAACGGTACTATATTTCGATACTTCAACGTATCATCTTCAATGCGACTCAAGTAAATGAATTAACACAAGAGAAAACCTAAGCTATTTATAACTTACATTATTTACCTAGGTTTACTACTACGGTGCGGTGTGGGGGATTTAAGATTAACAGACAGTAATAAAGAAATTAAAGGCTTATGAATTAAATATTTTAAAACGGGGTGTGTTTGTAGGTCCAACTGGTCATTAAGTAAGTAATTACCTGGGGTTTTGTTTGATTTGAAAATTTCTAAAGATTCTAATAATTTAATTTAAAACTTTTATTTTGTACGTGTGATATATCAAGAGTATGTCTATCTGGAAAATAGTGATTTGATTCTAACAAATGGTTTGAAAAAGTGGAGTCTGTAAGAGCGTAGATGTTTTTTGTATCGTGTTTCAAAGGATCGACCAGATTGAACTATATAGAAGGCATTACAGGCCGAACATGACAATTTATAAACTCCTGAGTTTTAGAATTTTTCTGTTCTATCTTTGCACTATATAATAAATGTGACACTTTTGTTTATGGTTTAAAGGCAACCTTAAGATTATGGTGTGACTACATCCCTATAATTTCCTGTGAAATGTTACCGCAATATGTCAAAGATACAAATTTACTCTCACGTTCTTTAATAGGAGGATAGATGCTGTTACAAGCTGATTTTTACTGCTTTTTGTTAATTAAAAATAACGTAGCTTAGGTCTTGTCTTCATTCGTTTACTTGAGTCGCTTTGAGGATGATACGTTGAAGTATCGAAACTATAGTAGCGCTAAGTCACAGTAAAATACAGTTGTAGAAACAAAATAAGTATTTTAATAAATCATTAGAAAATGAATTCTTATCTCTGACCATAATGCAAAATAGGAGTGCTGCCATCTATATTAAATGAAAACTAACTTTTTTCTTTCAATTTGAAAACATCCAACTCCCTTTCATGAATAAAGAATATTTCTAAATAAATTTTAACACCCAATAAACAAAATGTCCATTGCTTAATTGAACAACAATCACTGTTCGCACACCGCAAGTAAGTATTTTACAGAAATTTGCAACTGCACTTTATTCTATTAATGCACAAATTGTACACGGTTAAGTCTGAAAGTGAATACTATGTTCAAACCGGATACTCAACTGCAAATAATAAATACATTCTTTAAAGCAAAATTCACATGAATGACATTAGCTCAGAGAAAGCGTACTGTACTACCAAGTGAGAGGTCAACGGTTCAAATCCCAGAGCCGGATGATTTTAAAGTAAGTGTCTAAGCTTATGTTACAGTGTTATTTATAATAGTATACATATTCAAACCATTCCTAATTAATAAAAAATGCAAAATGAATAAAACCCGAAAGATTAAATAAAATTCTCAAGTGAAAAAAGATTTTAATTTGGGCACGTATTCGTCAAATCATGGTCATATTAAACGTTATATTGACATCAACATTGAACCTTGATAGTACATCAAAATGATGTATGAAAAGGGTTCTTATTTCGGACTATATTCGTCAAATTAAGGTCATATTGAACGTGACTCGGACATCAGGACGACGTTATTAGGGTGTGACATTAGACCGTCATTTAAACGTATATTGGGATTTATGATGTGAATTGTGATAAATAAATGACGGCAATTTAACGTCAGTGTGCTAACAGGGTCGTGTTTCGAGCTAGTGAATATAAAATTATTTGTTCTATTTTAAAGGTTTATTTTTTGTGTCGGTGGTTTTAAAAATTGTTAATATAACTTGCATTTCAGTAATTCTCTTGTGGCTCCACCTAGTATTTAATATTTTTATTTTTTAGTGCAAGTGGGAGGTATCCTCGGATTATGTTTAGGAAGCAGTATAATTAGCATAGTAGAAATAATATACTTTGTGACTATTCGACTTTTCTGGTGTGTTGCAAAGGGAAAATCCATTAAAAACTCACTGTAGTTCACATACAAAATATGCAATGATGATATGAGAAACGACAGTACTTTGTTTCCTATCACTGAATTTATAATAACATACACGTTGATTAAAATGATATACAGGGTGATTCACGTGGGCCATTCATTAGAAGTTTTTCAACTTGCAGTTGGATTAGAAACTTGAAATTTGGTATACAGCCATAATCGATCATGCCCGTTCTATCTAAAATATTTCAGTCCTCCAACTATACAGGGTGTGCCAAAAATTGGTACCAACTTTCTTATTTTAAATGGAAACCTATATTTTTCTTTACATGGTTCGATTGGTCTTCTAATTCTGAGTTTAGAGAATCTAAGTTATGTTAACTTATCTATTACAATTTTTGACATATGTCCAATTTTTTGAAAAAAATTGCCGCTGTAGTAGTTTACGAACAAATTTGTATCTCGCAAACCTTTCAAAAATTATGAAACCAAATTTGTGAAGCAGTTAGCTGGAAGTCGAGGCTAACTTTTGATGTCCCATCGGTGGTCCCATTTTGTACCATATGGGCGCAGTCGATTTTCAAATGTCGCAATCACAAATTGTCAAAATGTCAATTTTTTCAAATGGCACCTACTATTTTTTTTCACACCATTCGAAAGAAAATTGAATTTTAGGGTGAGTTACTTAAGCATTTCCTATACCTAACTTCACCCCATATCGAGTTATTCAATAAAAATCAAGAAATACCTTATCTTGACGAGAGATTTCTTACTTTATCAAGTATGCCATGGAGAAACAAAAGACAGTTGTAATAATTTTTAAAGAAAAATATGGATTCTTATTTAATTACACACAACACCAACATATTATTATTAACGAACAAGAACAATGTTGACGAAATTCTGTCAGTGAAAACGGTGCACACATTGAGCATTTGTATTGAAATAATTATTTTGTTAATCTGTTTATTTGTTGTTATTTTGTTGTTATTATTTATTATTGCAATACGATTTTTGAATAAAAATTAAAATGAAATTATTGTTTCCAAAGCCTACTACCCTTGAGAGAAAAAAAACAATATTTTTTTCAAAAAATGTCAATAACTCAAAAACGACTGTAGATAGACATACACAATATTGATAAAAGTGGCCCTAAAATTCAGTTTTGCATTGATTTCTGGCGTCAAAAATGGTAGGCGCAAAGATGTGCTACGCAATCTGTTGAAAGTAGAACAATAGAATATTTGAACAAAAATATGTTGGTCACATTGAACATTTACGTCAGAATTTCGTCAACATTGTTCTTGTTCGTTAATAATAATTTGTTGGTGTTGTGTGTAATTAAATAAGAATCCATATTTTACTTTAAAAATTATTACAACTGTCGTTTATTTCCATGGCATACTTGATGAAGTAAGGAATCCCTCGGCAAGATAAGGTATTTCTTGATTTTTATTCAATAACTCGATATGGGGTGAAGTTAGGTATAGGGAATGCTTAAGTAACTCACCCTAAAATTCAATTTACTTTCGAATGGTGTGAAAAAAAATAGTAGGTGCTATTTGAAAAAAATGACTTTTTGAAAATTTTTGATTGCGACATTTGAAAATCGACTGCGCCCATATGGTACAAAATGGGACCACCGATGAGACATCGAAAGTTAGCCTGGACTTCCAGCTAACTGCTTCACAAATTTCGTTTCATAATTTTGAAAGGTTTGCGAGATACAAATTTGTTCGTAAACTACTACAGCGGCAATTTTTTTCAAAAAATTGGACATAAATCAAAAATTGTAATAGATAAGTTATCATAACTTAGATTCTCTAAACTCAGAATTAGAATACCAATCGAACCATGTAAAGAAAAATATAGGTTTTCATTTAAAATAAGAAAGTTGGTACCAATTTTTGGCACACCCTGTATAGTTGGAGGACTGAAAATATTTTATATAGAACGGGCATGATTGATTATGGCTGCATACAAAATTTCAAGTTTCTAATCCAACTGCAAGTTGAAAAACTTCTAATGAATGGCCTACGTGAATCACCCTGTATATACACTTATTATACGGAGTTTCTATCTACCTATACTATTATTAAACTTTTTCATGCGATTTTTTCGAGACTTTCTCGCTTATCGATTTACACAGTGTTACCTTTGGTCAATAAAGAAGATATTTTGAAGATAAAATTGTTTTTTTTCCACATTTTAATACAAACTAAACTGCGAAAATGAAGTTTAACTTAATGTATATCCTTCCATTTCCTCCACAGATTTTTGTAATTATCCATCAATTGAGATATACACCCCTCATCTACGGCGGAGTTTATTCGTGGATGAAATTTATTAATAAAATAAAAGTTCATCCCTGGTTAATTTATGGGAATCCAGAGAATCCTGTGGAGAATATTTGTTTTAACTGTGGAAATCACAGTTGGTCAAAGAGAAGACATTGATTCGGGAATAGCAGAACTGGGTCGCGCATGTCTAGGGAGAAAAAAGCAGGAGCTCCTGAACAGCGTGGAGGATATAATTTTCCCAGGCCATCGTGAGATCTCTAGATTAATGAAAAACAATTTGTGGTGAGATGAATCAGTACATGCTTGTAGATACTTTAACTCCTTCTGCTTACAATTTTCTGGCTTTTCCCATAAAAGGTCTGTCTAGGATATTGCGGTGGTGACAGTATTCAACTGAGGGTAGCCACCGCAGCGACGCCAATCGTTTGGTCCTTTTTTAGGTACCATATGTAAAGGTGACGAGACAGATTGATGATGACGACGGCAAACAAATACCTAATTCTGGCATCTATTTAAATCATTTTTCGCAATTTTCAATTTAACATGATCTAGCCTGCGAGGACGACAAATCGGTAAGTGACCTTCGGTGATAAATTGGTGTTCAACATCGTGACAGATAGGGGATAAATAATCTGGAGTACTGGAGAGTTTAGGAAACTGTAGTAGTAAGTCAGTAAACTCACTAGATATTGCAAATAATTTTGGAATCCTCATTGGAATATCGAAATGACTGACTATACAGTTAACGGATAATGAAGTTTTGTTATCTAGTAAATGATGATTTTTAGGATTGAGAATTAATTCGAAATGTTTAATGAAATCTGCACCTAAAATGGGAATTTGTATCTCGGCGATGTTAACCCATTAACGCCCAGTGATCTATTTATAGATCACAAAAAACATTTTTTTTTAACATGGTAATTACACATTTAATTTCTTAAAAACTGATTTAAATTAATATTTAGAATTACTAAAATAGTAGAAGACCTTTTTCTAATAATTTGTCAAATTGAAAGTATTTTAAAAAAATTCTATAAAATCATGAAAAAAATTGTCACCTACACTAACAAATTTATTTGTTTATAAACAAAAACCTAATGAATATGAAAATTTGATATATGTCATAATGAGTCCCTAAAATATAAAAGTTTATTATCCTCTAACTCATTTTACAATATTTTCTTTATCAGCATAACTGTAAACAATTTTATTTAGCTGATCTATATTTATACCACTGGGCACATATGATATCTTATTGGAACTTTGAGAGTTTATCCGCATCAGATTTGTTAGGTTATTGTTTACTATTGGTCAGTCTTAGCCAGTGTGTGAGATAAAATCTTTTAGTGCTAGTTTTACTAAAATATCATCTACTTCCGTTGTATTGGTGAAAAATATAATTGGTAAGTGAAGCTTTTTTCTTTTGCGTTGATACAGTCAAACATTTGTAAGTATAAATTACGATAAAATTGTAGTATAAAAAATTAAAACATGTTGATAGTTTGAATAATAATAATAATAAAAATTTAACTTTTTAGAGAACATGGATTCAAAGAAGGCGCTGAGTATGCAGAAGATAGAAGAAATTATTGATGATCCTAATTTTCATATTGATGATGATAGTGCTACTATAGACATTATTGTTTTACCTCCAGAGCCAAATTATGTGACAGATGAAGACGAAGTGAATGATGACGAATTGGGCATAGCGGAGGTATAAGATGTTCCTGGTCAGTTGGAGATACAATACGGTCATGAAGATCAAGATAGAGAAGACATTGCTTAAGACCAGGGTACAAGTGCCAAAGCAGAGACTTTCTAATTTTCTATCGAAATGAAAAAAACTGCGATACCAAGTATACTTTTACCGACACAGAGTTTGCTACTATTGAAAAGGAGAAAATAGAAGCACTGATAAAAGAACATGGGGCCCTCACCCCATTGAAGATTTTTGAGAGATTTCTTTCAAATGATATAGTAGATTGTATAAAGGAAGAAACTTTACGTTGCCCTAAGCGTGTAAGAGACGATGCTTCATTCGGTTTAGAAATTGATGAACTAAAGTGTTTTATAGAAATACTTTTGTTTTCTGGATATCACCAAGTTCCAGCTGAAAAAATGTACTGGTCTACAGATACAGACTTAGGTGTCTCAATTAATATATGGGTGGTGTCGATCATCATGATTGGTTCATTAGTAAATATGGAATCCAGATTCGTGAAAAAAAATGGTTCTGGTCAATGTTCATTCGTATTCTGGATATGGCACTAACAAAAGCCTGGATATTGTACCGCACCATGCATGGTCGTGAGGCTATCAGCTAGAATCAAGCATTCCGTAGAGCAATTGCAGTTCCATATATAAAACTCACATCCTTTGCTAAAAGGAAAACCAAAGCAGCAGTGGTCCCTGAAGACGTCCGTTTCGATGGCCTAAATTTATGCAATATCGTGATGGTCAGGGAAGATGCCAAAGAAAAGATTGCAAGAGTAGACGACCTAAAAGCTACTGCATAAAACGTGACGTTACTCTTTGTGCCCATTGTTTCCTACCTTACCACCAAATAAAGCTGTTAAATTTTGCCATTATTATTATGATTTAGTGAAATTTTACTGATGTTCTAATGCTAATATTATTAGATAATAAGTAAAATAAAATAACTATTATGAATTAAAATATATATTTTATCTGCCCAGTGATCTATTGATAGATCACCACTTTTTTGATAAACCATTTTATTATTTATATTATTATATATTGTTATGTTATTATAACTTTTTAAAACTTTATATTATTATTTTTATTATTAAAATTTGCCTGAGCGCCAGTCACGTTTTACCCCGCGACAAGGTATTATGCTAGCTCACTTTAGAACATGAAACCTACCGCTCGTCTGCCTCTCACCTCAGGAGTAAGTTCTACGGTGCTCTGTAAATAAATGTTATCTCGATAATAAATCAAAAGGAAAGGCCCATTCAAAATTACAAAATTTAATAAATAAATAAATCTGGGAAAAGTATAAATGAGATTGAAATAAACTATTCTAAAATTTTATAACTAATGGCCTTTTTAACTTAAAAGATATCTGTTGCAACTTTTATTATATTTGGTTTCCCTTTAATTTTCGAATTTAAGCTTAAATTGGTATAGTGTTTTGTTCTTACTCCGTCCTGGATGTAAAGATCGCTGCTTCCAACTTTCCGGCCTGAGATGTAGACCCGCTACACTGTCAATCCTTCAGATCTGTGAATGGCTGCTTGATTTCTATGCGTTTTGGTGAAATCTGTTTTACGACGAATTATGCACTTTGTTTTAACGGATACACTTCCGAACTTTATTCTACTTGTTAAGGTAAGTAGTTGATTACCAATATTTTGTGAGAAACTGCTCACTTGTAAAAAATCTGGATAAAATGTTTATAAAAAGTAGGGTTATGTTTACACAATTCAATGAAAAGGTATTTGATTACCTTTGACTGCCTTTTTGCTTCTAATTTACTGTTTGACGTATTCCACGTACTTTCAAGATACTTTTAAACATGCACTTTATATTTTATTTAAGAAACATTTATTTAATTTGAATTTATTTTGTAAATTTTTGTGGAGCTCAAAAAACGGCGTCTTTTCTCTACCCACGCTTGAACAACTCTCCTTTTTTTCTTAATCCTTAAATTCTATTGGCTTAGATGTGACATTTCTAAAAACCAAAGCAATCTAGTTTTGACATTTTTAAAATTTATATTTTTTATATTGAATTTTCTGGTAATTTACTGAATAAATCTTTACTATGATTATGTTTTAATCTTTCTGACCTTCTTCTGAACATTTTGATACCCCATACATGTCTCTAGGAGTCTTATTAGTAATTTCGATAACTTTTCATAAAATTGTTCACAATTGCTTAAAACTACTAAAATTACTTTACTTTTCCCATTTTAACTTAAATTCTAAGCACCTACTATCGTTTTAAATCATCTAAACACCATTTTTAACATTTATAACAATAATAATAATAATCATGCATTTTTCAGGTATGCCTACGATGCAATGCTTGTACCAGTCCTTGGGTATGGTATTCGAAATATGCTATTACATCAAATCAAACTACAAAGTAGTCTCTATAATTACAAAATGAATAAACTTACACAAAGTCTTTATTTGAAATGTTTTATGCAACTTTTATGGAGAAAGTCCTAACCAAAGATTACTACCAACCTTTTTATAAAGTTTCTACTATTAAAAATCAACACATTCCAGTGCTTGATGTGTGATTACATACACTTGGTAAGTCTTTATAATCTTATCACTGAATTTAATCATTACGAGGCTTGAAATTTGTATTTTCAATAACTTTACGTTAGCTGCGGGAGAGTTTTTCACTATCTTATAAAGTCACTGAGTTTAGGTCTCCCATTTGATTTTTATAGTTAAAATGTTATTCATTAAGCACTTTCTTAGCCTATTACCTTTATATTTAAAATTTCTTTGTGAATACATTCTTTTTAAAATGTTTATTTTGTATTTTGTAGGTTCTACGCTGGGTTCCAACTACATCTATGCACTCTGGTAGAACACTACCTATGTTTAACTACTTAATATTGTTACATAAGCCTTTTGTAAGTTAAACGATGTACCAATATCCTTTTTTAATATCAGGTATGTTAAATATTTAAAATAATAAAATTAAAATTAATTGATATTCAGTACAATTCAAACATTACTACTACGCGTTACTATGGCCTATACATCCTGTATGAGCCCTTCTTTTTACCATTTTACCTTACCATATTGAAACTTAGTACCGTCGTAAGAGGCCTACGTTCAACATTCTCTCATGTTCTGCGGTGAGGTAGTTTCTGGCTTAAGCGTTCTAATTTAATGTTTTTAATTTATGTTATGTGTTACTATTTTGGCAAATCTTTTGTAAAGTTTAGTTTAATTATAAATATCCGAATATCATAATAATATATTATTATACACATTATTTTATTTATTTTTTACAGTCATTTGGAAGTATTTTGAACATACATACCGAATATTTTTGCAAAATTCAAAAAAAATTGTCTTGGGCGTTAATGGGTTAAAAACAAAAGGAAAATTCCTACGCAAATTTAAAATGACCACGATAGGTTTGGTGCCGAATGTGGTAATTTCAGTCCCGTTGGCTGCAGATAACGTTAGATCACGATTTCGTACAATGTCTGAAAACGCATTATGCGGAACTATGAAAATATCAGTTCGGGAAACCGTAACTTATTAGCGCATCATAGAGAAAAAGTCGGAAACTATGAGAAGGTTGACTAACATTAGTAGCGTGGACGTTATTCGGAATTAGTTTTTGCGAACTGCTGAAACTTGGGTTTTGAGAAAGAAATTTGTAGTTGTAAATGCACCAAGGACCTGAACATTTCCTGACATCACTTTGATACAGTTGGTGATAATAACAAACAGTTTTATCCAAGGAGTTAAAAAATGGTCGCGTTCTTGAGCGGGAACGATAACAGCAATCTGTGTACCGAAAACCGGGACGCTGATCCTGAAATCGTGAGTTATTGGGTTCACTAATTTGACTAATATCTAAGCTATGAACGAGCTTAGAAATGGCTAACTCCAACGCGTCTAACCGATTGATAACACTCGTAATTTCAAAATTAGACGTAGGGTTAAAAATAGTAGTAGGATGTGACGTAGGAAACGGGTGAAGCACAGGGGACATGCGCGGGTTATCGCAAGCCTCCCAAACCTTATCAGCTATTTCTAATACATCTTCTATACCAGTTTTTCCCGAAGTCGTAATGGCTATAGAGACAGGTTTGGGTAGACGACGCTGCCAGAGTCGAAGTAATAATTCGGAGCAGACCATTTCAGAAACGCCAACGATACTCAACATATGCCGGTAAAAATCAGAGTGTTTATGGTCGCCTAAATGAGCACCAGTGCGCCCGTATTCGTCAAATCAAGTTCGTATTAAACGTTATATTGACTTCAGCATTGAACCTTGATCGTTCGTCAAAATGACGCATGGGAAGGGTTCTTATTTGGGGTCATATTTGTCAAATTAAGGTCATATAGAACGTGACTATGTTGTCAGTATATGACGTCATTAGGATGTGACATTAGCCCGTCATTTAGACGTACATTGAATGTCGTTATATTGAGACTTATGGCGTATATTATGATAAATAAATGACCGCAAGTTAACGTCAGTGTGCTAACTGGGACATTGGCAAATAAATCAATCAATCAGTCAAGCATCAAATATTGTATCAAAGAATAAAACCTTTATCAATTTTTGTCTAACTTTTCATAATGAAAGTCCGTGGTTACTGGCCTATTATGCTTAAATACTATTTGGTAACTAATTGTATAAGCCATACATTTTAAACTAGCTACACGTTAAACATCTGCATGACATACCTTATCTAATATACAATCGAGTTAGATGGGCATTAGCCCACCTTTGTATCTATAAAATAGTTTTATCTACGGTAATTAATGTATGTGTTTAAATATCTAAAACGATTTTAGAACGGCAAATTTACTTATCTGCTCTATAAGCCGGATAAAAGGATAAGATCTATCCTCCCTAAGTATTTTCCTATAACCGTTTTACGACAGCCGAAATCTATTTCATTCTAACTCATTAACTTTAAGTGCACATAAAGAAAGAAAAGATATAATGGGGATCGAGCTGTACATTATTGCAGTTGATTAAGGCCTAGCGTCAAATTCAGATTAAGCGCCGAGGGACGCAATAGGAAACCATGGAGTATTACGTAGTTATTTTCTCCTTGTTGCTTTCTTCTCTACATTATATGAGAAACTGATCGTTTAGTTGTATTAATCATTTTTTAGAAGGCGCCTTTTAATGTGTGAAAGGGGAATGTATATATAAAATAATGAAAATAATAAGAGTCCAGCAAACATTTAGGTATTATTTGACATCAAGACTACCTAAATTATGTATAATAAATTTAGTAGCAACATCAAATGTGTTGTTTTGCTAAAATTTACGTTGACGCTACGTGGAATCGACATAAGTGGAGAATAGGACGACGTCGAAATTAAGTTAGACCAACTAAAACAGATAAAATTACACAGAAATCGTACTGATAGTCGCACAGTATACTTAGTTGGTAATACCTGTTTAGGTAAAGTTTATTTATAATCATTGTCAATTCGACATCATGTTGAGTAGTTCTTAGAATCTACGGAGCTATGTAAAATTGTTGGAAAATGGCACCAAGCGGAAAAAAGTAAGACTGGTATTTTTCTCTATAAGTAGTCGTTTCAGTCACTTACAAAACTTAGGTGACACCTAACTCACAATAACGATACAAAATAAATGTCGGCAACTACATATAAATTCAATTTAGAAGGAAAGTAATTGTAGTTCTCGATTGTTGAAATCAATGTGCCGCAAAAATTTTTGAAAATAATTGCAGCTGTACTTCGTAAAATATTAATTGGCCTCCAAAATATCATCTATAAGGAAAAGTCACATTGCCAAATAAAACAATAACAGTAATAGTTTGAGCCAAAAGTATGCTATAATTGAAGCGTGCCATATGCAAAAGGTCGTAAGTGCCAATCTACTTGCACTTTATTAAACTATTACATCTTGATAAAATAATAATGGTATTATGAAATTTTTTATAAAGCCTTTATTATTAAACATGGAACAAGTTAAGACTATAATGAATTGAGTTAACTGTGCTTATTATTCATGAGACAAGGCCTCCTGATGATTGATTATGGTTTTATAAAAGTTCTGGTTTTCAGGCGAGATCTATGGGATCGTCTTTAATTTGTTTGGTTTTCCCCTTATTCCAAGGTTTCATATCCTCCTCGGTTGGTTCAATGATCAATGTCTCAAAATACTGCTGATTAAATCCCGGTTTGAAGACATTAATCGTTCTCCAAGGAGCCATCTCAGAGTAACTTGTCTTCACTTCAACTTGATGTAGGTTCTTTTTATCTATTTTTATCATTGCAGCTTGCGATATGCCCAGACTTTTAGTGGAGAGAGCAGTTTTTGCGAATTAAAAAAATTTGAGTGAGTGATTACAAAAGGCTTATGTTTACATGCACCTGCCATAATACATATTAGATCCGTAGGAACTTAAAATTTTAAATCTGTTTTGGCCTTTTCAATGCAGCCAGAGTATCTGTCACAAGAAAGAAACGTATGGCCACATTGTGGAAAAGCATGTATTATTTCGTCGACATACCATTTTGATACAATAGTAATATACGTAGCCAAAAGCCCCTGATTTTTGTTCTGGCCACCGCAGTTGTCCGACCAGAAAATTAACTTCTTCTCACTTTTCAACTCAGTTGTAATAAAGGTATATAAACAGCTGCCAATTTCGTTGCGTCCTCGTTTACCTGCTATTTCTTCCCACATGTACATAAAACCTTTTCCCTCATCTTTTAAACGGACACAAAGATGAATGCATGTGTACTGTCTGCTGTAATACATCTGAGTGTGGGTAAGGGTAGGAAGACATGATTGTTTTTGTAAGTCATAAGAAATAACGCATGTGTCAGAATTAGGTTCTTGACTATCCTAAATATTCTGAGCCATTAACGTTGTAGCTGCTTTTGCTTTGCGGTGATGAATGTCACGTTTGAGTTCTTCCATTCGCTTTTCCTCGGGATTTTTAGTTGTAGATGTTGCAATTTTATATGCATCACAAGTACTACATGTGTCAACTCCAGGTGGTGCAAAAGACTGTGCTAAATTCCTTTTTAAATATCTCATTGAACCACTGACGTGAAACCGGTGGTTTCTCTTGCATAGCAGGTTCATGTTTCTCAAGAAAAGCAGTACCTATATAATTTTGTTATATTTAAATCACTCGAAGGATACCTTTTGTTAGGGTATTTTTCTCGGCCATACTGACTCTCCCTGCTAGGTATTGATGCAATATTGATTTTTTGCGTTATTCCAAATGTTTTACAAAAGTAGCTTTACAAACTTGTACTTCAGACTCGCCAGGAAGGGGTAAAAAATATTTGAAAGAACGTTGCCGTCTACTGCCGTTTGGATCATCATATGTACCATGTCGCCTTCTACTAAGCAAAGCAGATTTAATAAAACCACCGAGAAAATATTGCTGTTCATTGTAATCTTTCATACTATTAAAATCACGGAACATCTTTTGCCTAACTGCCACAGTCATTGCCTTACAAGCAAATGAGCACTTATATTTTGCCTAAAAAAAAATTTAATACCGTGTAAGCTAATGATAAAGGTATATATTTTCTGAAAACTCACCTCTCCCGGAGCCACTTTGCCAGGTACAAACTTTTTCTTTTTTAAAGTTATGTATGGATTTCCGGACTTTTTATTTAATTGCGTATCTACTCTCACATTTCCAGACCTTTTTCTTTTATTTGCCCTAATATCTTGTGAACTTTCTATTATCGACTTCTTAAACTACTTAATTCACAACCAAACACCAAAAGTTTATAACACTAATCTTTGATGAAAGCAATGTGGTACTTAGAACCTTTTGATCATTGATTTCCTATTACTGCGCTAGTGGCAGCACTATCGAACTCACAAAAATTCTGCAAGTAGAGCATGGTACTTACACGCCTCAATTGTCAATTGTTAAATATGACTTTGAAGGAATAATTATATATCTGTTATATAAAATATTACCGAGTAACTTATAATATTTAGAATCATATGAAAGTAGCCTTATCAGGCGTATCGTATTTCATATGGCAGCTGCTCCTTTTGCTAACTCAACATCACCTGATTCACAGGCTCGTTCACAATATTCCTTTGTTCTAAGACTCTTCAAGTCAGCACTTTTAATCTTATAAATATATGTAAAATAACATTTGAGCTTCAGTTATAATACTCACTTTGTTGCTTTCACTTCATTATCAGGATAGTACGTACTATCCTTTAATTTTAAATAAAGTTTTTAAAAAGTTAGTTGTGTCGCTTGTGATCTAACAAAATTTGGCGCAGTCGAAAAGGATCTTCAAAACACCCTGTACCGGAGCCTAACTACCAGAAACTACCCTAGAGAACAAGGAGAACATCTTCAAAAAGGTGCCTAACTGGAGGGAAAGACTGGAAGAACAAGGAGCACTTTAGGGCAGGAGTGGTGAATTTCAATTCTTTAAGAAGAAAAAGAACCCGGACACAGCACACAACAACTCAACATTCAAAGAAATAATTTTTCCAAGCAACAAATCAACAAGCAACATTTCAACAATCAAATAATTTTAAGAAGCAACCACACAAGAAGCAATCACTCAACAAGCAACAAAACTTTAGCAAGTAAGCAATCATCCCTGGTCACGCAAGTTGGTGTTTTCGACGTCCAGACAGACGGAGCTAGCTTCACGAAATCGCATTCAACTACAAGACTCCACGGAGATGAAAATATTGATGTAAGTACAAATAAGAATCATCTCGTTTATTTTGTGCTTTATATTTAACATTTTTTCAAACCCATTCATTCAATTTATTTCAATTTACGTAACGTAATATAAAGAACAGCAGTTCTATAACCCAGATTAGCGAAAGTCTCATTAAACTTATCAAGAAATTTAATACATTCAAATATATCATATTTCAAGTTCAAATTTTACAACACAGAAATATTTCAGAGTTAACATTTATTTTGCATTGAAACGCATTCCAAGCTAATCAGTAAATCATAAGTTTGTGAAACATTTGTCACACCAGTGCCGTATCATTCTGATTTTCACCTCACAAATTTTTTTTAATTAATTAAAATTTCCTTTTCTTTAAAAGTTAAATAATAACCTATTAAAAATGACTGACAATCAAGTCACTGGAAATGAAAATCAGAACGTTACAATGAATGAAACAGTAAACATCGAACCTTACAAGTTAAGTGAAATCTTTTCTATAATACCTGAGTTCGATGGGAACCCCATATTTTTGCATACATTTATCTCTGCGTGTGTTCATGCTCAAGGCATGGCAGTAGATGATCAAAGAATTTTAGTGACTCTACATATAAAAAATAAGCTTCGCGGAAAAGCGTCAGAGCTCATAAATTCGCGAAACCCTGCTACTTGGGTAGAAATAAAAAGCTTGCTCGAGGCGCACTTTGGCGATTCACGCGACCTAACAGCGCTTATACAAGATCTGCAAAGAGTTCATCAATTGCAGAATGAAACCGCACTTATTTTCATTTCTCGACTTCAAACTCATAACGCCAAAATGCACGCCGCTGTGCAAAAACAATCCTTGACATTAGAGGAGAAAAATGCACAATCACGCCTTATCGAAACGATGACATTGAATACGTTACTTACCGGACTTGAACCCAAATTAGGTCAAATAATTCGTGCAGGTAACCCCAGAAATATGCTAGATGCTATTAGTAGAGTTAAGCGAGAACTTCAACTCTCATATTTCGAATCACAAAAATTTCCCAATAAATCAGTTAACAAAAATTCCGTGCAAACCCAGCAAAGACGTCCAAATTCACAGCAGTTTTGCAACTACTGCAAACGAAATGGACATAATTTTAATGAATGTCGCGCAAGGCAATTTTCACAACAAAATCCCAACTACAGGCAAAACAATTTTGGTGGAACTCCAACACAATTTCCCAGGCCCAATTTCCAACAATTTTCTAGGCCAAATTTTCAAAGTCCATCAAATTATTATAGCCCAGGCAACTTTGCCCCGCAACAAAATTTCTCGCAAAATAATTCTCCCCAACAAAATAGGCCTTCTGTGATAAGACCTAATCCAAATTATCAACAAAGACCTCCCAATCAACAAGCCTCAAATTTTAACCGTCAAAACCCTCAAAAAACTCATCACGTTAATTTTGATAATTACTACGATGCACAAAATTATGACAATTATAATTCTTATTGTGATCAAAGCTACCAACAATTTGATAGTTTTGAAAATTTCCAAAATAATTCTAATTTTAATAATGAGGTACATTCCCAAGAATATTTTACTGGTAATGGGGATTATCAAAATCCACATACTTATAATCAACCAGACCAATACGAGAATCATATTGGTTATCCACCAAATCAATACGAAAATTGTTCTGATTATTCATCAAACCTTCATACGGATTATTCTGTTAATCAACCGGATTTTTACCAAGGCCCGGAGTATCCTACAGATACTCCAACACAGCAACCGGATTCCCAAATCGACCAAATGTCGAGTCAAATCCAAACCATAAATTTAAAGGACAACCCCAGTCCGTCCCTGAACCATCTAGAACAAATTTTAATGTAATCTCGTATCCATCTCTAACTGTAAATTCAAGGAACCTCTATTATATTAAAGACGTTACAAATAGGTTCAAAATGTTACTCGATACCGGCGCGGGTATATCAATATTTAAACCAAAACTTGCCGAAAATTATAAGCGCAGATCTCCCGAGAACGTTGTTATACAAGGTATAACAGAACAAAAAATTGCGATAACCGAATCTGTTCTTATACCTTTTACAGCTAATGATCCGCATAAAGTATACATTTGCGATTTAGACATCGAATTCGACGGATTATTAGGAGCCGACTTTTTCAAACATTATAGATGCGTTATTGACATGAATAACAACAAGTTAATTACTAACTTTAAAACTGTTCCTCTTTTTGAAGTAAATCGAGATCTACCGGAACCACCAATAAAAAACATTAGTAATTCTCAAACTCAAATTTCAAAAACCCCTCATGAAAACAAAAATCAAAATTTAATTTCCATAGAACCACGCATGGAAAAAATATTTAAATTAAAATGTCATTTGCGAAATACTGAGGCTATACTGTTAGCCCAGGAAAAAGAGAAAGTTCGCTTACCCAATGCTCTCGTTAAAGTAGACGAAAACGGAGAATTTTATACGACCATAATTAATGCAAATGCCATCCCGAAATCAATCGAATTTTCAAATTTAGATCTAGAACCAATTCAAAAATTTAAATCGATTTTTAATTTCAACACTGACAACTCTGGCCAACAAATACCGACAGACAGATCATTTGAAATTCAAAATCAGTTACGTTTAGATCATCTAAATGAAGAAGAGGCCGAATTAGTAACGCAGCTTTGTTTAGATTTTCAAGACATATTCTATTTAGAAGGTGACAACTTGACATTTACAAACGAAATTAAACACCCGATTGATACGAATGATTCCCGACCTATATTTACAAAATCTTATCGTTACCCCCAAGTCCATAAAGAAGAAGTCAAAACTCAAATTTCTAAAATGTTAGATCAAGGTATTATTCAACCCTCGATTTCACCCTGGTCATCCCCTGTTTGGGTAGTCCCCAAAAAACTGGATGCCTCTGGCAAACAGAAGTGGCGAGTCGTAGTTGACTACCGCAAACTTAACGAAGTTACCATCGATGATAAGTACCCTCTTCCAAATATCTCTGACCTTCTCGACCAACTAGGCAAATGCCAGTACTTCACAACGCTAGACCTTGCATCTGGATTTCACCAGATCCAAATAGACCCAAAAGATATTCAAAAAACTGCTTTCACAGTTGAAAACGGTCATTTTGAATTTGTAAGAATGCCATTCGGACTCAAAAATGCCCCATCAACATTCCAAAGAGTGATGGACAACATTTTATTGGGTATCCAAAATGAACGATGTCTTGTCTATATGGACGACATTATTGTCTACTCCCCTACTATCCATGACCATATTTCACGCCTAACAGAAGTTTTCAAACGCTTACAAAAGGCAAACCTCAAAATTCAACCCGACAAATGCGAGTTCCTCCGCAAAGAAGTCGCTTATTTAGGCCATCTCATCACTAAAGACGGTGTAAAACCGAATCCCGCCAAAGTCGATGCAATTTTAAATTTTCCCCAACCGAAAAATCCTAAAGAAATTAAGTCATTTTTAGGCTTAGCAGGATATTATAGGCGATTCATTCCCAATTTCTCCAAGATAACCAAACCTCTGACGAAGCTACTACAAAAGGACGTACCTTTTAACTTCGACAATGACTGTTCAAATTCTTTTCAAAATTTAAAACAAACTTTAACGACAACACCGATTCTCATTTACCCTAATTTTAACGATGAATTCATTTTAACCACCGATGCAAGTGCATTCGCCATCGGTTCTGTCCTTTCACAAGGCAACATAGGCAAAGACTTACCTATCGCATACGCATCTCGAACTTTATGCGCTGCGGAAACCAAATATTCCACGATCGAACGCGAGCTTTTAGCGATAGTATGGTCAGTAAAGCATTTTAGGCCATATCTATTCGGCAGAAAATTCAAGTTGGTAACAGACCATCGACCACTTACCTGGTTATTTTCAATAAAAGACCCAGGAAGTAGACTCGCTCGTTGGCGATTAAAATTAGAGGAATACGACTATGAAATCGTATACAAACCCGGCAAGATCAATAAAAACGCGGACGCACTATCCCGAATTAAGATCAACCATTTTTCGGAATGTTCGAAACTTTACTCAAAAATTCTAGCCGCGAACGAAACTGACGAATCAGAATATGACGAACAAGACGATGACGAAAACCCAAACGAAAATGCCCAAATAACTAACGAGCAAATCGCTCAAGAATTCGATATTTTTGTCAGTTTGTACAAAACAAAATCTCTAATAGACTATTCGAAAATTAAAACTTCCAACAAACAGCTTTTAGATAGAGAACATAAAAACATCATAACCTTTTTTCAGCAAGATAACTTGCAAGACTTACATCACAAAATAATCGAAGACATTTTCGAAGAACATCCGGAATTTTACAAAAATACTATCAATATCGTTTCGAGTAAATCAGTCAGGCATAGGAAATACTACATAGTCCCTCTGCCATTCGACGTTAAGTCTACAATAGAACATTTGTTCATGGTATTATATAAGAGACAAAACCTTTTAGATCTTTCCAAAACGTATTACGTTGAAAACAACTTAGATCTCCCTATTCTCGAAATGCTATCGTTTATTTTCGCAGAAAAGGACCTAAAAATTGTAATATGCCAGAATATCGTTCAGACCCCTGACGAAGATCAAATTCCGATCATTTTAGATCAGCATCACTGCGGTAAAAATAATCTTCACCGCGGAATAAATGAAACGATGCGGAGAATTAAAAATAAATATAATTGGCAAGGTTTAACTAAAGATGTCGAAAACTTTATCAAATCTTGCGAAATTTGTCAAAAGAATAAAGTTTATCGTAAAAACATGTCTAGTCCTTTAGTAATTACAGAAACACCAAAAACGCCATTTGAACGAATCAACATCGACATATTCCAAACCCCAACTCGAAATTATGCTCTTACTATTCGCGATGAGTTAACCAAATTTACCCAAGCTTATGCTATACAAGATAAATCTGCAAAATCAGTAGTAAACACCTTACTACTATATTTCCAGCACTATGGCACCCCTTTGAGAGTCCATTGTGACTATGGTGGCGAATTTGATAACAGACTATTAAAAGATCTCTGTACCTTATATGATATAAAACTAACGTATTCAAGCGTAGGACACCCTCAATCTAACGGATCGATAGAACGATTTCATGCTACCTTAGCTGAAATGATTAGGGTCCATAAAGCCGAAAACCCCGACGAACACCCACTGACTATTTTACCCTACGCAGTAATCTGCTACAATAATTCGGTCAACAAAACCCATGGTTTTAGTCCATACGAATTAGTATTCGGACACACATCTTGTAGACCACCCGAAACGTTGTACAATCAAAAAGAACTGATAACTAAGTATGTTAGAGACCTCAACAATAGAATCTCGCATTATTATAAAATAGCACGTAGTCGTACGCTAGACCAAAAAGCGAAAGCCAAAATTCGTTTTGACAAACACGTCCCCGGAAAACGACCAGATTACCAAATTGGAGACAAAGTCTATGTAAAAGAATCCCAGATCAAAGACAAATTACAAAACAAATTTAACGGCCCATTCGAAATTAAAGAAATCTTTAAAAATTCAGCACTTTTATCTAATCCCGAAACAGACCAAACTACGAAAGTTAACTTTGACAGGATGAAACCTTATTTTGAAAATTAAACTTTATTTTCAGGTTTCTCTTGCTGTTCGGATCAGCAGTATCCCAATATTCAATAACGCCAATAAACAACACTATCGGAGTGTATTACCACCGAGACACTGACATCGTCATTTCCCACAAGAAATGGACGTTACTAGTACATAAGAACATCTCCACACTCAAGACAGCTATTGACAGGAACGACAAAATCTTAGATAAAATCTTCATTACTCTTGACCCGGCATATTTAGACATGGTAACCTTCACAAGTGAAGTTAAAACACACCTTAGTCTATTAACGCAAATTTCTAAGTCCATAAAGAGTAAATTCGACGAAATACTGTTCGACACGAAACGCTACAAACGCGGACTCTTGAACGGTATAGGTTCAATATTTAAATCAATCACCGGCAATCTAGATGCTGAAGACGGCGAATATTATTTAAACTGTATTAATAAACTTAATAATGACGAACACCAATTGGAGAACTTACTCAAAAACCAAATTTCAGTCACAACATCAGTCATAAAGAATTTCAATGTAACTGTTCGACAATTACAAATTGACGAAGAGACATTTAATAATGATATTAAAGAAATCGAAAAACAGATCTTAAAAATCGAAGGCGAAACACGAATAGCTTATACAAAATTAAAATTCTTAAGTATTTGCGAGCAACTCATGGCAAGCTATTTATTTATCAAGGACAATTTAAACGATATTTTAAACTCTATCACTTTTGCGAGACTCAAAATAATTCATACATCGATCATCAATCCACAAGACTTAGTAAATTCTTTGCAAGAGATTTCACAGAACTTACAAAAGAACAATTTACCACTACCGATTAAATTATCAAAGGTTTCACAATACTTAGATATTATTGAATTAAAAGCTTTTCAGGTAAATTCAGAATTAATATTTGTATTAGACATACCACTAATAGACCCTCAAACATATTCTGTTTTTAAAATATATCCCATTCCTATTCTGGATAATAGAACTGGTCTATCTCATATTTTATCAACTTCTCAAAAATATATCGCGAGAGATGATGATTCTTTGATGTTCATACCCATCGCAGACCTCAAAGATTGCAAATCGATTCGTTTTAAGACCAAGCTATGCCCAAATCTATTCGCATATCCAATTGACGACAATGCCATATGCGAAGCCCGTCTCTTCAAGAACCTCGACACACTACCCGAAAGCTGCCAGACGTCGTTCATCACCAGCCAAGGCTACAACGTCCAAAAACTAGAAGAAAACATGTGGTTAGTGATAAACGCGGAACCTTTACATGTGACCATTAACTGTCCCAAAACAAGTCAAAAAACTGACATAATCACCAAAAACTCAGTTATCAAGTTACAATCAAATTGCTACGCTTTCGTAGGCATTACTAAAATCCAATCCAGTGTAAATGACTTTACCAGTGTAAAAGACGATAATCACCCAATCCAGATTCCATTCGAGTGCTGCAGCCAAATCCCCGAAAACATTCGAGTGCCCAAATTAAAACCTCTAAAGTTAAACAACCTAAACACCGAGGACCTCGAAATCGCCAAACACAAACTGGACCAGTACTCAAAAGACTTAGACAATTTAATAAACGAACCTTTCGTTAATAAACACATTTCCTGGTTCACTTATTTCATAATTGTTCTAATTTTCGGATTATTATTTGTGTATTTAGTCTACAAGTGCAAAATACGCAGAGGAAGTTTGACCACCGATATCTCCACATCGCCTCCAGCTCCTCCGAGACCTAGTAAACTCTCCAGGACATTTACTAGCCTACTCCCTCAACGAAGACGACCTCCACTAAGAAGAGAAGATGAAGAATCCGAAGACATAGAACTTAGTTAAACAGTTTTGTGCCTTTCATAAACTTTTGTACTGAGACTCTTCAGTGAAAACTATTCAATTTTATTTTAACATTTTTTTTATGCTTTTATTACATGCACTGTATTGCATTTTTACGCTTACTATTTTATATTCTATATTTTTACATTTTATACTTTTACAATTTTACATTTTTGCACCTTTTACATTTTTGTCACATTTTATTGTACCTTGTATATCATATTTTTCAATTAATTTCAATTTCAAAAGTTGCTGTATAATCACCAACTTTTTCTATAAGGGGGAAGTTGTTATATAAAATATTACCGAGTAACTTATAATATTTAGAATCATATGAAAGTAGCCTTATCAGGCGTATCGTATTTCATATGGCAGCTGCTCCTTTTGCTAACTCAACATCACCTGATTCACAGGCTCGTTCACAATATTCCTTTGTTCTAAGACTCTTCAAGTCAGCACTTTTAATCTTATAAATATATGTAAAATAACATTTGAGCTTCAGTTATAATACTCACTTTGTTGCTTTCACTTCATTATCAGGATAGTACGTACTATCCTTTAATTTTAAATAAAGTTTTTAAAAAGTTAGTTGTGTCGCTTGTGATCTAACATATCTTCTTTACCTCTTCGTCAGTTCGTTTGAATACACACTCATTTTACAAATTTAAATTTGGAATCAAACTTTGACGGCGCTGAGAAAATATGTGGCCATGAAAATGTATCACAAGTTACTCTAAAATATACAACATTTTGGTTAACCATTTGAGTTAGCAACGGATTCTTATAGGAAAAATTGCGCTGAACAAGATATTTTTACGAAAAATTTTCCTAAACCGCGAGACTCTTAGTCAAATAATTGTTTAAATAAAATTTCTCTCATTTTTATTTAATAAAATGAAAACGGTTTGACGGATCCGAAAAAATCTAGATTCAATTGAAAGATATTTTCAGTACGCGTCGTTTGGCGCCAGGCACAACTAATTTTGCCTACCCATTCATTTGTTATAGCCAAAATAAGTTAGTTAATTAACAAATTAATTACTCCGAGACTAATGAGGTCAGGTTATTGTTTTTTTCAAAAAACATGCGTTTTGTAGCAAAGAATATACCGTATTTTGGCGCGATATATTCAATACTTTTTGATTGTTTATAGAATTGACATAATTTGTTAATTAGCAAATAACTATTTTTCGAAAGTCTGATCTACTTCAAACCAACTTTAAACGATAAATATTGATGTCGGGCATAACCCCCATAGAAGTTTGCACGAATACAACTTTTTGCTTTTGTTTATTTAAAGTTTAAATTGATTTTGCAAATTAACGAATGAAATATCTCGGCTCTGCGTAAGCTTATTGAAATGGGGTTTTATGCGTATTAAAGTGCTTGGAAAAAGGAAAATTTTGAGACTAGAAACAACTTGATCGGATAACCGGAAGCGAAAATAAAAGTGATATTGCGTGAGAGGCTCTAATTTGTTTATTAACAACTTTTTGGACACGCGGTTTGGTGCAAATAAAAGGTAACAAGTTTTTCAATCAACCACAAAAAGTTCTATATTCTAATATTCAGTCCCTGAAGAGTTATACGCGTTTTTAACCCTTAAAAAAATCTCTCCCGCAACGTGAAAATAATAAGATTTAACGCGCAATGGTGTGGCGGGTTGGATCCTCGGTGTGGGCAGATTTCTTTTGTTGTCAAATTTGCTCTTTTTTCATACAACCAAGTATTTTTTATGATAGTAAATGTTTTTACTTTCTGAAAAATTTTTAAAAACGTAAATAATTATTTTTTTGCAATTTTCATTACATAAATGGCTATCTTGCAACAAATATATGATTGTTCTTGTCCAACGAGGGTTTGTCGGTTGATTTTGCTTTTTTTACTACTTTCTGTGAAAGAGAAGGCTTGTTTTACTTTATCTGAGGGGGTTCCATGATTTCGACTATAAGAAAAGTAGAACATACAAAGCAGGTGCACAACATCAGCTCGAGAGTTGCAGATTTAATGAAGTTCTCAAGAATAAATAATTAAACGTATTCTATATAGGATTTTGCAAACAGTGGAAAGAAAAGCTATCTGTGAGAACTAAAGGAAAAACTATATATAAAAATATTAATGAAATCTTTGCATTCTTTCTATAACCTGACTTCTGGTTATGCTAACAAGCAAAAATTCTTATTTGCCATTCTCATTTTAACAGTAGCATCCAACCTAGTCCCCTACGGCTAAGCAGGCTAAACTAGTATCTACATGATCCCCTACGATATGTAAATTCAGTTAAAAATGAGAACAAGGTTGGATGCTAGTGTTGAAATGAGAATATCAAATAAGAATTTTTGCTTGTTAGCATAACCAGTCAGGTCAGGTCAAGTCAGGTTATCGAAAGAATGCAAAGATTTCATTAATATTTTTATATATAGTTTTTCCTTTAGTTCTCATAGATAGCTTTTCTTTCCACTGTGTGCAAAATCCTATAAAGAATATGTTTCATTACTATAAGCAAACAAATAATAAATAATTCACTTTTAAAAAATAAATAATTATTTATAGCGTTTTTCACAATTTAAAAATTATATGCTATATTCTTTGATGTAAAAGGCATGTATTCTGAAAAAAACAATATTCTGACCTCATTAGTGTCGGACTAATCAATTTGTTAATTAAGAAATTTATTTTGGATATAACAAATGAACTGGTTGATAAAATGAGTTGCGCTAAACGACGCGTATTGAAAATGTATTTTTATTGGATCAAGATTTTGTCGGATCCGTTAAACCGTATTCATTTTATTAAATAAAAACGAAAAACCATGAAGCTCGCGGTTTAGGAAAATTTTTCATAAGAAAATCCTATTTTTCCTATAAGAATCCGTGGCTAGCTCAAATGGTATGGAACATTTTTGGGAAAATCCCAGACGGACTCTCCTAATTATTAAATCTGATGTTATATCAAATAATTACTTGTAGGTAAATATAAGCTATTTATCAGGTCTGTTCTGTAATTTTTTTGTTAAAAATAAACGCTCTGTTAAAATTTTAATTTTAACGGTGCGCTAAAAATAAATCTGATTTTTCTATTCTGCATGTGACCATTTAACGGACCTGTCAAAGTCACCTAAAGGAGACGAATAGTTCCATATTGGTTTTCTAAAGTTGTCAAATTTCCTTACATGCCCAAGGTCAAATTAAAAACATATCCTAGAACCTAAGTCTTTGAATGTGAGTAGTTAAGACGGATAATAATCCCACAGAATATATAATACACAGATAAAATTTAATACCTTCGGTATATAATTATCGTCAAGTCCCTAAGTTTGATCAGCAGCTTAAGATTGTCGGTTAACCATGGTGAAGGAGGCTTAGAAATTCTTGCAGTCTTTAAAGGTGCATGCACATTAAGAACGTTCATAAAGCCGGTGTTAAAAAATTCAGGCATACAGTCTATATTATCAAGAGTGTATATATAATCCCAATTAATAAGCATTAAATCGTTAATAAATAAATCATAATCGAATAAGGAAAAATCTCTGTAAGTGCGAAATAATGTTTGTCGCTTATTTTTATTAAAATTTAATTTGCAACTTACCAAGCGGTGGTCAGAAATACCTTCCACTTCTGCACTGTGTGGTAATTCAGGATCAGAAGAAACTAAAATATCAATTAATGTACGGGATCTTTCAGTTATTCTTGTAGGGTGTGTAATAATTTGTGAAAGTCCATATCTATTCAGAAAATTTTAAATTTGATTATAACTGGTACTATTTCTATTTAAACAATCAATGTTTACATCTCCTACGAATAACACATAATCAAAACTAAGCAAAAATTGCGATAAGATATTATCCAGGTCATCTAAACCAACAGCTACATTACTATATGGAGGTATATATAGTGCCCCCAAGCACAACTTTTACCCTGTAGTTTAACGCTAATCCACAGTTGTTCAAATGAGTTATCGTGGTGATTGGGTAACTCTTACAATTTAAATTTAATTGAGTGTAGAAAGCTACTCCTTGTCCTCTATTTCCTCTATCCCCCCTGACCAAGTTGTAGCCCCTGATGGCTACAGTCTCACTAGCTATACGCTTATCTAACCAAGTTTCTGAAACACCTATAAAGTCATATGATGCCCTAAAAACAAATTCAGGAAACAGATCAAAATTAGCACAAAGTGACCTAATGTTTCTTGGCGGTATCATGGAGAGAAGACTGACGTGGAAACAGAATACGGAAGCGATTATACAGAAGGCGAGGAAGAGAAGATTATTACAGCTACACTTAAAATTAGACATACAGAGTAAATACTTTTTCTTTTCTTTCCCCTTTTTTGCATCACTTATATATAAAGAAATAGTCGCCCTTTAACAAAGCTGATAAAAAAGTTACACTGGTAAAGAAAAAAGCTGATTAAGAAAAGAGCCGCGATAACAACTAAATGTAAAATAGCAATACAACGCTAATATCTTTACCATGTCAATATAGGTGTGGGCACAGAACTAAATATTAAGGACACTTCGCACTTCATACATCACTATTATCATTTAAATCGTAAATAGTAACAAATATTTAAAACAACATTAAATAAACAATATTAATAACACAGGCCCACGAAAAAAGTGATCTGCACCCGGGACCCGACATAATAATCCGTGCTTAACACGAATTCGATGTCTGCTTAGTTCCACCGCCCACCAATTTCTTGTAAATCATAAAAATAACCTAAGCAAATCAGGTCTCTTAAGTTATTTTTACGATTTACAAAAAATTGGTGGATGACGGAGCTACACGGACATCAGATTCGTGTTGAACACGTCGAAATACATGGGAACTACAATGTTGGGTCCCGGGTTCGGATGACTTTTTTTGTGTGACTATGCACAGTCACACATATTATAGTAACACGAAAGTATAATTAGTTTTATTAGCTGCTCCTCATGATCAAAGAGAGCCACTGTTACAAATTCACTAAACATGCAAATACACTGCGTGCAATGGTGTGCGTTTTACATTGCAAAATTTAAGGCAAAACGCTCACTATCTCATCACTTATAAATGAATGAACTGAAATAATTTAACAACGTCGAATCTGACAAAAACATTGGCTAATCCTGCCCACATCTAATTCAGGAACAGATTTAAAATTAAATTGAAAGTAAAGTCAAACCCAGTATTTAATAAGCTGTAAACACTTTGATACGGCTACACGTAGACAACTCGAGCAAGGCTGATAAGTCTATGACTGGCTCATCATTGACACCTAATGTTTGTTCTGCGGCTTTTCCAACCGCTGCAACATAAAATATTAGTTAAAAATATCAAACCGGTAAGAGGATTTGTGAACGTTGGAAGTTAAGCTCTACAAGCGTCATTAATCACATCGCAGCAGTCCAGGCGGAATGCTCTTGGATTAAGGAGACACAATCGAGGATTTTATTACATGCCGACTGTAGACAAATTATTTCACCGTTACATTTTTATATCTTTTAAGAAGGGAGGATTTTATAGGCTTTATGCGGCTTAAAAAATCAATATTTATTTAAAGTATTTGCTGATAGGTGCTTGAATTTGAATCGAGTGGTATAAGTAAGTATAATTTGATAAATTATTCAAGCGGGCTGATGTTGTAAGCTACATGTAGCTACATAATACGCGCAATAAATTCGTTTTCTATTGCAAAGTTTTCAGGTTTATTGAAATTACATCGCCAGGAAAAAGACGCTTGTTTCAACATATCTACCTTAGACAAAGACATACGGCAGCCATATTTTATTTAAAGAATAGCCGCCTAATACTACATGAAGGCTATTCTAGACATCGATCTCAAAATATGTGGATCGGTTTTACACAGTTTGAAATGAAAATCTTTTCTAGGAAAATGAACCTAAGATATTTTCTGTGGCGTCTGTGAATTGGAATAAGAATCTTGCAGATCTAAAGAAGCCATGTGACAACCTCACTGTATAATATTTTTAACTCTTCTGTAATTATCGATCTTAAAATGTGGCGGTGACATACAGGTATTTAACTGCTTTAAATTTAAAACAAATCTAAATGTATTATTAGCCTTTGGTACAAGAAAATGCGAGAATATGAATTGGCCTTTTTTAGGTTCACATTCATTAATGGCACCTACATCTATTAACCTTTGAATTTCTGTGATAATCCCTGATATTACTGGTACTTTGATTTTTGTTTGACTTTAGTTTAATATGGAACTTTCCCAAAATGAATGTGATAACTACTGATCGACTGCCATATATATTGATCTGTAGTTAGGGCGTTCCACTTATCCATGAAAAAATTAAGTCTACCAGCATATTGTTATACTCATACCTCTAGTGTTTTAGGGTGTAATACTGATTCTTTTTTCTGTTGTACCTTTGGTATCTGCCCAATGGCCGCTCCTATCTTGGTTTGTATGTTGTCGGTTCTTTTGTGAAACTTTGCATCCTGAATCTTGATCGAAGTGCTTGACGCTGAAAGTTTAAATAATACTTTGTAGAATTTGTTGCTCTGGTCACTGGCGCTGCTGTAAAATTCTGTCTCTGGCAATTAAGTCCTGCCTTTTTTAATTGCCTGTGCTGCCTCATACTTTTCGGTTGGATTTTTTACAAATAAAAGTGTCTAGATTTGACTCTTTCGCCACTTTGTGCATTGCTGGATTCAGTCGTGGATAAATCTGATGTTTTCTAGTGACAGAAATCTGAAAAAGTGTGCATCGCACATGAATCGTTTTGCTCTCGTTCAGCAAAATCTCTATGGCAACACCCAAAGCACTAAGAGCAGATCCTATATCCCTCTGTGTATTTGACATGTGAAAATCTTTTTTACCGCCACTATTGGAAAGGAGAATCCGAATCTCAGAATATTATACTGGAGCATTTATTGCCGGGTAATTTTCCGGGATAACCCATTTTGAATTAATTTCCTCTTTATTTTCTAAAATGATTTCCTCTTTTAGGTAAATAGACCAACGGTTTACTAACTCAACAGTTAGTGGTTAGATTAGATTCGATAACTTTGAACTGGCAAGTGTGTGAGGGAGCGAGAAAGGCCACCCTATATATAAACGTTCAAACTGTAAGAGAGGCGAGAAAGGCCGTCTCTTATTCTCCATATGGTGTGAAGGATCGAGAAAGATAACCCTATACATGAACGTTTTAAATTTCAAAAGCGGCGAGAAAGGCAATCTCTTCTTTTCTTTCAGTGTTATCAAACAGAGGACGAGTAAGGCCACCCTGTATATATACGTTTAAACTTTAAAATCCTCTTATTTTCTGTCAGTATTATCAAACAGGGGACGAGTAAGGACACCCTGTACGTGTACATACACGTTTAAACTTTAAAATCCTCTCATTTTCTGTCAGTGTTATCAAACATGGGACGAGTAAGGACACCCTGTACATATACGTTTAAACTTTAAAATGATCTTATTTTCTGCCAGTGTTATCAAACAGGGGACGAGTAAGGACACCCTGTATATATGCGTTTAATCTTTAAAAATCCTCTTATTTTCTGTCAGTGTTATCACTCAGGGGTCGAGTAAGGACACCCTGTTCATATGCGTTTAAACTTTAAAATCCTCTTATTTTCTGTCAGTGTTATCAAACAGGGGACGAGTAAGGACACCCTGTACATATGCGTTTAAACTTTAAAATCCTCTTATTTTCTCTCAGTGTTTTCAAACAGGGGACGAGTAAGGACACCCTGCACATATACGTTTAAACTCTAAGATCCTCTTATTTTCTGTCAGTATCATCAAACAGGGGTCGAGGAAGCACACCCTGTACATAGACATTTAAACTTTAATATCCTCTTCTTTCCTGTTAGTGGAACTATATACCTACGGGACGATTAAGGCCACCCATGTATATTATACTGTTTTATTTTTTTATAATATTATTTTTTTAATATGAAATTTGAATTTTGTTGAGCGCCAGGTTTGTTGCCAAACCGATTTTAATTCTTTTTATAAACAGTATAATTTATAGCATGAGATAATTGACTCTTTCAGGGCCAAGAGTGGATTCAATTGCTCAAAATTGCACGTTTCTTTCTCCTAAGCAAACTGTAAGTTCCAATGAAACACACAACCACTGGTTTTATATAAAATTTTAATAAGCTAATCAATTTAAAGATAAAAATGAAATGTGACAAAAGAGTATAAAATTTGGATAATGTTTACAACTTAAAACTAAAATAAAATTACAAATTGGCCTTTATTTAGTTGAAAAAATAATCATATGTTTGATTTGAATTACCTAGGGTTTTATTTGTTTGGTTATTTAGATGTTACCTTGAGTCTATCGATCGGTGCTCCTTATTCTTCTGCGTACGCACGTTCAGCTTTCAAATTGTCGCTTCCTTTATGCGCTGGCAGCACTGTTTTGACGGAGCTCTTGGCGTTTCGATGAAATTCACTTTGTTTAAAATATCACTGGATTTATTATTAAATCAAGGTAAGTATTTATCTGATTACTTGCACTTCAAAAATATATGCGTTGCACAAATTATTACCTTTAAAATTACTTCTTCTCATTCATAAACAAAACTTGTTGATATATTTGGTTATAGAAATTTTATTTTAAATTATGATTTCTTTCAGGAACGGAACTTTTGCTTATTCAGCATGTATTTATCCACTTGGATATCAATATTTTAAATTTTATCTTCAGCCTGGTTTACTTATTACTGTGAGTATGCTGGTTTCATTATTTATTTATATTTTTATAAAAGTGAGGTTATCTTTTTCCTCTTAAATTTAGCGTGCTTACGCCTTCGATACTTTTAACATACTAAATTTGAATTTGTGGAATTCTATTGGCCCACACAAGCCTAGTTTGACATTTATGTTACAAAACAGACTACTTGACTTCTGTCATTTTATTATGAAAAACTTAATTTTAATATAATTCTTTTTGTGGATTGAAAATGATAAAACTAATTTCATATTCATTTACTAGAGCTTATTCTGCGTTTTCTGATATGCCATACTATATGTTTTTGTCAATATTTAAAATTTTTCTATTACCAACTATTTTTACAAATATTCAACTAAAAACTATCTTATACTAATATAACTATTATGTAAATTGATTAGCAATCCTCTCTGAACAATTCTATACTAATAACACTTATCCTACTATATTTTACATCAAAATAATGACCAAAGCATTTTTTGCCTTTTTAGGGTACCGCAAACTGTCATTGGTTTTCTTGATTGGCTTACAACTTATCTACCTTGATGAAATTTTAACATACAACTTATGAAAACTACTGGGAAAAGTTCCCTTCAACACCATGTCTGTGTTTTATCAACATAAATTTTCTCTTTTGTGAGATACAGTCTGAAATATGTAAGGTTATGCACCCTTATTTTAATGAATGGATCTTGAGACCTCTAATAGTCCAGGTATTCTAGAACTTTCACGTTCTTTAGTGAAATATAGTAAGTATCTACCATATTCATTACTTTAAAGTCAATACGATGTGAAATTCTACAGTTTTTATCACTTTTCACTTCTGCGGTGGAGTCTACCGTTCTTACTAATAATGTTTCTTGTATCCATGATTTTGGATATGCGTTTATCAAGTCTTTTAGTGTTTATAGCTCACTCATGAGTACTTATTGAAAATTTCACTACAAATAATGTTTTTATTTCACTTTTAAATAGATTTTTGTTAATTTTCATCTATATTTCCCACTACTATGCTGCTTATGTTGATCATGGGTCAAGTCCTTACTTATATCTACATGTTATAGTTCATGGTGACGTAACTTAATAGATATTAAACCCTTTTTAAAGTCCTGTACATATTATGTTATATAAAATATTCGGGTATGATACATTTAAATATTATTTTGGTCATTTGACCTTTTACGTTTCATTTACAATAATTTAATACTTTTGGTTGTGTTTCATTAGAACTTAGGTTTGTTATCCAGTTTAAAATATCATGCTGTTATTGCTCAAAGATTTCAATACAGTTTTACATCTAACGCATAGGTTTTTATAATTTAATTTGGCCATTTTGTAGTGGATTTTTCAGTTTTCTCTGTGAAATCAAATTTTTAACAATCTGTACAATTCCTTGGGATGTGACTAACTTGTTGTCACAACAATATATATATATATATATATATACGTTTAAACTTTAAGATTGGCGAAAAAACGGCCACCTTTAATATTTCATAGGTATGTATCAAGAGGCATTATTAGTTTTATACACATAATAATCTAAATTAACTTAAGTCTTAAGAAATTTACCATTAACCAAGAATACAGCCTTCGAATATCGAGACTGTTTATGTTCAAACACTTGAGCCGTATAAACAAACGCGCTCATGAATACCGTACTGAGGCGGATTATATATTTCCTTATAATGTTAATGCAGCACTTTTTAAGAAACTCTTCTCTTTAACTCCTAAATATACATTAGTTACTGAAAACTTATTACTTATTACTTACTTGTAGAACTAGAAGATTCATCTTCTCTAGATTTTTCTTCCATTTCATTTAAGTTTTTCAAATTGCTGCTGTGTCTGTCTCTTTCTTTGGGTAATTCTTAGAAACTTGAAAAATCTCACTCTGTTTTATAAACACAACCGTGACATAACACTAAAAATGCGTAATGAGGTATCGGATCGGACGTATGGATTGGGACAGCTTGGTGGGGAGCTCTTCATCTTTCAACTTAGTGACGTAACACCTAAAGGTGCAACTACCTAGTGTTCTATAAGGACCGGAACAGGACGTATAATATACATATGGAACGCGGCAGTAGACATCAATGCTTATCACTAACGTTCCTGATAACTTTTCCGCCTTGATAAAACAATATTGCACAGCCACTATTTCTAATTAACAAAGTTAAACTACCTATAAGTCGGCCAATGTAGCCATTTTTGGGAACTTGCTCGTTAAACATTCAATGCAGTTCTTTAATCCGGTATAGGCAATGTATCAATGTTATATAAAATATTACGAAGTAACTTATAATACTTAGAATCGTATGAAAGTAGCCTTACCAGGCGTATCATATTACATATGGCAGCTGCTCCTTTTGCTAACATCACCTGATTCACAGGCTCGTTCACAAAATTCTTTTGTTCCAAAATAGTTATTTATGATACACTGTTTTTTCTACAAACACCATTAAAAAAGTCTGAGACTTATATTGACTGATATCATAAGTACTTAGCATTACGTCCAGCTCATGTCAACCACCAACGTCTATTTATTAAATACACTAGTAACAAATGTACGATTAAATCTGTTGGAATAAATATTTTTGGAAAGATGCCTACAGATATTGCAAGATTTTTGAAATTACCAATTAGTGAACTTTACACCGGACATTGTTTCCGTCGGACATCCGCTAGCTTGTTAGCAGACTCTGGTGCAAATTTATGTACAATAAAAAGATGGAGGATGGAAAAGTTCGAGTGTCGCAGAAGGATATTTGGAAGATTCGTTAGAAAACAAAAAGAGGATTACTTGTCACATTCTTCCAAATAATTGCCCTTCTTCTAACAATTCATAAATAAAGCATATTAATAGTATTTCCTCCACTGCTTCAAGTTCTACTTCAATAATTTCTTCTTGTGAAGTAGCTTCCTCACAAGGGATAAATGTTAGTAATTGCTCCAATTGTACAATTATTATAAATATTTCTAAATAACTTGTAATTTTTTGTTAATAAATAAATAAATATCATTAAGAGAAACGACTTGCCATTTTACTTTTTGCACTAGTGTTAAAAGTAAATCATGTGATCATTTTTAACGCGAGTTTATATAATATCACATTTTTAATTCAAGTATGCCGTGTTAGAAATATAGTTTTTAATGATGTTTGTAGAAAAGTTTTTTATGTTGTGTGTGATGTAACATCAATACTTACGTATTATTGCATTCGTTTCTACACTCTAATCTGATAAATAGAACAAATTGCCTTTGCTTACCTTTTCACATGTACTCAACACTTAAGAATGGGTGTAATATACTGCTATGTTATGAGGATTTGGCCCCTTTTTTACTTTACTTATCTCAGTCGAGCTCTCATCTCAGGGTTTGTTGTGGGTTGCTTTTAACATTTTGCTTCTAATGATTTCTCTATATTCTATATTTTATGAGTATTTTAATGTTTTTTTTTATACAAACACCATTAAAAACTATATTTTTAACACAGCATACTTGAATTAAAAATGCAATATTATATAAACTCGCGTTAAAAATGATCCCATGATTTACTTTTAACACTAGTGCAAAAAGCAAAATGACAAGTCGTTTGTCATAACGACATTTACATATTTATTAACAAAAAATTACAAGTTATTTAGAAATATTTATATTAATTGTACAATGGGCTTGTTCAGTGATATTCTTTTTATATGGTTTTTATACTTTTTCATATAGTACTCGATATTCTTATTATACACTTAAAATTTCGTATTTTTAACTTCTTCCGTTCTCGAGATATAAGGAGTTGAAATTAGTAATAGTTGCAAAAACCGAGCGCTCATTTGTGACGTCAGTATACGCAAGTGACGTAAGAAAAATGGCTTTCTGGGACCTTTCAAATTTAACCTGAAAAGTCGAAAAACATGGAATTTTTAAACGCTGGTAACTAAATAAATACGTCGAGTGGAAGTTCGTTCTATGTGTCTACGGAAAGGAGAAGGTCGGAGATGAATTATAATCGTAAATTGCAGGGTCGAAATCGAAAATTCGTTCTGGCAGGAGCGAGAGAAAATTGTAATTTTTTGACATTTCACCAAATTGTACTCCCCTACTGTCAACTAGTAAACAAAACAAACAATACTTCGAAAACACTTATAATTATAACCAATAAGGAGCATCAAGTCTATTAAGATTGCCGAGTCTACGCGTATAGTGACGTAGCGCCTGGCCACGCCCCATTTTCGCGAGATGGACATTTGTAATAGTTTTTAAGATACTAAACGTGCGAATAAGATTCTGATTTTTTGCAGATCCATTAATTTATACTTGCACTTTCGATTTATGAAATAAAAAAAAATGCCGAACAAGCCCATTCGGGCAATTAGTAATATTTATCCCTTGTGAGGAAGCTACTTCACAAGAAGAACTTGTATTGGAACTCATCATATTGCAATAGTTTTTCACATTTGACAAGCATGTGTCAAACAACGGGCAAACTTGATTTATTTATTTCATAAATCCTACAAATTACTAGAACTATGAGGTAACAATTAAAAGGGTTTGAAATCTTTTTAAAGAAACTTGTTTGTTCTTTTAATGGTGTTTGTAGAAAAACATTGTATGATACACGTGTTAAAAATAACTATTTAATAAACGAGCAGCTCTTATTTCATTATGCAACTGAATTGCCACTTTCGTCAATTCAGTACTGCATTGTCAGTTGCCTGCCCTATTTCTGAACTAATGAATGAAATGAAATTTATTTGAAGTTTTAAATAAAAGTTTATTTTCGAAATATTTGAATAAATATCATATCATTTTTTCAAAGTAATTGTGTTGTGTTTTTTACTTACGTGTTATATACATTACTTCATTTATATTTATATTGTAGTAATTATTCTTTTAATTTTTATTATTCTACAAAATTGACTTACCATATTTACATTTTTGTATCATAGTGGTGAATAAAGTATTATTATTATTATTATTATTATTATTATTATTGGAATTGATAACAATAATCTTATGTCCCAATTCCATATTTTCAGCTAATTTAATCTAATTGCAATATAATCAAAGTTATGGATATTTACACAACGGAAATATTAACTACTAAATACTTCTGCAATTTAAATTTATTTTTCTTTTTAGGTCACTTTTGTAACGTTTACTGTTTGTTTATTAAAAACTGTTTCTAATAATTGTTTTAAGTTTCTTACTCTATGTTTCTGTTGTATCTCAGTGTCTTCCTTTTATATTTGCTGAAACATTGCAAAAAACTGTGGCAACAGCCCCCTTTACCATGTTTACTTTAAGCTGGGGGTTGTCATATTAATTGGTTATATCCACGCAATCAACTTACCCCCTTCATAATTAGCCAAATTTACACTGCGACTGCCAAGGAATAATCATCAATCTACCAGCGGATCTTCCTCAAACTCTACGCCCACCGTCGCTCCGAATATTGAGCCACGTAGTACTGTTACCTACATGGTTTACCAAAGCCACATACGCACTAGGGGTGTAGCATCAGAGGGCAGAAAAAAGTGATTTAAAAAAATGAAACATTTATTTAGAAACTAATGAACTATATAAAGTATGTGTTTAACAAAGTTGTACTTACATTATAGCTAACTGTTTTGAACCCATATGTTCAGGAGATATGTCACCACTGCACTCCACCGAGACTAAAATTCTAATGCCTAAAAGATCATAGGTATTGCAATAATGCAGTCTTTGCAATATTGCTGAATTGCCTTTCCTCAATAACGGAATCTTATTCAAAGTTAATAAATAATTTTATACTGGTTGAATATATATACAAAGGGAAATTTAGGTTTGTTTCTTTTAATATAAATTATTTAAAACATGAATAAGAATTTTCTGCTCTTGACATATCTCCCTCACCGCGCAAAAGCTGGACCCCAGCTTTAGAATAATGGGTCCCTAAAAAGACGAACAAGTTCACTTAAATTCTGTTTTGATTTTATCCAACACAAAAAATAATTTGATAACTACCAATAATTTAAAAAAAGTTGAATATCTTTAAAACTGACCTATTTGACAATACACATCGTTATAATCCTGAAAACAATGGGAAAAGAGGAAAAAATAGATTAGTAACCTAATCTGCAACAAGAAAATTGTAATCTAGCCCTACGAATATAAACTTGTTCACAAAAAAAGATGCAATAAACCCATGCACACACTAAATTTTAAACAAACATTTACTCCAAAAAATTATTTTAAAAAATTGATAAATTATGAAGAATATATCCAGTAAAGTCCGGCACTTCCACCATATGTTACGTACATGGTTTGCCAAAGCCACATACTAACTAGGGGTGTAGCATCAGAGGGTAGAAAAAAGTGATTTAAAAAAATAAAACATTTATTTATAAACTAGTAAACAACATAAAGTTGGTAAAATTTAACAAAAGTTGTACTTGCATTATAGCTAACTGTTTTGAACCCATTTTGTTCAGGAGATATGTTACCACTGCACTCTGCCACGACTAAAAATCGAATGCCCCTAGGTTCATAGGCATAGCAATAATGCAGTATTTGCAATATTGCTGAATTGCCTTTCCTCAATTACGAAATACTATTCACAGTTCGAACTATTCTAGATAGTCAGCAATTATTTGTTATTTGAAATAATTAGTGTTTTATATTTGAATTTATGTTTAGAATAAACAAATAATTTTATACTGATTGAATATACATAAAAAGTGAAATTTAGATCGGTTTCTTTTAATGAGCTCCACGAGAAATGTTACTTTTGGAGTCCCACAAGGTACCGTATTTGGGCCATTTCCATTCTCTATATATGTCAACGATCTTTTCAGGGGCCCTATCGACGCTGAAATAATAAGCTTCGCCGATGATACAGCAATCTTCTTTAAAGACAGCACATGGGAATCATTAAGAAGCAAGGTAGAGAAGGATTTTAAAACGGTCATTGGCTTCTTTAACAGTAGGCTATTAACAATAAATATCAACAAAACATTTTACTGGCCCTTCTCAAGTTATGTCAGTGGGCTGCCAAAATTTAATTGTATCACCATAAAACATGATAATCTTGAATTTACAATAAAGTCTGCAACAACCATAAAGTACCTGGATATTACTATTGACTCCCATCTAAAATGGGATACACATATAAATAATTTAGTTAGAAAATTGAGGAGTCTGTTACCAAAATTTAAATATTTCAAAAATATTTTTGAAGAAAAACACCTTAAAATCATGTATTATGCCTTGGCTCAATCACATATTACATATGGAATTATTGGATGGGGTGGTGCAACAAATCGCTATTTAAAACATGTAGAAACTGCACAAAAATGGATCCCAAAAATAATATATAGCAAGAGATGTACATACCATCTGATAATATTTATTTGGAAAGCAAATTATTTGACCCAAGACAACTTTATTGTCAAAATGTATTATTTATTTATTTATTTATTTATTTATTTATTTATTTATTTATTTACACGACTCAACAGGACGAAAGTCCCAATTACAGAGTCGGAATACTAACAATAAATATTGTGCTATGGTAGAAGTAGGTATTACAACTTATGTCCATATATACACTTAATCCTTAATCCTTAATTCTACAATAAAATTTAATTGTACAATAAAATCCTTAGTTCTACAATAACAGAAGTATTACAAATTATGTTCATATATATTCTTTATATCCTTAATTTTACAATGAAAAATATCAATATTATTCTGTATATGATTGTAATTCCTGCACATGACATTAATAGGTGAATACATTAATAGATTGGTGCGTGAAGCTTTGATATGAAATGTTTGGTGGAGTCGAGTTGATTTAGAAGGAACTCGTAGGTCAATGAGATTTAATAGATCAGAACAGTCGAGTTTACTGTTTAATATTTTATACAGAGTTACAATTCCGTGTAATTCCCGGCGAGTTTGAAGTGAGTTAAGTGAGAATCTGTTTAACAAAATATCGTTACTAATTCCAACAGGTGGATAGGTCTTGTCCTCGGTGTAGCTTAAATATTTTAAAAATTTTCTTTGAATATTCTCCAGTTTATTAATATGAACGATGTAGTAGGGGCTCCAGATTACGTCAGCATACTCCAATTTACTTCTGACAAACGAGTTAAATAGAAGCTTCATAGTTTCAACATTCTTGAAATCTTTGGAGTTTCTAATTATGAATCCCAATGATTTAAAAGCTGAAGATGCGATATTATTTATGTGATAAATAAAAGTCATCTTGCTATCAAAAGTAACACCTAGATCCTTAAATCTATCAACTCTTTGTATGACACTATCGTTTATTTTATACTCATTAATGAAAATATTATGCCCACGTGAATAGGTGACAACATTACATTTTTCAACATTTAGAAATAGTTTATTTTTATTGCACCAGTTATCAATGTTTTCCAAATCTGACTTGAGCAATTCTATATCATCACTGCAGCTAACGCTGTAGTAAATTTTTAGGTCATCGGCATAGAGTAGATATGGGCACTGTAAGTTTATAACTATGTCATTGATAAAGACATTGAATAAAAGTGGACCAAGGACTGACCCTTGAGGGACTCCTGATTCGGCATTAAATTCGACAGACTTGTGTCCATGGTAATAAACATATTGTAACCTATTACTTAAATATGAGGTAAAGAATGAAACAAACTCATATGATAATCCAAAATTTGTTAATTTATTTAATAAGATACCGTGGTCAAGCCTGTCAAACGCTTTGGAGAAATCTGTGTAAATAACGTCGACTTGACCACCTCCATCCAAGACTTCACAAAGATACTGAGTCAAACACAATAAATTTGAAGTCGTAGACCTACCTGGAATGAACCCATGTTGATGGCTTGATATTTTATTTTCTATGTTAGGAAAAATATAGTCGTAGAGAACGAATTCGAATAGTTTAGAGAAATTATTAATTATGGTGATTGGCCTGTAATTTTTTATGTCTTCTTTGGAATTCTTTTTGTGAACAGGGCATATTTTAGATATTTTCCACAGGCTAGGAAAAATGCCATTATTTAAAGATAAATTAAATATATATGATAAGGGACCGGCCAATATTGAGACGCAATCTTTGACGAAGAAAGCTGGTATTCCATCTGGACCTGCTGTAAATTTTGGCTTTAATTTTTTGCACCCTTTAATAACTTCTGCCTCTGAGATTGTAGGTATGAATATATTTTGTGTGTCCACAGGTTCACTTTCGCCACCCGTACTGGCATTATTAGTTGATGCAGAGTATGCCGATTTGAAATATTCTGAAAATTTATTTACTATATCTTGGGGGTCATTATATGAGGTATTTTCATATGTCATACTGTTAGGTATTGAGCTTGTTTTTGATTTATTATTAATGTAGGACCAAAACATTTTTGGATTCTCTTTTACGTTATTTTCTATTTTAAGTAGGTAGCTTCTATGCGAGTCATCAATATCTTTTTTTATTTTAGTTCTAATGTTCTTGTATTCCTCATACAACACGGCATCTTTAGTATTTTTATATCTATTCCATATTTTATTTTTATATTTGAGATTTTTAATTATGCCTTTCGAGAACCACTGAGGATATTTGTTTGTACGCGGAAGAGATTCAGGAACGTATAAGGATAAATTCTCGTAAATAATATCATAAAAAATTTGAGTTGCTTGATCTACATTCGATACATCATATAACAAATTCCATTCAGTGTGGCACAAACTATTATACAATGACGGAAAATCGGCTTTTTTAAAATTGTAATTTGGTATTTGGTTGTAGGAGAAAAATGTGCCGACTATCTTTAAGTCACATGTTATATCCAGTGCCGGATGATGTGAATCCTCTATTAGCTCGCAGGCTTCTGATTTTGTGACTATACAATTTATGTTGCTAAAAACCAAATCTAATAGCCTCCCCTTATCGTTTGTTATGAAATTCTGCTGTTTTAGATTGAGAAAATTACACAAGAGATCTAACTGTATTAATTTAGGGGATTTTTCTAAAGATTTCAAGCTTTCAAAGTAATCTGCCATGTTAAAATCGCCCATTATTAATATGTTATTTCCATAGAGAGAATATATATTTGTAAGTTCTTCAAATAGGGTTTCATAAACTTCAACATTTGTATTAGGAGGGATATACATACAGAATAAAGTTAGATTTTGCGTCTTGTTTATAGTAATGTTTAAGCCAATGATATCTACAGATGCAAATGTACAAGAACAGAAATAACATAGGGAAAGTTAAACACGTATACAGCACCAGACAAAACGAAAAATCATTGCTAGTACCAAAAATGAGTAAAACTATAGGACAAAGGTGCTATTCGTATATAGGTCCTAAATTATATAACATCTTACCAGATTATATAACAAGTCTGAACTCCTTCAAAATTTTTAAAACTAAAATCAAGCATTGGATAATTGGCCAAGCAAGGAGCAATATACACCAACTTATAGATCTAAAAAATAATTAAATCATGTATCTACTATATTTTTATTATTGTTTTATTATTTTCTTGGTTTTTCATTTATTTATATTACTTGATTATGTTACTTGTTTTATCAATTTACCAATTTAATCAATGTTATTTATCTATCTCAGAATAGTTATATTGTTATACTTATTATGTACACCCGACATAGAATGTCTCTTACAACTTTGTTTTTATATCCGTATGCACGAGCGTGAAAGGGAAGTACTACTTAGTTTAAAATTCTCTCTACACAATAAAAAATCTTACTATAGCTAAAATAAGGTAATCCCAGTCCACGCAAAAGGTTCAACCTTCTGTGGACTTAATGTTTGTTGAGTCTCAAACTTGTACGTAAACTAAGCACTCACTGTAATCTTATATTTTCAATAAACTTTATTATTATTATTATTATTATTATAAATTATTTCTAAAATATGAATGAATACCAATTTTTTATATTAATTATTTAAAACATTAATAATTTTTGCATTAAAGTGAACTTCATATTTCTAAATCAAATAAAAAATTCCCTACAAAGAAGTAAACACGGCGCGAGACACCAAAAAAGCCATAAAACTCGGCCATAAAAGTTTTAAATCCGACGTAATTTATTGCGGCTCAGGACCGTACTTAAAATTATTGTGCCGTGAGTTACAATCTAATTAATTTAATGTATGGTTGATAAATAAATAGTTATTTGTTACAGTGATAATGATAAATTTAAAAAAATTATTCTGTTTTGCTTGTGTTAAGATAGGAATAATATTTTATATATTGGTGGAGCATTGATGAATTTTATTAGTCTAAATTAAAATTATAACAAATATTCTTTTGTTGCTCAGTTTCGCCAATAATTATTTAATATATCTATCGAATTATTATTGTTGCCCAACAAGGACCACGAGGAGATACGAGCAATTCCTTGCAAAAAAATGTGGGTTCAGAGTTAAGGTTATCGATATTATTAAAATAGGCCAAAGAAATAAAGTAAATTTTTAAATTTATTAAATAATGAAAATATTGAATTTATGTCAATAACCCGTAATCTAATTAACCCTGATTAAATAAATATATAAAATTCTAGAAAACAAACAAATAATTGAAATAAATAAATTCAATTCTGGACAGCAAATAAATAACTATAAAATAAATAAATTCTGTTCTGAAAAAGAAACAAATAAATAATTATCAAATAAAATATGTATACGTATAATATAATAAATAAAATTCACGTTATATTGCATTTGCGCGTATGTAAAATACTAATGAAACGATAAATTCACAATGTACACTAAATCAAATCACATATAACATTTTATTTAAAACTCTAATCACTACACTCACTTAACACTTCACAACCGCTTTCTATATCGGTATCATCGTCGGTATCTGAATCTACAGATATTATTAAACGGTATTGATTGATGCTTTTTTCTAACTTAATAAATTCATCTTCAATTTTAATGACATGATGAATACACTTTTTCCAATTACTTGGTGTTATTTCTCCCACTTTAGCTTTAATAAGGTCGACTACTTTGGCATCAAATTTGGAGAAGGTGTTATTTTTGCGGATACTTCTTTTCAGCTGACTCCATATTAGTTCTATCATGTTAAAAATCCGCCGGAATATTTTTATACAACTACATAAAATACGCTTAAACAAAGAGCAATTTCACTTATCTATTAAAGTATTATACATTCTAGGCACTCACAATCAAAATACAATGTAAACACTGAACCACACACTGTATTATTGTATGAAGCACACAACCTATATATTCTAAATATAACACAACTCGTTCGAAATATCGCGTGGTTCGTCTCTGCTTACTACCTGTGCCGTTCTGCTTGCCCTTTTACAGCATTATGTATGTGTGTAAAAAATTAAGTAAACAGTAGTGACCGTTAGATCGTAAAATATTTTAGGAGTGAGTGGCGTAATTATAACTGATACTGGCGAATTTCCCTTAATTTCTTATTTTAATCCATGCCCCGCTCTATCCTAGTGGTAATAGGCGGCAAAGCTTTGAAATTTTTTATCTGACTTAGAAATATGAAGTTTACTTTAATATCGTTTATACGTGGACAATTCTCAACGACGCGATTGCACATTGATATGTTACAGTTCATAAACTTACCCCTTTCTTCTTGTCAGGACCTGCTGAATCACCACGTTGATCTATCTAACGTTTATGACTCGATTTTTACTAGCTAGCAAATAAATAAAACAAGAATTTTCAACCACACTTAAGAAACTAAATTTATTAAAAATAAAACACGAAAATAATCGGCGAAAGATGTAACAAAGAAATGGAACTTAAACTTTGAAACAGTGGAAATTATGCAAATTGGACCGTAGTCTCGTACTTAAGCGAACAATATTACTTCGTTAATGAGAAATTGATTTACAGTAAAATATACACCCCACCTGAAGGGCAGAATGGACACAATACTATTAACGAACATGAGGCTAATTATTTATGAAAACTATACTTTAGAAACTAGTGCAGAACACGTCAGTTACCAGTGACAATTCGAATGAGATAAAGTTTAATTTGAAATCTAATGACCATAACCTAACTTGTAGTATAAAATCTCAAAATACAAATATACCCGGTGACACTAAAATTGCTACGTTAAAAATACCCGGAGCTGATCGAAAAGTGTCTTATTTTCTGTCGGAATAATCTTAGTTAATTTTTGAATTGGTAGGCGTTATCCCCCCAACGAAACCTAGACCAATGAATACAAATCCTCCCTTCTTTAGTGCCTTAAATTCATAAGACAGCTCGCGTTCTCTGTAGTACGAGTTATGAACCAAAATAGTACTCGCTTCGTCAACTGGAGTTCTAAACCGAAAAACATGGCCAAAATGGCTTATCGTAAATATGAGGCATTCTCTTAATAGCAAGTTGAACTATTCTGTATCTACAGCTAGCTAATTATCCCGGTCCGGTAAAAACTTTTCTGTATTTACGAGAATAGAAGGAAAGAAAACCAGGCGGTCACCTATCTATTGTACAGTGAGTTTGGGTAATTTCTTGGGCCACTTATACCATTTACGATTGTAGTCGATATTATGGTACGATGGATTGCCTTATTTTATGTCATACGGGCTGTGTAAACATGTGCCTGACTATCTGGGTTCCTCGAAGCAATACCGATTGTTCAGACATAAAATACTTCAGATGGTAGTTTATTCCTTTCTTGTGACTTTTCAAATGTCGACCCTCCCAATAAAATGTTCAAGTTAGTGCATATTTCTGGGGCTCTGAGAAAACAGAAACGAAATTAGGCACCATAATTTAGAAATGTATTTACGACTGGTATTTTACTATAATAGACTCATGTCAACCCATAAAAGAATCGCGCTGCCAAATGACGGTTGTTTTGTACCCGACATGGCGACTCATTGATTACCATTAACTGGGCTTTTCTTACACTGTCTGTTTTTTAAGTATTAACAGGTAAGTTATGCTTCTTGTACGATAACTTGATTGTTAATCTTGCCTTAATTTCTTGGATTAGTTTCATTTATTATTTCTATTAAATTTGTCTTTTTCTTTTCAGTATTTTCTGAAATTACTTTCTCAAGCCGTTGTTGATTTCTCTCTTCCCTCAATTGTCTTTTCAGGACTCGTTCTAGGATCCAGAAACTTTTTATTTTGTTAGCTTGCCTGTTTCAGTTCTCAGACACTGTTTAGATTCAACCAAAGCGTTATACGCAATTATGAGGTTTTTCCTGTTAACAATCCTCAGTTGTTAGAATTTATATCTAAGCTCTCTTAGTCTTTTTGCAAAATATACCATATGCACATTCCACCTCAGATGATGGTCAACTATTGTAACGAGGTAAATTTTCCGTTGCCAAAAATGCAGTTTACATTAATAATATACTTCGTTATTTGCTCCGCTTACATTCGAATCATAGGTATTGTAAATTAATATTATAGATTTCTCCTAATTTAGCTAGCTGAAACCGCGAAACAGATTTCTACTTTAAATAGAAATTTTGATAAACCTGGCAGTGAGAGGGCTGTCCGTAATATTAACATTAATTACAAGATTTGATACTGAGGGCATTAGTAAGTCAGCTGCGTAAATCAGTTTCATGAGAGCACATTTGAAATCACTTCTGTCCGATCCGTCAAACAGCCCAGTCGGGTATTATTCCATATCTCTAACACATGTAAGTACACCGTTTTATCACCGCCGCTGGTTTCTTGTCGACCTTTTTATATTAACACCGATAAGAATAATTCACTAAAATGTGTGTTTTAAAGCAATAATTTGAAACCGATTCCGTTTAAATGTATCAGAATATAATTATTATTTCCCGGCTTAGCCGAAATTAAATAAATTTATTAAATTATTACAATATAGTAAGAGAGTCCGAGTCAACTTCTCCGATTTTATCCAAATAGCTATGTTCGCAAGAATTTTCAAATGGAAAAAAGAACATAGATGATATTTCGAGAGAAAACTGTGTACCGTTTACCGTTTATATTATTTTAATCCAGACCATTTGTGATGGTACTGCGATAGAATAATATGTTGTTCTACCAAATGGGTAGAAGTTATAATTACCGTATATTTTATTTTAGCTAGTGCGTACCAAAATAAAATCTGTATTTGCAAAAATTATTTTTGTGAAATTTATTGTAGTGTTATTGTTAATTTACCGTTCATTTTGTTCCCAATATTTCGTATTGATACGAAATGGAACAAAATTCCTTACTTTGAAATAGTTTATAGAAATTTATTATAGTCCGGGAATTGAGGATAAAATCCAGGCTACCGTAAATAAATTAACTAACATTATATTCTGATACATAGACATTTTCCGCATAAAATCCGACAAGATACCACGTGGCCGAACCGAAATGCATTTAATGAAGGCACCCAGCTGTGGGGTTTGATGCGTTTGGCAAACACCGCATCAAGTGTTGATGTAATTTCAACATTTCCGAACCGAACCAAAATACCACCGTTCTGATTATTGCTGTCTGTCCGTCTAGGCAGAATAATTTCCGCCGTAAGCTAATACCAAATCCGATAACCGTTTTATTTTCCGAACCGAGTGTAACCAAGGTTACATACCGCTCCGAATCCGATAACCGTATTACTTTCCGATCCGAGTGTGACTTAAGTTACCCACCGCACCGAATTCGAAAACCGTTTTATTTATTTGGTATCAGTTTTATTTCATTTTGCCAAGTTCTTCACACTTACACTCTGACCGTCCATGTAGGCATGATTATTGCTGTTGATAACCGCTTGCTTTTGCCTGGTACTTGCATACTGCCTGCTTTTATTATTTACTGTGGTGTTGTTTCTTACCGTTTACAGTTTTTTTTTCCGCTTACTGTTTTTCTACCGATCTATTTTTTTTTCTTTACCGCCTTCACCGTTTGCTTGCTTACCACCGCTTGCTTCCGTATTAATGAGTAACTAGTAGCTAACTAGCTTCTCACCGCCTGGTTACCTGTACGTCACAAAATGGCGCCCTACCTAATTCAAATTAGAATAAAATGACATATCTTAAGTTTTGCTATTGTATTTATGCGAAACTCCGTATTTTGGTACTTAACCGTTTTTTATTGCTTTGTAAACATTTCATTGTATGTTAATAAACTTTGTTATTTACCGACCTCTGCCTTTTACTGTTGAATGTGAGTGAAAGTCTAATCTGCCGTCCGGACTCCTGGACATACCGTGTCTCCACTGTAGCTATCCCAGCCCTACTGCAACAGGCTGCGTTTAGGAGGCTAATGTGGGACCTTTGCCCCACGTAAAAAATCGCAAAGGTGGCGCTCGAGATTACCGAATTTAACCGAAATATAGCTCAGCGCCAAAGTGACGCTTCCACTTGCCTATGCGCTAAGCAACTGGAAGAAAGCACGTCACACTATCAAACAAAGGTATTTTAAATCGTTTGCTTTATTTATGTTTGGACGACTTTAGGACTATACATTTCTTCAGCGAAATTTTTGTATCTCTTGGTGGAAACTATTTGACTCTGACTCTGGCACCATCGCGCATCGAGGTGCCAGTGGCTTCAGGGATTGTTTTCATTCTCAGGCAATTTTAGACTCAAAGTTATAGGACCTGAGAGCTTTCAATGGTGCTCTGTTATCTAGATCTTTGCCCTTCGAATGCATTTATTTTTGCATTACTGGGCACATAGATCTATAGTATCGATTTCTGTTTGGAAGATGATTGGGGTCTTGCCTGGGGCTCTGGACAGCCTGCAATTAGGCCCCGCTACGCCTACGCCGACTCCGTCAGCCATCTTTGAACCATCTGTGTACCATATGAATGTCCACTTATCTAACTGCAGAGCCTCGACTCTGCTCGTCTGATGGCTCCCGATAAGCATATCAAACGGACAGTAGAAGTACGACTTGATTGGCATTGAGTCAGTGAGTTTGGTCGTGGATTCCAATTGAATTAACCCTAGAATCCTTAACCAATCGTCTGGTTTGAAAGAGAGTACCTGCTGCAGCTTTAGAGTACTGAGTGTTGTCTACTTCCTAACATGCAGATGTAGAAGAAATAGGTCTAGTATTGCCTCCATAGCTGCTGTGGGACAGAAGCCCATTGCTCCTGTAATCCCTAATCAGGTAGGACATTGCAACTTTCCTTGTGTTGGTCTTTCTTCAATTTTTGGCCACCACGCACATAATGCATAGGTTACTATGGGTCTCATAACCGAAAGATAAGATCAGTAGATCATTTTCGGTTTTAGACCCCAAGTCTTACCAAATAGTCTGGGGCACGTCCAAGTAACCACAGTGGCTTTAGTAGGCGTTTCTTCCAAATGTGAGTTCCAGGTAAGCTTTTGATCCAAAATTATTTCTAGATATTTAACTGGTTTAAATCATAGGAATAGCTTACTGTGGCTCGAATTTATATTCTCTACTCCAGACTACAAAACGTCTATTATTTTTCAGGGATGTTTTGACAATAAAAAAAATTGACCTTGGAAATCCTAAAAATACACCGAATCCACATATTTTGGTTCGTGGTACAGTCACAGCATAAATAAAAGACAGCAGGCAAACTTAAAAGGCGAGAACGGCTTGCGCTGATCGTTCCCGCATGACGCCATTTAGGTGTAAAACCTTGTAAACAGTGAGGGCGGTAAAGCATACAATTTAGTGCATTCATAGACGTGCTTTGTGCGGTTTGTCTAGGATCATTTCTCTGTTTTTGTTTTAAAACATGGGTTTTGCTTGTGCTGCAAAATATTGCCAAAACAAAAGTTATTTTTGAAAAAAGTCATTTTTTAGATTCCCTACTGATATTCAGGTCTATTCTGTAACATTTTTGTTAAGTTTTAACGGCAAGATCACTGTTAAAATAATAAGCGGAATGAAGTTAACGGTCGGTCGTATTCTGTATACTTTTTTAAGGTTAAATTTAACCAAGATCGTTTAAAACTAGAGGCGACCTTGGACCTGCCACTAAAATTTAACGGTACCGTTAAAGAGGCAAAAACACCGTATTTTATTGTTTGGTTCATAAAATTTTGTATATCATTCAGTACATGGCACTTTGTTTAAGAAACTGGCAGGACCATTCAAAATACAAAAACAAAATATTTAATCTAAGCTTTGAATCGATTTGCCAACCGCAAAATTTTTATTTGCATAACTCCGAAGACAACATAATACTACAGAAATGTTTTGACTTTTCACTAGAATAAAATGTTTGTCAATGAGTTTGAGATTCTTTTGACGACCCATTTTCTCATTTATATCCAGTAATTATTTTTCCGCCTTCAAATAATCGTGATCATAACCTCAAATAGAAGCACGGATGCCGCGGGTCCTGTTTGACGATAATTTTATGCGGTATGTATTCAATTTTATCTGCGTGTATTATATATTTTGTGGGATTATTGTCCATCTTAACTTAATACTCTACTCATTGTCGTAACTACTTTCATTCAATGACTTCCCTGCTCTCATTAGGTTTGTTTTTAAATTGATCTTGAGCATATAAGGGAAAGAAATAACCGGTCGTTAAAAACTTATGGCTTTAACAGGTCCGTTAAATGGTCGCATACAGAATAGAAAAATTAGTTACTATTTTTAGCATTCCGTTAAAATTAAAATTTTAGCAGGGCGTTTATTTTTAACCAAAAAAATACAGAATAGACCTGTAGATAGTTTATTAATCTTGAGTATATTATTTTTTCAAAAATTTTGCTTAAATTTGAGGGTAAAGCAATAGGCCAGGCCTATAATTGTTAATAACATTCTTATCCCAATATTGTCTAAATGTTATTTGTGGCATTATCTTAATTTTTTTTCCTTCTTCAATTCTTTGGGACTTCCTGCCACATGTATTGTTTCTTTTTTAAGCGGTGTTCGGGGAACCTACAAAATATCACAATTAACCAGAATGTTACTGGTAAATAACCTCTACGCCTGTGACTTTTACCTCAAAGCATCAGTTAAAGGTCGCTTTTTTAATTAAACAACACAAATTAGTATAAAAACTTGAAATTAAATATTTCGCAAAAAAAGATTTTTCAAAAAAGCCTTGAAAAGGAAACAGAATAGATTTCCGAAAGGTCGGCGAAATATTTAATTTGAAGTTTTTATACTTATTTGTGTTGTTTATTTAAAAAAGGCGACTTTTAACTGATCCTTTCACGTAAAAGTCACAGGCGTAGATGTTATTTACCAGTAACATACTGGTTAATTGTGATATTTTGTAGATTCCTCGAACACCGCTTAAAAAAAAAACATCATGTGGCAGGAAGTCCCAAAGAATTGAAGAAGGAAAAAAAAATCTTATCCACTTTTTTCTTATATACAACTTTTACATTAGCAATCTTTAACTTTTCTGGGAATATTCCAGTTTGCAACGATAAATTTATTATATGACTCAGAAGATTAGATAGGTACTTCTGCAGCAACGTGTTTCAGAAGTTTTACTGGTATCTCATCTTCCCCTATAGACTTAGATATTGTACTCCATCTAAAATTATTATTTATTAGTGGAATGGCGACATATCTCTTGCCGACCTTAGCATTTTAATACATATTTTTTTTTTGTAAAATGTAAATTTTGTACGAATAAAGACATTTATTATTTTTATTTGTTTATTTGTTCCCTTTATCTATTGTAACTAAGTTCAACATAGCCTTTACTTTAATTAATTATTTATTATAAAACAAAGTTCAAATTCAAAATATATTTTTTTCAACCTTTATTTATTATGTTTAACTTAATTACTTAATACGGTCCTGTCAGAATTATATTTGTGAAATGAAATTATTTCGAAACCTGCCCTGATTTTTACACCGAAATGGCGTCTTCAAGGTCAATGATTTTAGTTTTGAAAATTCAACGGTTCTGGCGAGAGTTTCTCTGCTGTCTTTTTCTTATGCTGTGGTACAGTGCTTTTTTTATGTGTGGCTGTGTATTCGGGTAGAAATTCAGGACTATGAAATTATTGAAAGCCGAAAAAGACATTCCATTTTCAAAGGAGTTCAAAGCGTGTCGAGTTAGGTGACAGACGGGTATTTGGTGGTTCCTACAAGATCTCGAAATAAAGCTGGAAAACGGCAACAAAACGTACGAAATTGCATTGAATTAAAGCATAAACAATTAATAAGTCAATGTATGATTGCTATATTGCTATAAATAAGTACGAGTTTGGCTGTTTCGTATAGTTGATATTTGATTAAATTATGTTGGTTGAACATAGCAACACGAAAGCGTGTATATAAACAACCCGAGAATGTGTCTGACCGTAAAATCTATACCTGGATCGGTCCTTTCTTCAAGTGGGTGATATAATAAGCAACAGACAGCCATCAGTGGATTAAACAGATGAGTTTTGTTTATTTTAGTTTAGTTTAGTTTATTAATGTAGCCTATTTCCTTATTTAAATTGAAAAAATAAAAAATTAAAATTGAAAAGTTATTAAACATGGGGAATGACCTATATCAAGGTGTACAAAATACTCTCTCTAGCCTCTTTCTCATAACCCGCTGAAAAAAGCTCTTCTTACCGAGAAACAGAGCCCTTCCCTGCACTTCCACCGTAAACGGATATGTACCTGTGGACCGGTTAATATAAATAAAAGTTCATTGCGGCGAGCTAAAACGCAGATTCACAAATCCTGTTCACAATTTGATTATATGAAGAATCAATATTTTCGCCTTTTAAACACGAGCAAATATTTAAAATAACCCTTTGAGTTTCAACGTGTAAGTTTTTATTTTCAAATTCCGCTTGTATAGACTCTGTATCAAAATCGTCCGTTTCGTTGTCGCTACTAACGAAAGGCCTCCAAAATGCCATTTTAAAGAATTAATTGCAAAAAGTCATTCAAACATAGTAATAAAACTGATAATTTGTTCAAATATTCACTAGAATTAAGTAATGTATAACGCTGACTGGCTGTACTACACTGCCTCGTACAGATCATACGATGCAAATAGTTCAGACGTGTTTTTTGTTTTATGTATTATGGCATGCAATAACTCTGAACAAGGTTGGTGTTGACAATTCGCTAAGCATATAATTACACCTATACCGGGTGAGTCGCGAATTGCGCTCGCCCCGATATTTCCTAAAGCGTTTGGAATAGAAAATTGAAATTTGGAGGCCTTATTACAGGACTAAAATGGCATCTTTTCAATAAAAAATCAAGTTTGATGCACATCTGGTTTGACCGGAATTGCCCACAACTTTCGATTTTTAAATGGAACACCATATATATTTTTACATTTTTGGAATCTAGAGGAAATTTTGAATACAATACATCCATTTTGGTCACTTTTTGATAAACATTAAAAATTTTATTAAAAAATCTATTTCTGAATCCAGAGTGCTGTGGTGCCCAAAATATATTTTAGTTTGTGTGCTACGTTACTATAAAAATAAAAAGAGCAATACGATTGCATTACTTAATTCTCTAGAGGCGTTTAAAATTTTTAAACGTGATTTTTACCCACTAACTCGGTTTTTTTAAATGGGAATTTAATCGTTCACCAACATTTTTAAATACCTCATTTTCATACGAATCTAATGATACCAAAATTTTGAAAATCCGCTCAGAAATATTTGAGATTTCAGCCAAAATACAATGAAACCAAGCTCTTAGAAACATGCGGCAAATAGATAGTAGATTAGTGGGCTTTGGAAACTAAAATGGCACATTTATGTGTAAATCTGGTAACCTAATAACATTGGAAAAATCATAGTAGCCATTTAATGTAATAAAACAATATCAGCTGTCAGACAGACTCGTGTTGTTATAGGCAATCTTGAGCTACCAAACATTTAATAATTGTGAGCGCAAAGAACGTTACAATTAAGTTTAGCATAAGTATGTGGAGGTAAACACAAATACATCCACAAGGACATTTGCAATAGAATGCGACATCAGTTCGGTTTTCAGAGTTTTATTTAAATGAACATAAATATCGGGCCTATAAATAAATAAAAATCAATTCCGTTTGAACAATTAAACTTAAAGTAGGTAACAGTAGGTATCTTTAAAATAATTAATGTAAATAAACCACAAATTGACATTTATAGATCAAAATGTCCACCGTTTTTTTCTATCCACAATTCGGCTCTGCGTACAGTTGCTTGAATGGCTTTACGCAATTCAGCCGGCGTTATTTCATTAAGAGCCCGTACAACTTTATTTTCCAGCTCTTCACGGGTATTTGAAGAAGTTTTATAAACTTTATTTTTGAGAGTGCACCATAAATAACAGTCGAGGGGTGTTAAGTCAGGTGACTTAGGAGGCCACCTGATATGACCTTGATTTGCGATAGGGCGTTCACCATGCAAGTTGTTTAAATATTCCATCACTCTTCTGGAATTATGTGGGGGAGCACCATCTTGTTGGAAAAACAGATTCTGTAAATAGGCAAGAGGAAGTAAGTCAAGAAATTCTGCTGTCTGGTTTTGTAAAAAGAATAAATATCGTTCGCCAGTAAGTGTTCCATAAAAAAATATGGGTCCAATTATTCGATCTCCAAGTACTCCAAGCCAACAGTTAAACCCAAAACTTTCCTGAATATTCCCCCGCCCTACCAACCTCGGATTTTCTTGAGCCCAGTACCTAATATTATTTCTGTTAAACATACCTTGGTTCGTAAATCTACTTTCATCTGAATATAAAATATGAAAAGGAAAACCTGGGTTTTGTTGTACTGCATTTAAGAACCAGTTTACTAGCTTCCTGTCGTTATCATCTCCATAAAGATGTTGGTCTATTTGGTATTTATAAGACCGAAATTTATGTTTCTTTAAAATCCTGCAAACCGAAGACTAACTAATGTCGCATTCCATTGACAATTCCCTTGTAGATGTTGTTGGGTGTACCATCACAAATCCTAATACATAAATTTCTTTGTCCTCACTTACAATAAATGTTTGATGGTCATCTTGTTGATTGGGTTCGTTTCTTAATTCTTGTTCCACTCTGGCAAACAAGTGTCTGCTTGGATGACGTCTGTTGGGATATCGTTGCTGATACAGTTCTGCAGCTGCAGTTGAATTTTTGAGACGCTCTCCATATATCAGTAACATATCGACCTTTTCATTTCTACTAAAATTATTCATTTTCTTTAATTTTTACTCAAAGAGATTTCCGCAACGCTTTATTTTGTATCTGTCTGACAGCTGATATTGTTTTATTACATTCAATGGCTACCATGATTTTTCCAATGTTATTAGGTTACCAGATTTACACAGAAATGTGGCATTTTAGTTTCCAAAGCCCACTAATCTATTATCTATTAGCCGCATGTTTCTAAAAGCTTGGTTGCATTGTATTTTGGCTGAAATCTCAAATATTTCTGGGCGAATTTTCAAAATTTTGGTATCATTAGATTCGTATGAAAATGAGGTATTTAAAAATGTTGTTGAACGATTAAATTCCCATTTAAAAAAACCGAGTTAGTGGGTAAAAATCACATTTAAAAATTTTAAACGCCTCTAGAGAATTAAGTAATGCAATCGTATTGCTCTTTTTATTTTTATAGTAACGTAGCACACAAACTAAAATATATTTTGGGCACCACAGTACTCTGGATTCAGAAATAGATTTTTTAATAAAATTTTTAATGTTTATCAAAAAGTGACTAAAATGGATTTATTGCATTAAAAATTTCCTCTAGATTCCAAAAATGTAAAAATATATAGGGTGTTCCATTTAAAAATCGAAAGTTGTGGGCATTTCCGGTCAAACCGGATGTGCACCAAAGTTGATTTTTTTATTGAAAATATGGCGTTTTATTCGCGTAATAAGGCCTCCCAATTTCAATTTTCTATTCCAAATATTTTAGGAAATATCGGGGCGAGCGCAATTCGTGACTCACCCGGTATTTCTATGTGACAGGTGGATCAAGTCCACGTGAACTGTAGACGAGGTGTGGTGAAGTTCTGGGTTCTTTCATTCAATGTGAAGCGATATATTGACAATACCCGTAAGATCCCCTAGTTCCGTGCAGTTCCAACTGAGTTCGTAAATACTATACTAAGGTTGTAGAAAGAACTGGTACTAATATCACTAATTGCATAATAGAGAATCAAACAAAATTAAATTATGACCCATATCATTTCGAACGTCATAAAGATTCATTGTTTTCCTATGCTTATTCTAGATAAAATTAGGTCACCAACACAAAACGTAATTATATTCGTACAACTCATTTTCGCTTCCGTAGAAATGCAGAAACTTTCAAAATTAATTATCATAATTACTACCGCTGTAATATTGGAACAACTTTAAATAATTCAAAAGCTAGTCATCCCAAGGAATTACCGGTCCTTGTATAAAATTTTAATCATGTTTGATTAAGTTAATTTAATAATGGAAACTTTTGCCATATTATGTAACAGATATCTTGTCTTCCAACGTTGACTAACTTATTAATACGGAGCACGGGTTTTGAAAAAAATGTCTTGAACTTTATATTTAACTTTTAATGATTTTGTAAAGTAATATATTAGATAGCAATTAAGAAAATTATAACTAACATTTTGGGAAATTTATTTGTTAGTAGTTTTCATTATTTAAATTATACTGAGTGTTTAAGAATAAAATATAAGTAAAAAGGACTTTTTTAAAACAAGCTCTTATTAAATTAATAATAACAATAATAAGTTTTCCAAAGTCGATGCATGGACAATTCTTCCTTCTTATTTCTGTAAGTGAAATACAAAGGAAAATTTTATTTCTAATATAAGTGATTTTGAGGACACTTAGCGAAGTTTAACCAAAGGCTACTCTTACACTACTTATCCGATAATTTTGAGGACGACTGTAAATAAACAAATTATTTTAAATTAAACAAAACGTGTATAAATACAGTTATTAATCCCATAAATTGGGGAAAATAGAAAGAATATCAATTAGTTTTATTTACTTAGCTATTAAAATACATGAGGTAGAAGGTTGTGTTTTCTTTATCATTAGAAATGATTCTGATTAGGTGCTTAGATCGATGAATCTCTTCTGCTTATTTCTTCTTTAGAGCCGACAGAATTTTTAAAACTTAGGTTTTTTCACGATACCATATTTTCTGAAAAGTTACAAAGAAAAGTTTCAGATGAAAGTTCTAGCGATTTGTTTAAACCGGATATCAGTATAGTGAAATCTAGCCTCACAATTTCAAAATGAACAAGGACACCAGCCCAATCCTTTATACTCAATGATCTTTTCGAAAAAATGAGTAATTAAAATGAAAATTTCACGCGTCACGCTTTTAGCCAATTAGAAGTTTGTTCTTGGGTTCGTTACCATAGCAACCCAAAAAATTTCCGAAAATTTGTATACTTCCTGAGCGAAATTAATAAGTGGAAATTTTTCTATCAGATTATTGACCTATGACATTTGCTTTTACATAATAATACATATTAAGGTGTGAAATATTCTTACCGAATCTCCCGCGTGCATGAACTAATTGCAGGAAATTTTTCTCGCACATGAAATTTTTTAAAAAGTTCAAGTACTTAAAAAGTTTCCGGCAATAATGAAAACATTTGGGAGATTACAAGTGAAAATTTCACATATCACTTTTTTAGCCAATCAGAAGTTTGGATGAAAATTTGGTGAAATATAGTTTATGATGTCCTGATCAAAAGTCTTAAAGAGGCGAGATAGAAAAATGGACAGTTATCGAATTACAGGGGGTGCAAAGGGGGTGCTCACTTCTTGTGGGAAGTGGCCCCCACCCCAGCGAAGTTGACTGGAATCGATATATGTTATTTCTCTCGAGCTCCTGATGAAAAGTTCTCGTGGGCACAAGGTCGATAAATAGACAGTTTTCCAGATATCGGGGGTTGCAAAGTCGACTTTGCATCCCCGCTATCTGAAAAACTCTGCATTTTCCGATCTTGTGCCTAACTTTTGATCAGGAGGTCGGGAGGAATAACATGTATCGATTTCAGCGAATTTCACCGGGGTCACACATTTTCATTTCCGTAGGGGTCCTATGAAATTTTTTTTAATAGAACTATGCTATTTCTTTTATTAATCAGAAATAATGATTCACAAACTATAATATTTTCGCCATTAATCATTTCTTAACGATATCCTTCGTAATAATAGAATCATTTTAATAAAGTACCTATCTACATTTAAATCCAAAATTGCAGATAGCCATGAAAATGACAGACATTCGCAACAATTGAATTAGTCTTGACTTGCTCACTAATTTTCTGAAGCAAGTGTATTCAAGTTGTTATAAACAAGAAAATTAATATAAAATGGCTGAAAATTATTCAAGAGATGAAAAAGTTGACATGATCATTATTTATGGAGAGACTCGACGTAATGCAACTAGAGCGCAAAGTGTGTATGGAGGGAGATATCCAGAAAGAAGACAACCTCCGAGAAACCATTTCGCCCTTTTGAAGCAACAATTTAGAACTGAACCTTTCCAACTCTTTAGATACATCTTTTATATCAGTGTTGATGCCTCCCAGAGCAATAAGAGCTACCAAGATTTTGTCATCAGTTTCATAGAAGGCCTTCAGAAATGTAAGTTTTCCTAAAAAATTTAGTATACGATTAAATATTTGAATGTTGGAAAAGCTGTACATTTTTTACCTTTTCTTGTAAAACCTCCGGTTGCATCGCAACCTGACAAAGCATTGAATGCTGGAAGAGCTTCCTTTTGCAGAACTGTTAAACGATTAGCAACTTCTGCTATTCCTTATCAGGTTTTCTTTACTGTTAGTCTGTCAAATAGCTCAATTTGTAACGTTCAGTTCTGCACTCATTTTAATATGTAATTAAAGTCCATTACACACACTGGATATAAACACGAAAACTAAATATGGAGACAGGTGAACTACTCTTATTACTAGAGCCAAGCCTACAGCCGGTCGGGAAGAGACTGGATGGATTAGCTCTTGTGTAAGATGAAGTCAAAGGACACCGTGGCACGCTCATTGACAGCTTAAGGAGTGGGGGCGATCCTATACCATAGTCACATACTTTTCTGAAAAGCTGAGAAAATGAGGGAACAGTTTTGTATGAAGTAATTTTGGATTTTTTTGGTTTTACACAAAAAAAAATAAAAATAAAAATTAGTTTAAAAAAGTATGACTTTCCACATTTAGTCGTTTAGTTTTTGAAATATGAAATAAAGCAATATAGCACTTTTTAGAGTTTGATGTCTCCTAGACAACAATGGAAGATTTTTTTTGTACGTGTTTCCGTTGCTAAGATATGAAATTGATAGTGGAGGTAAACGGCGCGGGGATGGGGGTGGCAAGATGGATTTGGGCACTTTGGTGCAAGCAAACCTTTCTTTTTCGCCTTAGGGCCTTCTACTATATCGTTTCCAACGAATTTCACTGGGGCGGGGGCAAGAAGTAATCACCCCCTGCAACTCGAAAACTGCCCATTTTTCTTTCTTTCATTTTTAGCAAAAAGGGGGGCATATGACAAATATGTACAAGACTCGACTAACTCTCAAGCAGCCATGTGGAAAGTCATTAAGAATAGCAATCCCAATTTACACTTGCCAACCACAGACTCAATTGATGCAAATTCATTTAACAATTTTTTTTAAAATGTTGCTGAAGATATCATTAAAAACTTACCAACTTCAGATAAACTCTTCAGTGATTATATCAATGGTATCGATACTTTAATCAATTTCAAATTCAAAGAAGTATCTTACAATGAAATTAGGGATATAGTAAGCGATTTTAAGAATAGTAGAAGTAAAGACCCCTATGATATAGTCTACAGTCTACAAAATATCATTGATGAAACTGAAAGTCGAGCGGAACTTTGGTATAATGCTAATGCACTCAAACTAAATCGTGACAAAACACAAAGACTAATTTTTTCTACTAGGTATGACGTAATGAAGGGAGATAGTGTCAGTTTACTCGGTATAGTTATCGATAATACTTTAAATTGGAGCCATCATATACAACAACTTAGCAACAAGCCATCAAGCTATTTATTTCTTCTACGAAGATTAAGAACAATTCTACAACTACACACTTTGCTCTCAGTATACTATTCACTAATCCACTCCCACATAAGTTATGGGATAATACTCCGGGGGAACTCAAGCAGCGCTGCAAAAATATTTCGACAACAGAAAGAGTCTATAAGAATCATAGCAAGAGCAGGTTTCAGGGAACACTGTCAACCACTATTTATTAAATATGGTATAATGCCCATTCCTAGCCTATATATTTACTACTCTCTTTTAGAGATTCATAAAAACAAGAATTCGTATGTAACTCCATCTGAGCTACATAACCATAACACAAGGTCGGCCAATCTGTTAAAACCTCCTAAATATCGCTTAACAAAATCAATTAAAAACTCATTAAACTTGAACTTATATAATAAACTACCCGAAAATATAAAACAATACAACTTTCACAAATTTAAAACTGTTATTAGAAACCATATCTTGAAGTTTTGTTTTTATACAACTGAAGATTTTATGACTACCCCCATAACTGTTATATAACATGCTGTGTAACTTACGCAGTACGCCTCTAGGCGGTTTTTATTTATTATGTCTGTTTATTAATTTATTTCACATTGTACGACTCATCTTTATTTATGTGTATATTATTCATAGGTAATAACAATGTAATGACCTGCTACAAATGTATTTGTATATGTAAAGTAGTCAAATAAACGCCTATCTATCTATCCATCTATCTATAAATGTACAAATCATAAAAACGTTGTCCTCTAACTAATTTAATAAACCTGTGTATCAGAGAAAAGACTTTTCAACTGTCCTCAAATTAGCAAAAGTTATTCCTATATACAGAAAAGGCTGCAATGACGACGCTGCTAACTATAGACCTATTTCTTAGGAAACATTTTTAAAAAAGTTCTTAAATAACAAATTAGCAAATTTTTTGAAGAGATTGAACTTTTCTACAGCAGCCGATTTGACTTTCGCAACCAACGGTCTACTACATTAGCCATAAATAACTTAACACAAATTGTATTAAATGACTTTGAGAATAGCAATTTTACAAATGGTACCTTCTACGATCTTATAAAAGCCTTTGACTGTGCAAATCATAGCAATCTGTTAGAAGAACTCAGTTATTACAATTTTGATGATAGTAGTATAGCCCTAATAAAATCATATCTGTCTGACAGACATCAATATGTCTCTTATAACAAAAGAAATTCTTACAAATTGCTACTGAAATACGGAGTACCACAAGGTTCTGTCCTAGGTCCGATATTATTTTTGATATATATCAAAGATTTAGCAAAATCCAATGAAATATCTAATACTATTCGCGGACTATTTAGCAGAAAATACCAACACTTCCCAAGCTAACATCAAGCAATGGTTTCATGCCAATACTCTAAACTTGAATGAAAACAACACACAAACCATGACATTTTCTTTAAGAAACATTAACACTAATAATATTAATGAACCCAATCATGTTAAATTTTTAGGGGTGGGCTTGAACTCTGTACTGACCTGGGAAAATCACATACATATCTTATCACAGAAACTAACAAAAAACATATTTTTTATTCGTACTCTGTCCAACTCAGTATCTGAAAAAACACTAATTATGGCCTACTATGGATTTTTTCACGCCAATATATCCTACGCGATATTAAATTGGGGTCATGCACCTCGCAGTACACAAATTTTCGGCTTCCAACGAAAATGCGTCATAGTCATTGCACAACTTGAATTTAGAGATGATTGCAAAAAACACTTTGTCGATCTCAAAATTCTTACACTACCATGTGTTTACATCTTAGAATGTCTACTTGATATCAAACGAAACATCAATACGTTTTCTACTCATGGGCAGACTCACGAGTATCTCACTAGAAATGTAAGCAGTTTAAAACAATCCATTCTCCGTCTAACAAGGTCTAGAGATGGGACAGGCTACCATGGTGTCAAATTCTTCAATATAATCCCAGACCAGGCGAAATTCCTATATTTGGAAGCATTCAAAGTGCTAATAAAAAAATACTTAAAAAAGGCTTTCTATAGTTTAAGTAAATACCTCATAAATGACTTCTCAGACATGCTTTTACAGTAGTCTTAAAGTGTTTTATTATTGTAACAGTTGTATTTTTATTTTAATTGCATTTAACTTTTAATTGCTAATTTTAGTGACATGTGTAAACATTTTATCTATTAACACCAATAAATTATTATTATTATTATTACCTTGCTTCTTTAAGACTTTTCATCATGACATCATAAACTACATTATACCAAATTTTTCATGCAATTCGACTGGAACCCATTTTCCCTTAGGTTTAGTGCGCGGTCCTTTATATCCTCCTTGAACAAAATTAATAAGTGGAAATTTCACATAAAAATACATATCTATGTGTGAAATTTTCTTACTGAATATCCCACGAGCTTAAATTAATGTCCGGAAATTATTCCTCGTTCATGAATATTTTAAGGAAATGATCAATTTTCAAAATATTCATGACCGGGAAAAAATTTCCGGAAATAGTATAAGCACTTGAGATATTATAAATGAAAATTTAATGAGTTAGGGCTGAAAGTATGCTCAAGAGGGTGGAGTTGGAGTTGGAGTTTGTGGGAGGGCAGTCACATTTAGGTGACCGCAGCACCTAGGCCCCATTGGGCCCCTTGTACATCCCCCGGGGATACAAGATTCCACCTAGGCCTCCAACCATCCTAATCTTGTGAAGAAAGTGGTGATGCTGCCTAGGGGAATATCCCTCAAGTCGGCCAAAGTAGGCCAACGTTCTCCCAAAATGGATTCTCTGCTAGAGGAGACTGCCAGGCACTCACAGAGTACGTGTTGGACAGTCTCGTCTTCTTGTTCACAACCTCTGCATAGGGGTGTGTCATTTAACTTCATGTTATAAAGGTGCTTCCTCAGCTGGCAATGACCAGTAAGAATTCCTGTCGCGAAGCGCAGGTTCTTCCTGGACATTCCCAGGTAGATCATCGTTGTATCCTTGTCAGGGTATCTAAGCAGATCCCTGGCCAACTGACAACTATGTGTTTCATCCCACAGTTTTTTAAATTTTCTGTGGGTGTTTTCTTTAATCATTAGCATTATTGCTGAGGTCGGCAGTATGTTGGAAGGGCCAGGTCCAAGTATACTTAGACTGGCTGCCTTCTTAGCCAGACTGACAGCTTTCCTGTTGCTTCTGCACTGCGCATGCCCTTTGACCCAGCATAGAATGACACTGTTCATGCTGGAGGCGCCCACGAGTGCCTGATGGCATTCCCATACTGACCCTGTTGTTATTTTGTGTCTCTGTAGGGCCAGTAGTGATTGTCTACTATCAGTGTAGATTCTTATTGTTTTTCCCGTTATTTGTCTACGGGAAATTTCTTTTGCGGCTATGGTTATTCCCGCCAGTTCTGTTTGTATTATACTGGCTTGTTTGTCCATAGCTCATTTAATTTGAATTTGCAGGTTCCTGGAGTATCCTGGAGAATTCCTTCTTTCTTTTCCGATCCGTCTGTGAAGATGTTAACTGTTCCTTCACTGACAGCCTCATTGCTACTGTTGGTGTGTATTTCATAGGGTCTATCAAAGATGAACTGTGGAGAAATACCATCTGCACGTACCTGCAGAAGTGGCATTTGTTTAATTGCCTCATTCCACAGCCGGCATCTGGTCACTCCACATCCTATGTTTGGCTGTATACCAACGGATTTGAGACGTGCCATAGTAGTTAGGGCCACCTCTCCTAGATATATGTCTAGTGGTGGCAGGCACAGCATCATTTCCATTGCTCTTGTTGGTGTCGTTCTCATAGCTCCAATTGTGTTTAAACAGGCTACTCGTTGTACCTGTCTGAGCTTACGTTTCGCTACAGTCTGCTGACTCTTAGGCCACCAGACGATGGCTCCATAGGCTATCATCGGTCTTATTATAGCAGTGTAAATCCACATAGCCACTTTAGGTTGCATTCCCCAGGTTTTCCCTATGGTTCTGCGGCACTGCTCAAAAGAGATGTAAGCCTTCTTTAGTCTTCTATCTAAATGAAGATTCCAGGTTAGTTTGGCATCAAAAGTTACTGGCTCAAGAGGGTGATGTGAACCGATTTTGAAAAAATTTATGCCCAAAAAAGTGAAAATGGGAATAATTGGCATAATTTTTGGAATCGGGCACCAATTAATTTTTATTGGTAGACGTCACACTGTCGTCTATGACATTTTGCATGGAGAGCAGACAACTAATTGTTTTCGTTTGGATTTCTGTGTTATTGAAGAGCGAATGTTACAATAACCGCTGTTTTCATTGTCAAAAATTACGATAACGCCCATGTTTGGTTCAGTGGCAAATTGAGGTAATAGAGGGGAAAGAGACAACTTTCTTTTCTTTATAATTCCTTTTATTTTAAAGGACCGTGTAGTAGAAAATAACAACAAGCTGTCAATAGAACGCCGAGAAGCATGATAAGATCTCTAAAATGGGGAAAATTGAGCGAAACATTTCTGAAAAATTCTAGAATTTGTTCAAAACACTTACAGGTATTTTTCATAAATATGTGTGTTCTGAACTGTTAATCTGAAATGAAGTTTTGCATGCCCTTCAGACAGCTGCGTCAAAATCACGTGCCGAAAATGGTCTTAAGCGTAACTAGGCTCAAATTGTAGGTTACTATTTCCACTTTCGAACTCTGCAGCGGAAATACTCTTGAAAAGAAAATTATCCCTCTTTTCTTATTTCTCTTTCAAATTTTTAGAATCGCTCCTGAATTCACGTTTTAAAGAAAGCTGTGGTTTTTTTGAATAAATTATTACATTTCATTAAAACAAATAATCCAAGCTCTGGATTTTTAACATACTTTCAAGATTCTTCCTCGGTTATTTAAGCGGAAGAGGTAAGAGAAAATGTGTTGGTATAAATACCATAATCGACGTAACGAAGGAAATTGCACAATTAGATATAAACTTTAATAGTCCAATAATTAGACTTTTTAGAAGAAGAAATTATATACAAATTACGTTTCATCCAGAAATATTTTATAGGAATAAAAATAAGAACCCGAAAAGTTCCCACCCTATTCGTGGGCCCAACCACCCTTTTTTTGCCAAAAACTACCCCCGGGCGAGATGTAACCACAGTTTTTAGGGTTTTCCCTCAAAACCGCCACTCTAACGGAGAATGGGTATGGAAAAAAAATGTACCCTTGTGCAGCAGAATCTCCTACACCAGATCCATGTATTATTTTTTTGTTTTGATTCATTTCTGTCGATTCTTTTTGCATTTTCCGCAAGCAAGCATTTTGTAATTACATCTCATTTTCACACCACCCACCCGTTAGGAAGGGCCCTCAGGGCGGTTGTTTTAAATTGATTTCCCCTGTAGTCCTACTCTCTTACCATATTCGACGGTTTCACTCGTCAGTAGGGTCTTCTTCCATGACATCGTCTTCAGTTGGTGAATTCAGACAATTCTGTCCGTTATAGACAGAGTACATTATCTAACAGCATAATCCAACTTTTGTACATCCACATCGTCTTCCACAACCCATTTTGCAATTGCAAGATATTAATTTAAGGATTGAAGACGGAGCTGGCGCCTTCTCTTACTATTCCTACTCTACTCGGATCAAGATCAACTCCTCGCCATAGTTGAATTTGATGGAAAACCCGATACGAATGTTGACGACAAGCTGTTGGTAGCAGACTTGATAGAATTACCTGATTGTCCAACCAAGTTATTAAATGTGAGAAATCTTTGATGATATAAAATTTGTCTTCCTTTAGAGCCTTGTATAATACTAGCATAAAGCGCTATCCAGCAGTTGCGACTTTATCTCCTGTTGACTCTGAATTATTAAAAATGGACACAATATCTGCTAAGTCGTTTCTGTTATTCAGCAAAATTTTAGTTTGCACGTTGCTTTTGCCAAACAAAGCAGGAGTATTATCACAACGGCTGAATGCACATACAAACAACGCAGAGCATCTTTCAAAAATCGGATGTCTTTATTTCGAGGAGCAAGTACTATATAGAGCACACGGAGATCGATGTCTTGTCCACGATAATGACGGCCCCATGCTGATTGATTACATTTCTCGATTTCAGTTTGTATGATGAGCAAATCGGCATGATCTTGCAAAATGATTGTAGCCGTCGAACATTACGGTTGTTCTTTGATCGTAATGATTCCGAATGAAGTTAAGATATGTGGAGAAAACATCTGCCAATGCTCCCTCTGTCGGCCACACTACGCGATGAATCAAGTTGCCTCCATCAAGAATAACTTGGCAATTGGTAGCACTTGCAGACTTTTCTAAAACGAGGTTAAAAGTAGAGGATATTCCACTCTACAAGTTCCATTCTAATCATTTCAAAAATAGCATAGGACCGATTTTCCCTGGGCGCTCCATACTACCCCCTAATTTGAACGCAGTTAGAAGAAAAACAACGGGGAATTCGTATTGACGCATTCCCCGTTGTTTTCTGTTGATTATTGAATCTACATAATAATCTTTACCTAGAATTTAAATAGAACATTTTTTGTCCATATCTTTTCTCTGTCAGAGTGAGGATCTCGAAGTAAAACGCGAAAAACCTTAGTTAGCTTCCGTTCGGGGGTGGTTTCTCGCGAAAAAGAGGTGGTTGCTCCCACGGGGAGGCTGGGAACTTTTCGGGTACTATTTCTACTCCGATAAACTATTCGTGGACTATAAGTAGCATCCAAAGTACTGGGACAAGAAGAGGTTATTAATGTAAATAGTGGCTCTGCTTCTTCTTCTGTCACAACCATGCTGAGATTTCATTCATAAATAGTTACAAAGCAAATGTTAATATTTATTTCATAAATAATTTGTATACAGGGTGTCCCAATAAAAACTCCGAGGCCGGATATATTCTAAACGAATAGAGATATTTTAATTCTGTAAAAGCCAATTTGTAGAGCACAAAGATAGCTTCATTTTGAATTTAATTGTTTTTCCAATATAGATGGCGCTATGCTTTAAAGAAATATTTCGATGGGAGAAACTTTGTTCTAAAGAAAATACCATAAAACTAACCGTGTTCGAGATATTTGAGTCCAAATGTTGACATTTGCCAATATTGAATAACTTTAATCTCTTCAACATTTCAGTCCTTTAAGTGGGACAATCCGTATTTAATTTAAAAATTTTAGAAGAAAATATTTAAAGAATTTTTCATGTCTTACGCATTAAATATATTTGAAGTAACCCTTACGAACATAAAACAATTTTTACGAACTAATGAAATTAAAATAACTATTTTAATAAGTGTTCAACATTATTGCCATTTTCATTAACACACATCGTAGGTCTATTAATTAGTTCAGATCTACAAACTTTTAATAATGTATGCCGATTAATGACAGCAACACTAGCATAAATTCAATTATAAAGATCTGCGATGTCTTCTATTGGTTCTTTGTACACTTCACTTTTTGAAAATCCCCATAAATAAAAGTCTAATGGAGTAATGTCAGGAGATCGAGTGGGCCATGTAAGCACTCCATTGGTACCAATCCATGGGTATGTTTGATTTAAATAATTAACAACGTTGTGATGATTATGTGGGCCTGTTCGATCCTGATGAAACCACATACTATCCAACTGAGCGGGCTAATTCCTTAATAGTCCTTGTAAATCATTTTGCAACAATTGTAAATATCTTTCACCTATTAAATTCTCATGGTAGAGGTATGGGCCAACAATGTAACCATTAACGATACCACACCAAAAATTTACTCCAAAACGATTGTGGGATCTGGTATGTCTCATCCACCAAGGATTCTCTTGAGACCAGTAACGAGAATTATGTGTTGTGATCACTCCATTGTCGTGGAATCGACTTTCATCACTCCACATAATTGTATCTAAAAGATTTGGATTTTCTCCTGAGAGAATTGAAAATTGCGCCAAATAATCTAATCTCCGCTCATTGTCCCCTGGAATCAAACGATGAACTAAATGAACTTCGTATGGAAAAAAATTGTTTGTTTTAAGAATTCTGTGGCAGGTGGAACGTACAATATTTGTTCCTTCCGTCAACTTGGGTACTGACATATTAGGGTTGTTTTGTACTTGATGTAATACCAATGCAATATTTTCATCAGTTGTAGTTGTTTTTCTACTTGTTGTTTTTGGTTTCTTAAAACCTCAAATCAAATTAGAACACAAACTTACAAAAGTTTTCCGATCTGGTAAAGGTCTGCCAGGAAAACATATTTGATATAAAATTACAGCTCTTGAAGCAATTTTACGACATTCCCCGTAAATTAAAATCATGTGTAATTTATCTTCATTTGTATGAGAAACCGTAATTAATAATAAATGTTCACAAAGAAAACAATAATTAGGTACAATAATACAATTCTACTGACACATTAATAAACAAAATGTGATTGAAATTGAGAAATGTCAAAACTGTTATTCCAAAGGTAACTTTAATTGTATTTAATTTATAACGTATAATAGCCCTTTTATACTCACCAGATATCAAATATTTTTAATTATAATCTGACCTAATAACAAAGCAATTCTATGAAAAATGCTTTAAATATTTTCTTCTAAAATTTGTAAATTAAATACAGATTGTCCCACTTAAAGGACGGACATGTTGAAGAGACTACAATTCTTCAATATTGGCAACATTTGGACTCAAATATCTCGAAAACGGTTAGTTTTAAGGTATTTTTTAAGAACATGATCTGCTTTGAAATGCATTTTCTTTCCCATAAACCCCATTTCAAAGTTTCTCCCATCGAAATATTTCTTTAGGGCACAGCTATATATACAGACTGTCTATTTTACGAGGGCCACACCAAATATCTCGCTTAATATCTATTGTAGAAGAATAAAGTTTTAGACACAGTTATCCCATTTTTTGTGAGCTATATTTCAGTAAAAAGAAATTTGAAGCCTACTTTATGAGATATATTACAAAAACATGAAAAATAGGAAAACCACAAACGGTTATAGCTTCCTTATTTGAGGAGATACGAAAAAAGTTAAAGGAATGAAAGTTGACGGCAAAGACAATAAGAATAATAACGTGTAACAAAAAAATCGAAAAATGCAGTTGGCTTTGACATACGCTATTGTGCAAAAATGAAAAATACATATCTCAAAGTAGGCCATGACGCCATTAATTCCATTATTTTTTTCTCATTCCAACGATATAAAACATGTCACAGAAATTTTAACCGATAGTGTCAATATTTAATATTTTACGAATACCACAATTCATATAATTGAATCGTAACAATCAGCTGTGCCATAATAGTAAAAATTCACTTTATAATAATTATAATTCCGTAATTATTTATTACAATTTAATACAAACCAATAAATATCTCATAAATAAAAATACAAGTACAAAACGAACATCCAAAGAAAAAAACGAAAAACTATGTATAACAGTACTACCTACTACTATATTGAAAAGAAATTGTGTGTATTTATTTTTCTAACTACAAATGCTCAAATTGTGCACCATGCATTCTGACACATAAACGTGCTCTACGAGACACGTCACGCATTACATTTTGGAGCATTTCAGGAGTAATTGCCTCACATGCGTTTCGAATTCTGGTTTTGATGTCCTCAATATTTTCAGGGGCAGTTTGAAATACCTTGTCTTTAATGTAACCCCAGACGAAAAAATCCAAGGGAGTAATATCTGGTGATCGAGCTGGCCATAGAATGGGTCCATAGGTGCCTATCCAGCTATCTGGCATAACTTGATTCAAATAATTTGTACATATTACAACAGTGTGAGGTGGAGCCCCATCTTGTTGAAAATATGAATAATTTAATCTTTCTGCCACTGTTAATTCATAAAGAAAATCTTGAAATTCGTTTTGCATTAAATTAAGGTATCTACGAGCGGTTAATTTGCCATCATAAAAATAAGGTAAAATTACTTTAGTCCCTAAAAGACCCAACCAAACATTCGTAGAAAATCTTTCTTGGAAAGCAGTCTCTCTGCACCAATGTGTATTTTCTCGTGTCCACTTATAATGCATATTTCTATTGAAAAATCCAGTATTAGAAAAATTTGATTCGTCCGACCAAAGAATTTTGCTACATATCAGCGCGTCATTCCTTTTCTTATTTAATAACCATCTACAAAATCTTACTCTCCTTGGCTTATCTCCCTCATTTAAATGTTGTCCTCATTTTGTAGCAACGAAATCAGTTTTTTTTCAATATTTTTCTTGCACTGTCTTTTTTTATGCGGCAGTTTCTCTGAATTTGTCTCAAAGAGGTTTCCTCATTTTGGTTAACATAATTCATTACTCTATTCACTTTTCTTACATTATCCGCAACATGCGCTCGCCTTACTACTTTTTTTGAAAATGAACCGTGCGTTTTTAGATTTTGAACTAACTTCCTAAACATAGTTCGATTTGGCTGCGGAGCATCTGGAAATCTATCTACGTAAACCGTGACTGCCATCTCAGCGTCAAAATTGCACTGACAATAAATGCTAATCATATCGAATTTGTTATTATTGGTGTACACCATAATTACTGATATAAAATTTGTCTTAGAACTCGACAACGCAACATACAACATACAACAGTGACAATCTGTCAAATTTATTAATAACTGTATACATTGTTTTTCACTAATTATGGCACAGCTGATTGTTACGATTCAATTATATGAATTGTGGTATTCGTAAAATATTAGATATTGACACTATCGGTTAAAATTTCTGTGACATGTTTTATATCGTTGGAATGAGAAAAAAATAACGGAATTAATGGCGTCATGGCCTACTTTGAGATATGTATTTTTCATTTTTGCACAATAGCGTATATCAAAGCCAACTGCATTTTTCGATTTTTTTGTTACACGTTATTATTCTTATTGTCTTTGCCGTCAACTTTCATTCCTTTAACTTTTTTCGTATCTCCTCAAATAAGGAAGCTATAACAGTTTGTGGTGTTCCTATTTTTCAGGTTTTTGTAATATATCTCATGAAGTAGGCTATGGATTTCAAATTTTTTTTACTGAAATATAGCTCACAAAAAATGGGATAACTGTTTCTAAAACTTTATTCTTCTACAATAGATATTAAGCGAGATATTTGGTGTGGCCCTCGTAAAATAGACAGTCTATATATATATACTGATATATTCAAATCACAATTATATTCAGAAATGAAGCTCAGTTTATGCTCTACAAATTGGCTTTTACAGAATTAAAATATCTCTACCTATTCGTTTAGATATCCGGCCTGGGAGTTTTTATTGGGATACCCTGTATAGTATGAGTATTAAAAAATTGTTGTTTTATTCCAAGCATATTGATCTGCAAATTTTTTAGTGCGGAAATATGTTTTTTGCTCTAATTAGGAAAAACCCAAATTCTCGTAACTTAAATTAGTACTGAAATAAAGAACATTTCCAAACGCTATCCATGTAGAAAGAATTATTTACTTATTAATAATACCCAACTCTTCTAAAACATCGGCAGTAATTAAGGAACTTTACACAAAAAGACCAACACAAAGGTCATTTATATATTCCTTCGGATATTTTTGTGAAACAGTTGCAGGCCTGTTCCAATCAGTATTTCATTGTTTTGCATGTGTTATGGCGGAGATTGGATCTGTCACCGCGGAAACAGATCGTATTCATACCAAGACCGCTCCGTTGTTTGCGACTACAATAGCTTGGTTTGTCATCGTTTGGCCGCTGCGCTACCCCTATTGATGATTACTGTTTACCTTGTTTTCAACAAATTCGGAACTTTGTTTATTTTATTGGGATGTATATGAGGGGTCTGCCTTTGATTGTTTGCGTTGATTAATTTGATGAAATTTTGTAAATGCGCTACACGAAGTACGACTTAGTTATGTAAATAAAATACACTGAAAAAAATATTGTTCATAATATGAACGAACGGCGATTATTAACTATTGTTTCATTGGGACAATGAACTTTTTCATTATTGTAATGATTTGTCAATCATAGATCAATACTCTCATTTATTAATAATATGAATCTACGTTCATCAACCCAATAAATATCTAGTTATCAAGTTAATGTAATGTTTTCATTAACCTGAAGAATGCGTTCATTGGAAGAATGAACGCTTTCTTCGTTTTAATGCTGAAAGTTTAATGAATATATATTCATGATATTAATGACGTATTCATTATATTAATGTACTAAACCATCAATTAATGAATTGTACATTGTGAAAACGAACAATGTTATTAACTCAATGAATACCTTACATTATATTTATGTACGTGTTCATTAATATCAGGAACAAAATATTAGGACAGAAATAATGGTCGCCATGATGCTGGTCGGCTATAGTTTGGCATACAGCACGACAGCACAGTAAGATTGGTGTAGTGTACCTAGTTTTGCGTTATAAGGCAGATAAGTTAGTTCCTGCAAACAGAAGTCATATAACTGTGATGTTCTTCTGTTGACGGCTTTCAGTTTGACGGTAAGTGTTAACAAGGTTTTTATATATACTGTTTTAAATAAAATCTCCATTTTATTGTAGTCAATCCGTTGTTAAATCAAATTATATACTGTGCGGGTTCATTTTAAGGTTAGATTAAAATTGGTATACGTACAACAGAACACGCCAAAATTGTTATGCTTTGTGTGCCAATCCAACCACAATAATTTAGAAAAGCTTGTTAAGCATTTTAAACATTGCCATAACCTAAACACTAATTTGACATTTAGATGCTGTGACTGCGGTCAATGCTTTCAAAATTTATCATCTTTCAAAAGGCATATCCCGTAGATGAAGTTCTTGCTGATGATTGTACAAATGAATGCAACAATGCTTTTATTATGAATTTGAACATTCCGATAACATCAGTCTTCCGTCAGGTACTATTTGTCCAGCACGCATTACTGATGAGGAGATTCAAAATGAGCCCGAGCAGTTTGATTTTGATTCTCTACATAAAAGAGTTGAAAACTGCGTTGGAATTCTTAATTTCGCTACACAATAACGATAATTTTACGAGAAAAGATGTTTTGCAAATTCAAAATAATGCGAATGGATATTTACTCGAACCATTATTAGATATGTTCATGGTTATTGCTAAATGCGACATTCAATACTAAAATCCGGCTTTATACAATGAAAATTCTAGTCTAATATGAAATTGTAGAAATCCATTTAGAGCTTTTAGTTCAGATCATTTGTTTCACAAAATTTTAACAAATAAAGGATGCGTCAATACTCTTAAATAAGTCACTATCAATAATGAAGTAAGACCAGTGCATCGGGCGGGTAATTTGACAACGCAGGATATCGATATCGACTAATTAATTTCTCTCTTGAGTCGATTTTGAATTTTAAAAATTTTTGACTTCCCTGTATATGCTATATCACGTTTGAAAAGTTTAACATTATTTTCTTGGACAGTAGAACTGTTAATAAAGAATACCTTTTTTCGTAATATTGATAATGAAAAATTTTTCCATATAATATGTATTTATATTTCTCAATCCCTTTTTGTAGATCGACATGGATTTCAAAGCAGCCTTTAACGGCAAGGGCGGATTGCTGAAAGAATGGGATGGGGCGTTCGAAAAAAATTTTTCTTTTTTAATTATTGACGGCCATATAAAAATAAAAACGTTAGACAACTGCTGGAAAAGTTGAAGGATGACAATACATCGATTACTGATAGTAAGCATAAAGAAATCACATTTTCTATTTTTAAGCTGGGAAGAATTTGGATTAGTCGAAAAGTAGTAAACTATTTCAAATTGGCCGTATATAAAAAACTAAAATTGCAAAAGCATTGCTTGATTCTGGATTAGTATTTTCTGATTCTATACCGGTTTTATAGAACTAGAGAATCTGGAGAACACTGTGAAGACAGATCTAGAATCAAGTAATGGTTTTCTAGTTCAAGTGCCTTTCTTAAGTGTCACTATTTGTCGGCTAGCTCATGAACTTTTCCAGATTAAAAAACTACGGTTATTAAATTCGATTTCTCAAACAAAAAAAATACATATTTTATAATTTTTTGCACAATCGTAATGTGTACTTGAAAGGAGACTTTCAATGATACGAGATGTGATTCATTTTTTTACAGATGGTCGCAACGCGGCCTTATTTTGGGCGTTACATGGCTATCTTGTACCAACCAATAAAGTTGTGAAAAAAGGTATGGCGACCGGCAAGAAGACTACAACCAAGTTTACAATAAAAGACTCCCGGGAATCAGTTCTCTTTCTTGGTAGAAATCAGCAGGAAATTGAGGATAGAATCAATCACCTTATGAAAACAAATGTTTCAATTCAACCCTTTGTCTACTGTATTGGAACAGTTATATTTTCTGTTGAAGATATATGTGTAAGATTCGATGACATTAGATTCAAATTCTGCAGTGTTTTAGGAGCTTTAGATACTTGCTTCAAAATTATATATTTGAACTCGAATTTCCAGCTGAATCGCTAATATTTTATTGTTTTATTGAAATTTATTTTTTTTAATTTACATCAGCCCATAATAATAGTAAAGTACATGTTTTGTGCGATTATTTAACACAATAAAAAATCTTAGATAATATAGAAAACTACTTTTATTAGATTAACCTTTTCCAAAACATTATCGGTACTTTTAAAACACATAGTGTGAATCGACCTTCAAGAGCTATGGAATTATGAGGGTAAAAAATAAGAGTCATCTCTACACTGTTCATAAATAAGTCGGCACTGTTGGTAATTCTGTTAACTTTATAGCAACAAGCTTGTTTAAATGAAAAACTATAGTGATATTTTCTAAGTATAGGTAGATTAAAATGTTGTATTGAGAAAAACAATTGAACGCATTAGATTCTTCAGTAATTTGCAAAAATAACCTTTTTTTAGGGAGACACCTGTATTTTTTACATATTTGAAAAGAGGATAAAATTCCATATAAAAGAGTTTTAGTAAATTATTATGATACAATTAAAAGTAACGAAGTTATAAACTTATACACCATAACTACTTTATTTTTTATTTCATTTTATTGTTTACAATATTATCCTTTTTCGAAATTTGTAAAAAAAATACATCAGGGTATAAAAAACGATTATTTCTTCAAATAACTCAAAACCCTTACGTTCAATTGTTTTTCTTTTTTAAACATTTTAATCTACTTAAAAAATACTACAAGTTTGTCAATTTAAACGAGATCGTAGCTACAAAGATAACAGAGTTACCAATAATGTCGACTTATTTGTGAACGTCCTGTATAACTAAATAGGTTATGAAATTGTTTCATTGTATTATAATGACACTGTTCATTAATATAAGGATTTCTTACATTAAAAATTAATGAAAAATTTCATTAATTAGATGAAGACAGTACATTACTATAAGAATTTATTACATTAAATTGATAAAATCTGTTCATTGAAACAATGACTACGTTCATAACAACAATGAACCCGTACTCCTCAAATTAATGTTATAGTTTATTGTAACAATGTAAAATAATCATTAAACTAATTAGACAATTTACATAGCATTGATGAAAATTCATTCTTCAAATTCATGTATACTTTTCATCGATCTAATGAACTTAAGGATCATAGAGTAAATGAATTACTTTTCATTGTACTGACGAACTCGTTCATCGGCTCAAAAATAATGACTTATTTCATTAATTCAATGAAGTTTTTAATTGTATTTATGTTCACTTTTGGTTCAGTGTATATTTATTTAAATTAAATTATTGATGCGAGTGTGGTATACGGTTATTTTTATTTTTGAAATCTGTGTACATTGTGGCTCACTTCTTGCCTACACACTCGTGTAATCCTCAGTTTTTGTCAGATCAACCTCAAATTTTTGTCAACTACCTATGCAATCAACAAAATTGATTTCCTTCTTGCTTAAAATAATTACTTGGCTGATCATTGCCTACCGAGAATGGTTAGAAAATAGAAAAATTTGAAGAAACATAGTGGGCTTGTTTAATGGAAAAATTTTATTAAGAAAAATGTTCACAATTGGGAACTTATCCTACATACAAATTTTTGGGAAATATTTTTCATTTTTGTGTTTAACTTGTTCAAGTAGTTGAAATAACAATTATTATTTTTTGCAAATACGCTTATATTACCAGCACTAACACTTTTTATACCTAAATATAAAAAGGTTTCCCATGCAAAGGGCAATTCGTATTTTGAATGAGAGCGTGGATAAGAAGTGTGGACACCAACAGAGGGCGCCACTTGTCTTATGATAAAATTTAGTGATCTAATTTTGCCAGCCAAGTAGCAAAATTGAATTGAATTGAACATTTTTGAAAACATTTTTACCACCAATAAAATATACGGAATTTTTTTTTCTTTGCTCATATTTAAAATTTTCACGTTTCATGGCATTATAAATCTATTTCAAAAAAAAAAATAAAAAATTACCGCTGTGAAATAGAAGGAAACTTTCCTTTTTGCTCAAATATAAAATTTACACGTTTCATGGCATTCTAAACCAATTTCAGAAGAAAAAAAATTTGAAAATATTTTTGCCAACATTTTTGAAAAATTTCAAAACAAAAGTTATATTTTTTAACCACCACTATATTTCCACTCCACGAAAGTTCTGTGTAAATATCTTTACCGATTTTTTCTTCAAGACTTAATTTTTGGGGCATTTTTGGCGTTTATAACCCCCATAACTCCCCCATTTTGTCCGCTCGCAGAGATGTTAGTGGTAACGAATTATCCAGAGGGTTCAAGGAACACAACGCAGAAGGAGTTTTTAAAATCGGTGGTATTTCCCAACTATTACACATTTGACACTATTTTCCGGCTTATTTATAGGAGTGTAATCAAAACTACGACATACTATTAATAGTACAGGCAAATTAACAATTTAGGGTAACAAAAATTAATAAAAAGAACATATCTGGGATTTAAGTAGGTAATAACGTGGAGAATGAGATGATGCGTTCTTTGCACTTCCAAGTTCAGGGAAAATTAAAAAAAAATTGGAAAAACTTTTTGATTTTCGTTTTTTTTGCTCTAGCGGCCAAAATAATGAAAATAGAGCAAGTAGCTCGTCTTTTTCTCTACAAAAAAGGCCTTTAAACATTTTTGTCTTACTTAAGCCGTTTAGAAGATAAATCGAGTTTTCCACTTATAGTTTTAAGCCGCTTTGAAATGCGAGAAAAATGAGAATTCTCCAGGAGTTTCGTACGACCGGGCTCATCGATTGATAATTCTTACTAATCAGAGCCACTAAAATAATATGAAAATAACACAAAATGTAGAGAGAAGTCTCAGATTTAATGTGGAACTAATCACAAAATTCATAAAAAAATGTATCAAAGAGAGAAAGTGTCAGAAGATGGCTCAGTGAACTTTGTACAGTTGATCCACAGATTTATTCATATCTTTGCCGGGAGTCATTAGAATGATAATTAATTTTGCTTATATATTCTTATATAATGATGTATTAATCCAATTAACATTTAACATTTTATTGCAATTACTTTTGTTGGAAAAATATGCCTTGCGATCAAAGTAGAGGGTATATTTCTCATCGATAAATCACCTCCAAATTTTTGAGTTCAATTCGCTATATCTTAATAATAATAGCACAGTCGTAATTTTTGGATTATAAGTACTATGAAACATATTCTTTTGAATGACTTTAGAGTTTTTTTAAATGCGCGTCGTACTTTTTGAATTTGTCTATATTATTCATACACGTTCAGAAAATGCAAAATTATACAGTAAAACACATACAACTTTATTTGTTTCTTAACATTCTTCAATGAAATTTTCACGAAATATAGATTAAAGTGCGTGGAATCGAATCCATGCAGTGAAAGATATGAATAAATCAACGGTATAAAGTTTACTCAGCCATCTTCTAATACTTTTTTCTCTATGATGAAAATTTGTATGAATTTTGTGATTAGTTCCACATTAAAGCTGAGACTTTTTTCTACATTTTACGTTAGTTTCATTTTTTTAGCGGCTCTGAATAGTAACAATTATCGATCGATATGTCCGGTCGTACGAAACTCTCAGAGAATGTTCATTTTCCGTGCATTTTGGAGCGGCTCAAAACTATAAGTGGAAAACTGGATTTATCTCCTAAACGGCTTAAGTAAGACAAAAATTGGTAAAGACCTATTTTGTAGAGAAAGAGACGAGCTACAAATTTTGTTGAAAACTTTTTTCTGTATTTTCATTATTTTAGCCGTTAGCGCAAAAAAAACGAAAATCAAGAAGTTTTTCCAAATTTTTTTGAATTTTCCCGGAACTTGGAAGTGCAAAGAATGCATCATTCTATTCTACAGGTCATTAACTACTCAAATCCCAGAGATGATTCTTTTATTCATTTTTGCGAGGTTTTTCCTTTATTTCCTGTACTATAAAGCGTTTGCAATTACTAAAAATATTAGTACAATTTTCTTCAATAGTTCTCAACCTTCAATATTAAAAAATTTGTAACTTAAAAATTGACTGATAAGTAATTTCAATTTTTTCAAAAAACTAAAAAACTAATATTGACCTTTACATCAGTTTATTAAACTTTATAAAAACATAATTCACCAAATTATTCTAAACTTCACAGGCCTCGCACTTCGGTCAACAGCCGGTAATAAAATGCGGTTTGCATCGATCAAACCTAATGGCGGGTTGGTCGTAGTGGTTATCTTTAATTAACAATAACAGTAGGTTACAAGATGCTGATCCTGAAATTTAATTATAACGGGGTTAACGCGTGTATCCTATCCCATGGATTATGGAAGACCATTAAACACGTCTACTTCTCGTAACAATTCACACACGCACTTATTCACAGCTTATAATATAACCTTATATAATAGAGATGCTGGCTGAAGTAATACGGGGATTAACTTAATCCGCGAAATTTATTAATAATAGAGGCGTCTACTGCTAAAGTTGCCTAACTGAAAAACATGAGAAATTGAAGTGCAAGAAGTTGAGAGAGCGTTTCTTTCCATAAAATGTAAATTTGGGTACTGCATGTTATTTAGTGCAGTAAAAGAGGATGAAAAATACGATGAGATATTCTGTCTTGTAAATGCAATTTTATGATTTCACATCTTCAGGAATATCACCAGTACATATCTCAGTTTTGAACTTCCAAAGCCCATTGCGTTTTTTTGAACAGTGGTTTTTGTCGGTAAAAAGGTAAATGTGTCCGGTTGGAGAGATCCGATCGGGACAAGCAAAAACCAAAAACCTTCCCAATTAAAATTCCAACAAATCTTCGTTGGTTTTGGGTCATTTGAGTATGTACATAACGTAAAAGTTAGAATAAACTGGCTAAGAAGCGGACTTTTTTTCAGTTTAACGCCCGGGATCGTCAAGAGTTCCGATAGGCTTCAAACTTTGAGAAAATATACCCTCTGTTAAAAACAAAATACTCTGAAATTTTGGTGCCCAAATATTGAACCTCGGGGACAAAAATGAATTTGTTATCTGAAATTTGAATCGCCCGCCATTTTATGCTATTAAGTCCAAAATAGATCATTTTTATTTCAAAATGTAGGATCTGGACACCAGCTTTACATTACAATTTTTTTAAAGTCATTTCGGTCACCTTTTTGGCATTTATTTATAAACCAAATAACAACAAATTGATATTTTCGACCATTTTAGGTAGAAAGAAATCGACTTTCTTTTTTAGAATTAAAATTCTCGCAATTCTCTTCCTTTTCTGATAAAAATGTTTCAAAAATATTTTCAAAAAGGCCGATGAAACTCATTTGTTGTCATTTAGTTCATAAATCAATGTCAAGATAGTGGCCAAAATCACTTTCGAAAAATTTTTTAATCTCATCGGAATATAGGTGACCAGATCTACATTTTGATGTAATAATGATCCATTTTGGACTTAATGGCACGAAATGGTGGACAATTCAAATTTCAAATAACAAATTAATTTTTGTCCACGGGGTTCAATATTTGGGCACCAAAATTACAGCGTGTTTTGTTTTCAACACAAGGTATATTTTCTGAAAATTTGAAGCCGATCAGATTTCTTGACGTCCTTGGGCGTTAAAATGAAAAAAAAATCCTTTTCACTCAGTTGATTCCATTTTGTACGTTATGTACGTACTCAAATGACCTAAAACCGACCCGGATTTATTGGAGTTTTAGTTGCCAAGGTTTTTGGTTTTTTGTTTGTTCCAATCGGACCTCTCGAACCGGAGATATTCACCTTTTTACTTCCCTCGCATACCGAAGGGAAGTATTGTATTCGAGAAAAAATCACCTTCCGAGATTTTTTCGGATTTTGACGTTTCAGATCACATAGATTACGAAAATATAGGTTTTTCAATTCCATCAGTCTGTCTGTCTGTCTGTTGGTGCATTAACTAAAAAACTGCTTGACGGAGAGCAGTCAAATTTGGTAGGTAGTTGACCCTACTGTCAGCGAAGAAATGGGTAAAGTTTCACTGGAAAATATACAATTTTTTTGCTAAAATTAAATATTTCCGCGTTTCATGACCCGCTAAACCTATTTCACAAAAAAAAAATTGGAAAATTTTATAATAGTAATATGCACATTACGTACAGAAAACTGTCACAATAATGTTAGTTTTAATTTTAAATTATCCTGTTCAACAGGATAATTTAAAATTAAAACTAACATTATTGTGACAGTTTTCTGTACGTAATGTGCATATTTCTTTCTTATAATTCAATGTTGTTCGTGGCATGTAGCCAGCAAAGTATTTTGTTTAGAAAGATATATGTTTTTGTACTTATCTATGAATAAGTCTTTAGTAAGAGTTTGAAATAATTACGAGTATTTTTGCTAGTAATATATTCATTTCCTCAATTCTAATGTCTGTTTCCTTTAAAAAAAAATATGATGGCATCATAACTCAAAAAGTAAAGACGTCATAAATTTTGGTACAGTGACAAAATGTAGCATTTACAAAACTAAAATCGACCAATTCGAGGATTTTTTTGACAAATGACACATACCAAAGATATGAAATTTGTGCGTCTCTTTAGATTCGCACTGTAAATGACTCTTCACAGTCAGCTGAGATTTCCATTTCTATATTACCAGTCGAAGTACTTGGAATATTTGGAGCAGCAGTTAGTTGCAAGGCTTCGGCAGAGAAGGCATTTCTCGTTCTTCTTGGAGATGGTCGCAAGCTAGTTATAAAAGGATCCGATGAAACCAAGAGCATACGCAATAAATCCTCGTTGGCCACAATTCTTTATTGACATTTCGCACTGGAACTTCCAGACGCAGTTTAGTCAATGTAGAGACAACATTTTTATTGGCAGGTACAGCCGCGAACCAAGGTTTCTTATTTGGACTAGGGTTGATGAATTTATAGTATATTCCTTTTCACTGTTTATATACTCTTTCCTCCATTTTACTAGATGCTGGGTTTTTATTGTCGACATTAGGTCTAATAAGGTAATCCGTAATATCTTCATCGCGTGATGCTTCTTTTGCTGCATTGCTGCATTGTCAACCACTTCATTATAGTTTATACCACAATGACTTCTCACCCACACCAAAACAACTACGTTTCCTTCTTCATGTAATGTGTGGATTAATTTGATATTCAGGATTATGAAATTTATTTCAGAATTTCCTTGTATACTGTTAATTGTGTCCAAGGCGCTTTTGCTGTCTATAAAAAATGTATAGCTTCTGACATTCAGCTCCTATATATGCTTTATTGCTTCTAGAATTGCAAGTCCATAATTATAAACAGAATTCAGATGGAAGCTTTATTTGCTTTGCTGTGTTTCGTTGAGGATTGAAAATTACACATCCAGTATCTTTTGAATTTTTTGAGCCGTCGGTAAATATTTTATATGTATAAGGTCAAGGTGGTGATACGTCACAATTAAACACATATTTACGTAATTTTTCCGGAATGTGTTAATTTCATACATCAAATTTGTTTCTGTGATGTGCAGTTAGTTTTGATAATGTAATGAAATGCTTGATATTGTTAAATCCGCTTCGTCAAGAATATTATATAAATTGTAATTTCATAAAATAAAAACTCTTTCGATCTACAATTTCCTTCCCTTCCATTATTCACTTTTATTCGGGTATTGTTGAATAATCCAATGTAACAAACCTATTTATTTTAGACTGAAGGATTTGTACTCCGTTCGGCTGTTGTCAAATAGGAATCAAACTTTGAGATTAAGATTAAGATGTAGCCAGGGGTGAAAGCTGAATTCTCCTAACCATTAGATGCAATCAAAGAAAAGATCAATCATTGTATTAGTGTAACAGCTTGCTAGAGAAATAGGCTCGCACCTGAGGGCATTCTTTTAATCAATTTCAGGAAAGCGCTGCTGTTTTTAGGTACATTGCAAGGATTATTGTATACTTTGTACTTATTTCTTGGTCTACTGTTGATACATTTCAACAAAAAGTTTGAATGTGAATTTTTTTGTTCTATCACTCGAATATTGATGTTACTATGATTTTAATGGCGTTTTATACTTCACTTTTTAAACAGTTTTATTTAGCTTACTTTGTTTGTGTCTTTTGTGGGTCAAAGCTAGTAAATGAAATTTTACTCCCTTCCTGTTAACCGATTGATCTGAAATTTGATACACACCATTAGTTCTGATAACAATACAATGATGTGTATTCATTATCATTGTAAATCCAAGATGGCCGCCGCCACAAAATGGCGGATTACATTTTTTTCACCCCCCGTACTATTTGTATCAAATGAAAGGGCTTAACTGGTAGAATACAGTATCCCATGAAAAAAATTCAAAATCCAAAATGGCCGCCACCACAAAATGGCGAATTACTTCCTCAATATGTATATCAAATGGAAGGGCTTGACAACTAGAACACAGTACACTTTATAAAAAAATTCCTTATCCAAAATGGCGTCCGAAACAAAATGGCGAATCATAGATTTTAGACAACTGAGAGGAAAGAAACCCTGTAATAAGTAACTAAATAAAAAATTCACAGATTTCGCCATCCTTGCAATCATTAGGACATTGGAAATGATAACACCATACATAAAACATAAACTTTCTCAACTTTTTCCGGACTTGGCTTCGCCTCGTCCCGAAATAGTACGATCCACTACACCTCTGTATTTCCATCTTAAATGAGAATTGGCAACTTGACCTTCGGTGATGTATGCAACCCATATTACATTTGCGTATATCATCCGTTGCATGCAATAGTCTCAGTCGACCGCGACGCCTCGACCTTGAACAAAAACTGATAACTCTACCCCATATACGAAAACATAAACATTTTCAATGTTAAAACTAAAAACTTGAAAATAAGATAAGTAAAAAAAAATTACTTCTCTCGCATACCGAAGGGAAGAAAAAGTCACCCTCCGAGATTTTTTAGGAAAATATAGGTTTTTCAATTCCGTCAGTCTGTCTGTCTGTCTGTCTGTCTGTCTCTTGGTGCATTATCTAAAAAACTGTTTGAAGGAGAGCAGTCAAATTTGGTAGGTAGTTGACCCTACTATCGACGAAGAAATGGTTAAACTTTCACTGGAAAATATACAGGCTGGACCGTCTAAATGGAATAAATAGTGAAAATAATTTTTTTCTGCTCGAATTTAAAATTTCCACGTTTCATGACACGCTAAACCTATTTAAAAAAAAAAATTTGAAAATTTTTTTCACCAATATTTTTGAAATATTTTTTACCATTAAAATACCTTGATGAAATTTTTTTTTTCTTTCTTCAAATTTAAAATTTCCACATAGCATTCTAAACCTATTAAAAAAAAATAATTAAAAAAAAAAAAATTTCTTTCTTCAAATTCAAAATTTTCACGTTTCCATGGTAGGTATTCTAAAATTATTCAAAAAAATTTAAAAATGTTTTTGAAAAAGTTAAAAACATTTCTGATAATCTCTCACTACTACAGGATAGACGAAAAAATTTTTTTTGTTCAAATTTAAAATTTCCACGTTTCATGGCATTCTAAACCTATTTAAAGAAAAAAAAAATAATTTTTTTTTTAACATTTTTGAAAAAATTTTACCACTAAAATAAATGGACATTTTTTTTCTTTGTTAAGATTTAAAATTTCCACGTTTCCACGGCATTCTAAAACTATTCAAACAAATTTAAAAATGTTCTTGAAAAATTTTTAAAAAAATTTTATAATCTCACTACTATAGGATAGATGAAACATTTGTTTGTGCTCAAATTTAAAATTTCCACGTTTCATGACATTCCAAACCCATTTCGGAAAAAAAAAATCCAACAATTTTTTACCATTTTGGAAAAAAAATTACCTAACTAGAATAGATGGAAAAATTTTTTTTTGCTCAAATTTAAAATTTTCACGTATCATGATATTCTCTACCTATTTCAGAAAAAAAAAATGTTTACCACTAAAACATGAAAAATTTTCTGTATTTGCTCATATTTAAAATTTTCACATTTCATGACATTCTAAACCTATTTAAAAAAATAAGCAATTTTTAAATTTGTAAACTTTTTTTACCACTACTATAGAAACAATGATTCAACTAAGAACTAGTTGAATCATTGTTTGAAAATGACCTAAAAAAAGGGTTGAAACTGCAGTCACGATTTGTGCATATAGTGGTAAAGAACATAGTAGTGTTTTACTCAATGTCGTTATAATTATGGATTACCGCAGAGTAACGGCTTCCTCAATCAATTTCTTGAATACCTATACTTTATCTATGATTATAACAAAAATTATTAATATCTATTAAATCAGAAATTTACTTTTTTTTCATACACAATTATTATGTTTTAATCATCAATTTTTATGAATAGGGTAAAATAAATAAAAAAAATATTACGGGCTACAGAACCTATTTCATTCTTTTCACTTATTAAAAACCGCTGCCCAAGAAATCACTACTTCCACATCCATATTTTCCATCCAAGTTGCTTTAAACGAAACATCTTCACTAGATTTGCACTCTAGTATGTGGAAATTATTGGTCATAGAATTTTAATAATATTTGGAGCAGATCTCATAGAAAAGTTTGAGGCGTTGGTTTCTATCATATACGTTAAAAATGAAGTTTTTAGTTTACCCTACTTATTTTCCCCTATTCAGAACCCTTCCCACCTCCCACCCCTTCAACGAAATCATCTCAACAAGATGTAATTACAATACATACATGTACTAACTTTCAAGTGAATATCTCAATTCTGTTATCAGTCCCTTTAATAATGGAGTGGAGGTGGTGAGGGTGGGAGATTTAAAAATATTAGAAAGCCATCTGGGGCCTTGGTTTCTAGTATATACACCAAATCCTTAGTTTCTGTACCAGCTTGCTTTACTTATTTTTCCCTATTTACCTCTGCTTAGCCTCCATTCCTTCAAAAAATCTTGCCAAAATGTAATCTAGTTTCAGATGTCGTTATAATACATACGTGTAACAAATTTCAAGTGAAAATCTCAGTGTAATTTCATCAACTCTTTTAGAAAAGTTGTGGCGGGTGGTGAAGGGATGAAAACTTTTATATAAAAGAACTGAGGCCTTCTCTTCTAGTATATACACCACAACCCTTCAACGGAATAATCCCAAAATATAATCTAGTTCCCGATGTCATTAGTAATCTATATGTATACCAAATTTCAAGAGAATATCTCAATTTTATTTTATCAACCCCTTTAATAATGGAGTGGGGGTTGGTGGGGGGATGGAAAATATTATAAAAAATGTTGACGCCTTGGCTTCCAGTACATACACTGAATTTCAAGTTTTTTAGTCTTACCACACTGCTTAATTTTTTCCCCCTATTTACCCCCCGACCCTTAACCGGATATGTATAAAAAACAATCCAGTTCCAGATCTCGTTATAACCTATACGTTTGCAAAATTTCAAGTCAATATCTTGGACCGAGAAAACGTGCGGACAAAAAAAGTTACAAACCGACAGACAGAAATTTTTTTTCTCTCAAATTTAAAATCTCGACGTCTCATAACATTCTAAATCTATTTCAAGAAAAAAAAAATGATTTTTTTTTACGATTACTATACTTCTAATCCACTACGTGGATGTGGATATAAACCTAATAAAACAACAACATAATGCACTTATTAACAACCAGAAAAATTGTAACTAGCAACTTGTATAAAAATAACATAAGTAGCAAAATACCAACAAGCTACCAGCAGAATAATTATTATATGAAAAACAAAGAATGCAGATTTTCAGATATTGTTATAAAACATACTTACAAATTAGAATCATATTTAAATTTTATGTTCAAAATGACCCCCCTCAGCTTCAGTACATTTCCTGGTGAGATCCACGAGATTTTCAGTTGATCTTGTTATCAGGTCTGGATCTGGTTTCTAATTTCGTCGCAACAATCCACAACCCTTTGAATTAACTGATCCCTGTCATTACCACATTTTAGACCTAATTTTTTAAGTGGTTCCTTGGACCTTACCGGCCATACATGAGGACCTCCGCGACCAATCGATCTGTTTGGATATGTATCATTTAAATGATTTCTAATTTGATTGAAGAAATGCGGTGGGGCTCCATCTTGCTGAAAAAACCTACCTCGGATATTTACATTTTCTAAAAGATTCAGTAACGCATGTTGTAAAAAATTAAGATAAATGTTACCAGTTAGTGTACCTTGAAAAAAATGTGGTCCTAACAAGTGACCGCCTACAAGTCCAGTCCAAACGTTGATAACTTAACAATTAGTTTAACCGTTAAAAACCAATTAGTTGTCCCTATTGTTCATAGTAGCCTTACTTCAATCTAACAACTATTAAAAACCTTATAAACAAATAACGTGACGCTACTATGGTCAATAGTGACAACTTTAAAAAAATGACTAAATGTTAAATCAGTTAGTTGTCCCTATTGAAGAATTCGTTTTATGATAATATCTGCACTTTTCGTTTTTCGTACAATTATTATGTTGTTTGTTGTTGTAGTTTGCTACTATGTGCATTAATGATGTGCAATTTTGTTGCTACCGTTCTTGTTATTGTTAATAGGTATGATATGTTGCTGTCTTAGTTCTTAATACATGAGAGGAATGAAGTGGATTCTTGATGTATTACTGTATTTATTTTACCCCTTCCGTAAAAATTGGTAATAATTTAATAGTGGAAGCATTTTTTGCGCCTATCATTCATCGATATTTTCCAAAGTCTCATATTACATTATTTAGTGGAATTTACTTCGAATGCGGCAAGAGTGTGGCAAAAAAATTAATGAAACCACTTTGCTCAGTTTTCTCTTTTTTATTTTTCGAATTTAAAATGGAAATTTAAAGAAGACATATACAGGGTACTGTTTTCTTGAAAAATAACAAAAACATTTTTCTTTGAGTGCGGACCTGGATTTCTTCTGCATCTGATACAAGTACTTATTCAGGATCACTAGTGTATTATATGTAGCGTCAAATTTAATTACATCGTTTCGACAAAGCTCATTTTTTTCAGTACACGTTGTTTTTCCATTGCTTATCGAAGAATCGGGCGTCAACTACTTCAATCGCGGAGATAAGGGGCATGGAAGGCTGCGCATAGGGAAAAATATTTTCGCGTCAATACAACAAGGCTACTAAACTCTGAGTAGTTTATTTATGTAATATAAATGAAAAAAATGGGTCAGCTGCATAGGGTAAGGAGTGAAGGTTGTCAGTTGCCTAGTCAATATGTATGAAAAAAAGGGAAAATTATTTCAACAAAGATGAAATTTATATTATATATGATAGTATACGATATAAAAGAAACAATTAGTCAACTGAAAATACCATGGGACAAAACCTGTCAGCTAGGCCCTTTAGGTGTACCGCAGTGTCCCACGCTCTTAGTCTCCACGGTCGCGCCAGCTGACACTTATTTTAGTTGTTTTTCGAACGAAAACTAACATTAAAAACCGCTCCCTAAGGAATCACTACTTCCACATCCAGATTTTCCATCCTAGTCACTTTAAAGGAAACATCTTGACTTGATTTACACTCTAGTATGTGCAAATTATTGGTCATAGAATTTAATAATATTTGGGGCGGATCTCATAGAAAAGTTTGAGGAGTTGGTTTCTACCATATGCGTTAAAAATGAAGTTTCTAGTTTACCCTGCTTATTTCCCCCTACTCACAACCTAACACCTCCCATTCCTTCAGTTCCTGGAGGCATCTCAATCAGATGTCACTACAATACATACGTGTACTAACTCTCAAGTGAACATCTCAATTTTATGTTATCAATCCCATTAATAATGGAGAGGAGGTGGTGGAATTTGAAAAACATTAGAAACAAATCTGAGGCCTTGGTTTCTAGTATATACACCAAATCCCAAATTCATGTACTCTTACTCTGATTTACTTATTTTTCCCAATTTGCTTCTATTAACCCCCAACCCTTCAATGGAATCATCCCAAAATATAATCTAGTTCCAGATATCGTTATATTACATATGCGTACCAAATTTCATGTGAATATCTAAATTTTATTTTATCAATTCCTTTAATAATGGAGTAGGGATGGTGGTGGGTTGAAAAATATAAACAAATCTGAGGCTTTAACTTCTAGTACATACACCGAATTTCAAGTTTCTGTACTCTTCCCAGCTTGCTTTACTTATATTCCCCTACTTACCCCTTAATAACCCCCAACCCTTCAACCGAATCATCTCAAAATATAATCTAATTCCAGACGTCGTTATAATACATAGGCGTACTAAATTTCAAATGAATTTCTCAATTTCATTTTATTAACCCCTTAATAATGGAGTACGGTTGGTGAGGGGTTGAAAAATATTATAAAAAAATTTGAGGCCTTAACTTCTAAGAGTACATACACCGAATTTCAAGTTTCTGTACTCTTACCAGCTTGCTTTACTTATTTTCCCCTATTTACTCCTATTTATCATCCTACTCTTCATCGGATATCTTCAGAAAACAATCCAGTTCCAGATCTCATTATAATATATATGTGTACAAAATTTCAAGTGAATATCTTAAATCGTTCCGGAGAAAACGTGCGGACAAAAAAAAGTTACAGACAGACAGACAGACAGACATACAGGGAGGGAGGGAGGGAGGTAGACAGATAGACAAACAGACAGACAGATAGACAGACAGAATTTTTTTTCGCTCAAATTAAAAATCTCGACTTTTCATGACATTCTAAACCTATTTCAAGAAAAAAAAAATTGAAATTTGTTTTGCTATTACTATACTTCCAATCCACTACGTGGATGTGGAAGTAAAAAACAAAGAAGTCGTGTTGAAATGACGCATACAACGTTGACGTTTCTCCCGGACTATGAGTAAAATCTTTGAAACAATAAACGAAATAATCTTTTTTTTTAATTCATATTTTCCTTCAAAATTTTTCGGCTATGAGTGAGTGACATCAGCTGATCCATAGGGGCAATAAAGAGTTTTACGTGCTTTTAGACCCATTTGCAATTTTTTCTGACAAAACCAAATCAAAATGGCTTATTATGAGTTGAAATCGTGGACACTTTCGAACAACATTCATATGTTACAATTTATATAATTATACCATTGCCGAATTCTGCTTAATAACAGAAGAAACCTGCATTCTTAACGTGTCCGTATAAAAGCAAATTTAAGGAAAAAGTTAATTGTGAATTTAAAAACTGTACTCATGTCAAATAGACGATATTGTTGGCAGCTGTCAACTAACTGACAAATAGCAAGGAATATATATGTAAAGCTATCTTAGTTGAAAATGACGGCGTGTAATAACCTTAAATGACGTATTTCGCATAGCAAACAAGAGAATAGCGAAAAACCGAATTTTGTCACTTTTGAGCTTGAATATCTTGGGATGCAGGCACGCGATATGAGGCTTTTATGAGACCTTTCTACCAGAATGCCAAAATAAATGTTTATAAAAATTTACAGCTTATTCTCTTACATTGCGAGGTTTGCTCCTTATTCTGCATTATTTGACTGGGTTAATAGAGATGTAAACATGTTTGGTTTTTAGACAGTATACTTTTTAAAAATATTGTATGCGAAAAATTAGCCGTTTTAGATCTTTTTCCTAGGTTAAAACCTTTGATAACTTAACTATAATATATAAAGTATGGTGACAAGTAACATTATTTAATCAAAACACAAGTAAATGCACATCTGCTTCGTTGGGCAAATGTAATCAATTATGATACGGTCAAACGGTTGGCTGTTTGAATATTCAATCTCCATTAGTTAGCAAATCAGGCGAACTGAGTTGTGGAAAATCAGACTCTAATTAGACTTAATTAATCCGTATATTTTAATCGCTTACGTCTAGACAGATTATTGCTGCAAATGAGTATAGTTAGGGAGGCAAAAATGTAAATTGTTTAATTTAATAATGCTAGAAGTGCCAAAATACGGTTACTGTTTGTTCGCTGAAGAATTTCGTTGCTGAATGCTTGGAAATATTAAATGGAGACACATTTTTTTGCTAGTAAATTTTAAAAGTCCTCGAGGATAATTAAATTATTTAATAAAACTTTGGAGACAGGATTGATCATAACAAGGGGTGAAAACTGAGAAGTGTTAGTCTCTTTACAGCAGATCGTGTACTGTCAGAGGCAAAAACTTGTACACAAAACATTTACGTAGAATATGTTCACGATAAATGCGCATTACTATCACATGTGCTAACATTTCAGAAACTATACATAATAATAAATATGTGTATAGGGGTTGAATGATTACTTTTTTATTTTTCATTCGAATGTACAGAAATATGCAAAATGTTGTACTTAAAGTAGTAAAGTTGAACGTTCTGATAAAAAAATGTTACTTTACAAATAGAAACTGACGGTTCCGAACGTTTTTGCAGACAGAAAATACGTAGGGCCATATTAAATACACAAAGATTTTTTTATACCCTCATATAGGCACGACAGCTAGTGCACTAGTATTTATGTAAATAACGTTTAAATTGTTGTAATGTATATTGACAATACACGTGTTGTGTAACGAACACCCTATATATAACTTTATTTCATTTTGTATCACGTTTCTTTTATCTTTACCTTTGTGTTTTATCGTAACATCATATTTCATTTTGTATGTATTACATCATGTTTCATATTAATACTTACCTTCTGATTCTCTTGACTCTCGCAACTAGTAGGTATGGTATGTTCTAGAAGTACAAAGCCTTTTAGTAACTATGTGATTTATGTAAATTAAGCAAGATTATGCACTTCTTTTTCTCTCTGTTTATTGGTTTAAGTTTATGACATGTAGTTTGCAAGTGTTTGCTTTCGGCCACGACTATCCGACATACCATCCGTATACTGCAATTTAATGTCTTTGGCCTTCATCAGTATGGACCGAGTAGTAAGTACCCTAACAGATATAATTTTCGCTCTCGTGTATACAAGACTGCTTAGGTAACTTGTAAGCAGAGACATCTTTTAAAAACTTGAAATGAATCAACAACCAAGTAGCCAAAGAAGTATGACATATTAGAGATCCATATAGTCCACAACATATTAGTTGTGTTGCTATCATTGTTTATAACTTATTTTTATTTTGATAAGAGTTTTAGTAAATATCATAATAACTATTGTTAAAAACATCCGTGTGAAGAATAACAAATTTTTTCAAATGACCACACGTCCGATTGACAAGCATGTAATACCAACAACGAACATGTAGCCATCAGATTGTGTTGTAAGTTGTTCTAATAAAGAAGCAGAAGTCTACAGTATTATTTTCTTCTACCAAGGAAATCCCCGTAACTTATTTGGCGCAGTCGGTAGGATAGTGGCCTTTTGGCAAGTCAGTAAGTGCATCGAGAAAATCCTGCATTGAGCAAAGAGGTCTGAGAGGTCCGACACCAGAAGTTTATTTCAATAGTTGGGGCCTATTCAAAACAACCTACGCCTACCGCTCTTCATTGAACCCCAAGATTCAAACCTTCCTATAAAGGATATGGATCCATTTTAAGAAGGGAGGAGTTATGGTGTTATCATTATTTACCACTTATTTTTACTTCGATAAGAGTTATAGTAAACATCATGATAACTATTGTTAAAAACATCCATGTGAAGAATAACAAAATTTATCAAATGATCACAAGTCCGATTAACAAGCATATAAATACCAGCATCGTACTTGTAGCCATCAGATTGTGCTGTAAGTCGTTCTAATAAAGAAGTTAAAGTCTACAACGTTATTTTCTTCCACCAAGAAAATCCCCGTAACTTATTTAATATGAACTAGATTCTTCAGGGTTCCATATATTAAATAAACAGACTATCTTCTATACCCCGATATATATCTATACCCTCTTTGTGTATTTAATTTATGCAACTCTCAGGAATCCAGTTCATATTAGTTGTGTAGTTGTAGGTTTCTTAGTATTTCATACTTCTTTGGCTACTTGGTTACCGATTCATTGCAATAAGTGGTTGTAAATGTCACTACTGAAAAGATGTCCTTATTTTCAGTCTTGTTCAACTTGCACGAGAGAGGAAATTATAACTGTTGGGGTACGTTCTACCCGGTCCGTACTAACAAAGGTCAAAATCCTGAAACCATACGGATGGTACAACATACGCCACACAGGAATTTTTTTTCAACTGAGGCTTATTCCAATCAATTTATTTTGAACTGCGCATTTTAAAGTAACGTGCAGTATTTAATATACATTGTTACAATGTAAGCATTATTTAAATGTGCTTTTAAAGTGAACTTGATATTTCTAAGTCAAATAAAAAATTCCCGACAAAGGAGTGAACACGGCCCAAGACACCCAAAAAAAGCCATAAAACTCGGCCATAAAAGTCTCAAAGCCGACGTAATTTATTGCGACTCAGGACCGTACTTAAAATTATTGTGCCGTGAGTTACAATCTAATTAATTTAATGTATGGTTGATAAATAAATGGTTATTTGTTCCAGTGATAACGATAAATTTTAAAAAAATTATTCTGTTTTGCTTGTGTTAAGATAGGAATAATATTTTATATATTGGTGGAGCATTGATGAATTTTATTAGTCTAAATTAAAATTATACCAAATATTCTTTTGTTGCTCAGTTTCGCCGATAATAATTGAATATACCTATCGAATTATTATTGTTGCCCAGCAAGGACCACGAGGAGGTACGAGCAATTCCTTGCCAAAAAATGTGGGTTAAGAGTTAAGGTTATCGATATTATTGAAATAGGTCAAAGAAATAAAGCAAATTTTTAAACTCATTAAATAAAGAAAAAATTGAATTTATGTCAATAACCCGTAATCTAATTAACCCAGATTAAATAAATACATAAAATTCTAGAAAACAAACAAATAATTGAAATAAATAAACTCAATTCTGGACAGCAAATAAATAACTATAAAATAAATAAATTCAGTTCTGAAAAAGAAACAAATAAATAATTATCAAATAAACTATGTATACATATAATACAATAAATAAAAATCACGTTATATTGCATTTTCGCGTATCTAAAACACTAATGAAACGATAAATTCACAATGTACACTAAATCAAATCACATATAACATTTTATTTAAAACTCTAATTACTACACTCACTCAACACTTCACAACCACTTTCTAAATCGGTATCATCGTCGGTATCTGAATGTACATATATTATTAAACGGTCTTGATTAGGGCTGATGCTTTTTTCTAACTTAATAAATTCATCTTCAATTTTAATGACATGCTGAATACACTTTTTCCAATTACTTGGTGTTATTTCTCCCACTTTAGCTTTAATAAGGTCGATAACTTTGGCATCAAATTTGGGGAAGGTGTTATTTTTGCGAATACTTCTTTTCAGCTGACTCCATATTAGTTCCATCGGGTTAAAAATGCAAAAATATGGGGATAACCGTAAAACTGTATGTCCTTGAGCTGTAGCCATGCTATCAATCACTTATTGTTTTGGGAAGTTATGCTTTTTAACAATTTCCAAAAGATCTTTCTAAAATTTTCTTCAAATTCCAAATTATGTTTTCGGAGAAATTCTTGAATATATTTTTTCTTTGTTCCCGTATTTGGTATTTTCTCAATTTGTCGCGAATGATACGAAGCATTGTCTAGAACAATTACGCTGTTTTCTTCTATATGTGGTAGCAATGAACTCTGAAACCATGCTTCAAAAATATCCGCAGTCATGTTTTGGTGAGAGTCAACGTTTGATTCTTCCATTTTTTTTTCACTTAATTTGAGACCATTATGCACCCATCCATTTTCTGATCCACAATGTACAATCACTAATCTGGTTCCTTTATTTGCAGGCATATCAACTTAACATTTCTTTGAACCATCTATCCAGCCTTTTTTCACTGTATCATGGGTATCATACCAAGTTTCATCTAAATAATAAATAGGTCGTTGTTAATTTCGAATTTTTTTTATATTTTCCAAATATTCATTACGCCACTGCACAATTTTGAAGCTTTCCATAATACCTGCTCTTTTATTAATAATCTTGAACCTAAATCCTATCTTTATTATCCAGCGCCGAAGTGTTGCTTCACCAACTGACACTGCACCATTTGTTTTCAGTTCCATATGTATTTATTCCACCGTTGGTACCTCATTTTCCATATAATTGCTATAAATTAAATCTCTTAACAATTTCACCATAGACGAATCCAATGCTCGTGCTGCTCCTTTATCCGATCTATCTTTTCGATTACCACATCCTTAATTGTTCTATAGATAGACCGTTCTGAAATTTCTCTTAATTTTTTCCACGGCTCCCTTTTCACCTTCACTTGCTTTTGTATTTTTATAAACGTTTAAAACAACTTTTTTAGCATGTTCGCATAAATATTGTCTAGAACTTTTCTTTGTAATTTGCGAGCCATTACCATTTCCCATATCTTCGTTAAATTCTCTGCTAGTGCTAGGTTGAGGATCTTCCCAAGGTCTGAACATTATCATAATATTATTTTACCACAGCCACTAAAAAACGGAAAACACTCGAATATTTCACCATCCGCCGGAATATTTTTACACAACTACATAAAATACGCTTGAAATAAGAGCAATTTCGCTTACCTGTTAAAGTATTATACATTCTAGGCACTCACAATCAAACAAATATCGCGGAAGACTGTGATCCGTCTCTGCTTAATACCTGTGCCATTCTGCTTGCCCGTATACAGCACTATGTATGTATGTAAAAAATTAAGTAAACAGTAGTGACAGTTAGATCGTAAAATATTTTAGGAGTGAGTGGCGGTGTATTAGAAATTATAACTGATACTGGCGAGTTTCCCTTAATTTCTTATTTTATTCCATGCCCCGGTCTACCCTAGTGGTAATAGGCGGCAAAGCTTTGAAATTTTTCACCTGACTTAGAAATATGAAGTTTACTTTACTTTACTTTACTACTAGCGCAGTAGCTGTAGTGTTTATATGATCGTATATAAAGGCATGTTTGTGTATTTAATATATGCAAGCCTCAAGAATTCAGATCATATTTGTTGTATAAGTATCTTTGACAAGATTTTAAACACTTTCTTTGTATAATTGTATAATGCGCGGTAAATTTATCCAAACAAGCAATATTGTTACATCGACATCGGCGTCGATGGAATAGGATAACTACATAAAATGTAGGCCAGTCAACCAATATATATGCGAATGTATCCCAATCCCTCCTAAATAGTTTTAAAGGCTGGAATTGCCGAAGAAAACACTACGCTTAATAAAAAGATTTATAAACGGAAAGAAACCAAAAAGAACCTCAAAAGAAAATCTCTTAGCGATATTACTGAGGACAGGATACAAATGCCTCCTTTTGTGGTGAACCGTAAAAAGATTCACAAATTAATCCCCTTACATAACTGGAAAAATAAATAATGTTGAAATATTGCTGGAATAATTCTCTACGTTTAAATAAGAGATGAATAATATGCTGATTAAAATTTCCTTTGATGTTTTATGAAAAAAATATTCCTTGACTTGTATATTTATATACCTATAACTTTCAGAGAAATAATATTCTGAATGGATGTTCCGTCTCCAAGACAAAATCGTTAGGTATTAAGATCCATGTTAAATGTTTATGAAGGTATGTAAATTATATTCATTTAATCCCGTTATGAAATGTCAAATTTTAAATGCATTTTTGATGTTACGAAACGTCACGTTTCTCATAACTTCATTACATAACCAGTGATGCCATGAATTTTTACTTAACTGATTATTATTAAAACCATCATTTAGAGAAAAAAACTTTACGACTAATGACCAGTACCATAAAAAAAGTCCTTTAAATGTAAAATCTCCTTTTTATCCTTCAGACTTGTACCATAGATCAATTTTAAAAGAGGATTGAGCAAAAAAGCTTCCTTCTTGGTAAAGTCTCGATTTTGGCCCTTTGCGCATAATTAAAATCAACTTTATTGCCAACATTTCCGCTCGTATTTAAGTTTCAAATATAATAAAACCGCTGCCTAAGGAATCAATACTTCCACATCCAGAATTTTCATCCAAGTTACTTTAAAGGAAACGTCTTGATTAGATTTAATAATAATAATAATAATAATAATTTATTTTCCATAAAGACAACATTACAATTGTATAGGAATAGTCAAGTATAACATATACCTTAAAAACTATGTAAAAAATCGCATACAGTGTAAAAACATTTAGACAGTAAAAACAATTTTAACTTTGTTTTAAAATTCCGTAAGTTTCAAGCTACTTTATATTCAGAGGGTAAGTTATTAAACAATTTTGGTGCCATGTAATTTGGTGAATGATAGGTTATATTAAGTCTCGCATAAGGTATTCGAAACTCTTCTTTGTTACGCCTATTTGCATTATGAACATTTTTATTTGCAGTAAACATATTCTTGTTTCGATAAGTATAAACACACATTTCGAAAATGTACAAGCATGGTAAAGTCAATATATTATATTCTCTAAAGATCTCTCTGCAAGAGTGGGTACTAGAAACACGAGCTATACAACGCATTATCCGTTTTTGAGCAATGAAAACATTCTGTGATAGAGTGGAGTTCTCCCAGAAACAGACACCATATCTTAATCTAGACTCCACTTGGGCATAGTATAAATTAACTAATTGCTCCCTGGTAAGTACGGTTTTAATATTATTAAATAAAAATGAAATTGATGCTAGCTTGGAAATTAGATGTTCACAATGTGGTTTCCAAGTCAGGCTGTAACATATTTTGATACCTAAATATTAAAACATGTTATTCCGGTGCGGACGGCAGCCGATTTTTGTTGGAGAGCATAGGCCGTGGGTTAGGATTGTGTGTGGACACTCAAAAGGGCGCCACCGGCTGTATATTACGTAATAGGATTTAAATAATTTTGCCAGCACGGAACAAAATTAAGTTACTAGCAACCATGCGATGGAATACTCGAAATATATCTGTGATATCAAAACTCCTACTTCACTCTATGAAATCTCAAAATTTAAGCAAATATCAGGTGTACCAGTGCAAATAATAAGAACATGTAGACATTAGACATTTAGTACAACACACGTGAGATATACAGCAATAAAAAGAATAGATAAAAAAACTTCACTTAATTGTGGTTTATGCGTATAAAAAATTCTATACCGTTGATAAAAACTTGATTTGAATTCAAGCTTAGATCTTTGACTGAGACTTTCTTGCAACTACGAGTTTGCCAATATACAACTATGAGTTATAACTTACAACCATGAATTAAAAATTTACCATGAATTAAATTTTATATGTGTGACGTAATAGTGGGCAAACTAACATCTCACGGTACCATGGGTGTTTTACAGTAAAACTCTTAAATATATTATCATTTTATACATATAACTTAGAGCTTGATTTATAGTTGCAAGATTGTGTTATAACTTACTTCAACATATGAACTAAAACCACTGAATTAAACTATAATATTTTCTTTAAAATATTTGACTAAAATGAACAAAAAAACCTGGTTAAGGCCTTGGCATTTTCTGTGACGACTGCAGTGTGACTTCTCACCATTTCATAGACGTTCTCGACGTTGGCTGCAACTGCAGTTCCGTGTTGCTCAAATTGCTACCTGAATCTCCGGGAGACTGCTGCGAACGACTCTGCAAGTCCTAAACTTCTCAAAGTGTCAGCGGAACCCACATGAAACCAAACTTCTGAGTAATAGACTTCCTCCTATTACTCCTCTAAATGCTGGGCCCCCTTACACAACCAAAATTACAGCACCAAACCTGTGCTCATCCCAATTGCAAGCCTCTCCAAACATGTGCTTATACCAAACATAAGCCTCTCCAAAACACTCTGTAATAATTACAATAAATAAGAACCAAATAAAATCCCAAATTAAGTAAAATAAAAGCTAACCTCATATAGAGAGTATGGTATAACCTGACGAAACACGTGGCGATCAGATTTATGGCAACCGACAGAACTCCTTCTTGGAAATTCACAAAATCTTCACAGCAAGACGGTGAGGATCATTGGGTACATCAATCAAATCCCTTTTCAGTGTAAACGATGTAAAACCCAAAAATTCCACACAAAATCGGAACCGCCGCTGTTCACTCGTGGCTGTCTCGCTTGACAGTTCTCCGCGTTGCCAACTTGAACATCTAGAGAACAGTTTCTGTAGCCAATAAAAATGCGCCAACAAAAGGGCTTGTAATTTAAAGACTGAATTACACCATTGTGTAATATCCCAACAACAAGAACATGTGAGTAACACCTCTGACTCAAAAATAATACATAAAAGAAAACACGCTTTCTTTCCTTGTTGAGAATTTCAGATATGCAACCTGCTATGCCCCTTTGAAGTACGAGTGGTTGCCTATCAAACAAATGAACTACTGTATTCAAACTGAAATTATTAATGTAGCTTTTTCAAATGCTACAAGGCACTCATCGATATATAAGCCCAAAAATTTTATACTCTCATTTGCACTCTAGTATGTGGAAATTATTGGTTACAGAATTTTGCTAATATTTGGGGCAGATGTCAGAAAATATTTAGGCGTTGGTTTCTATCATATACGTTAAAAATGAAGTTTCTGCTTTACCCTACTTGTTTCCCCTATTCCCAAGCTACCACCTCCCACCCCTTCAATGGAATCGTCTCAATCAGATGTCATTAAAATACATACGTGAACTAACTTTCAAGTGAATATCTCAGTTACGTTGTTAATCCCCTTAATAATGGAGCGAAGCTGCCGGGGTTTGAAAAGTATTAGAGAGAAACCTGAGGCCTTGCTTCCTAGTATATACACCAAAACCCCAACTTCTGTACTCTTACCAGATTGCTTTACTTATTTTCCCCTATTTACTTCTATTTAACCCCCAACCCTTCAACGGAATCATTTCAAAATATAATGTAGTTCCAGATGTCGTTATAATATATACGTCTACCAAATTTCAAGTGATTATTTCAATTTTATTTTGTCAACCCCATTAATAAAAAAGTGCACATTTCTTAAGGTTCTTTACTTAAGATTGCTAAGCGCATAATAACAGTTCATTGGTAAAATTATTATCATATTTTAAATTTGTGGTTAACTTCCTGTCATCAACAATTTACCAACGGTGGCAATACTGGAGGTTGACAATATACCAAAAATGCATAATAAACAAATGGGCAGCTACCTAAAGCGGCTGAAACAATTCGACTAAATGTTCTATAACTTAATCAACAACCGGGTCCGTTACTGCTGACCTGTTGGATTCTTTGAATTCGAAAAGCCTTCTGGCACTCATTGTTGAGTAAGTTATGAATGCTATTTCTTGTCTCTGGCCTGGAGTATTCCTCCAGCAGATTTGTTTCTTCCCTTTAGTATTTCAGGATATCCTGCATTATATGCCCATTAGATAAACGACAAAATTGTTTGGGCCCAAAATGTGGAATCTTCAGCATTTTTTCTAACAGGGTACTGGCTAATTAATTTCCTTCTATCCTCTCGAGTCCTGCCATCCACGCATAAAGGTAACCTTCTTGTTTTTTGCCTCTTGTTTCAAGGATTGGTTGTATTCCTAGGCAATTCAAGTTGTAAATCATGAGAGCAGTTAACGCTGCCCGGATACCTAAAAGTATCATAGCCCTTCTAATGATTATTTGTGCACTGCTGGGTACATTGATCTATAGCATAGATTTCCGCTTGGAAGATGGCCTACCACTTCAGCGATCCATCTGTGTGCTAGATAAGTGACCCTTTCTCCAACCGCAGTGCAATTAGCTCATCAAATGGACAGTCAAAGTCCCACTTGATTGGCATTGAGTCAGTGGGTCATTGATTTCAATTGGATTAACACCAGAATTCTTAAGTGACCAACCACATCTTCCGGTTTCAAAGAGAGTACTTGCTACAGCCTTAGGACGCTAAGGGCCACCTTCTTCCTCTGGTACAGGTGTAGAGAAAGCAACTCTGGAATTGGCTCCATAGCTGCTGTGGGACAGGGACACATTGCTCTTGTAATCCCTAAGCAGGCAATGCGTTGCAGTTCCTGCAATTTCTTTTGGGTTGTTTTTCTTCAGCTTTTGGCAACTTGCATATGATACATAAGTAAGCTTTTGATCGAGAATTACTCGTAGAGTTTAACATCGCAGCAATGTTCCATTTAACATAGGAGCTCTTAAACTTAATTTTATACTATTGATAAACAGATCCATAACTGTTTAACTCGGTGCTGTAAAGGGCACCATTTGGATATTATGTTTAAATCGATTTGCATGAGAATTGAAATCATAACTTTATGCCTAACTTTCATACTAATATGTAACAAAACGTTTGTCCAAAACAATATTTTAGAGAACTTTGTGCTCTGCCAAGAAGGTATGAATAGTAATATATCGCACCGAGCATAATTACTTCCACATCCACGTAGTGGATTAGAAGTATAGTAATCGTAAAAAAAAATTCAAACATTTTTTTTCTTGAAATAAGTTTAGAACATGAAACATCGAGATTTTAAATTTGAGCTAAAAACAAAAATTTCGGTCTGTCTGTCGGTCTGTCTGTAACTTTCTTTTTTCCGCACGTTTTCTCCGGAACGGTTTAAGATATTGATTTGAAATTTTGTACACGTATATATTATAACGAGATTTGGATCTGGATTGTTTTTTGAAGATCTTCGGTGAAGGGTTGGCTGGTAAGAGTACAGAAACTTAAATTTGATATATGTACCACAAGCCACACCTTAATATTTTTTAATTAATTTTTCATCACCCCCCCCCCCCCACGACATTATTAAAGGGGTTGATAAAATAAAATTAAGATATTCACTTGAAATTTGGTTTACCCATATTTGTTGCTATTATTGTTAATTATTGTTCTACCCCCAAAAATAAGGGGGTACAGGTACATGCCTGCTTTAAAACAATTTAATTTTGTTATTGTGGCAACTTAAGAAAACGTATTCCCGCAGATACTCCTTGAATTTTGTTAATATGCTTGAATTATCAATCAAAATGCACTAGGTGTCCTGGAGTTCGTAATCTGGTTAAATCACTCTTTATTTATGCAAACTAAGTTATTTTATGCATATGCTTACAAAATACACACCGGCATTATTGCTTTTCTCTAAAACCCCGTAACTATATTGTTTAATCCGGAAAGGCAAACAATAAAAATAATTAGTAAGTCTCTTAAGGAAAAAATTCCTTAAATCAACAAGACGTACATTTTAAAAAATTCATTGTCAAGCGAGGCATATTTTTCTCTGTATTTCGGTTCTATTTACATTGTCCTGATTATTTTCAGTGTTTACACAATTTTCTTGGTGGTTAGCGTAAAATATGATCATAACAGTTGACATTGCACATTTTCATGATATTCCTGTCGGTATCCCTAAAGATTTGAAATCTAATTAGACCTGACCTACTTTATTCATAGCTTCTATGATATAAATCCATTTCCTTATTTTGCATATTTAATATTCGTTTACATTTAGTAGTTAGATTAGGTACAGGAATTAGTAGAGAGTTTCTGAAACTAAAATATTGTCTCAGATTCAAATTGCTATCGTTCATATACAGAGTGTTTGTAAACCATGAGGCCTGATGGCAAAAATAGTTTGAAATCGATAATAAAAATAATAATAAATTTATTCATTCCTTTGGCCAATAATACATCGGATGGAAGTAACAATAATAATAATTTGTCCACAACTATTAAATAATGTACTCAATATGTATGTGTTTCCTTAAGGATAATGCTATCCATTATTCTCTGCAGTGATTAATGATTTCATTATTCACTGATTGCAGTGAATAATGAGGACAGTCAATTGTTTGCAAGAAATTACATTAGTGGCTTTTTACTAATAATTTAAAATGTCAAAATTGTAGTAACCAAAAGACAAGTGTTGTCTCTCTAAGTTTTCTAGGAAGCACTCAAATGCCGAAAAGGTATTTTAATAAACACTCAAAAACTACATTAGTAAGTTCTTTTCAAAGCATCATCTATTTCTATTAGCTACACGCGGAAATCCCCAACATTGTTTTTGAAACCATTTACTTACATGTCTACAAACTGTATTATTTTATTAGTAAGCCATGATGTGTCAAAACGTAAATTGATTTGAAACGTCAAAATTTGTGCGATTTCAACGCCAACGTTATTTACAATAATTTTACAATTTAGGTACTCAAAAAGGGTAATATAATTAAATAAATCGGTACTGACAGTGAAAACTAGATTTCAAAGATACCGCCAGAGATAAAGGAAGCTCCAGAAATCGCCTCATTAAACTTGTGGCCCGAAAAATCGAGAAAATTATATATGATGTCTGATGACATATGAATTTTTCCTAAATAGGAGACATTGAATTAAGATGAATTAAATAAATACTAAATATTTAGTAGTCGTGGACAAAGTATAGTATTCTACTCGCATATAATGGCTATTATTCACTCTGGTGATTTACGACACTCGCCTACGGCTCGTGTCTTAAACTTCACCCTCGTGAATAATAGCCATCATTATATGCTCGTTGAATAATATTATACATATACATGTAAATAAATAAAATCTTCGTATAGAACATTCTCCTTGTCAAAAATAGGAAGTTTGTAATATGTAAATATACAGGGTGTAATTAGTTTCATGTCATTAAAAAAAACTGGTGGTAAGGAACGACAAGACAAACAAAAAAACCTTATATAACATGGAGTCTAAGGCTCACAGTTTTGCAGAAAAAAATAATCAAAAATTTCGCAAATTTTCAACAAAATTTTTTGAGAACTGCTGGAATATTGAGGGAGTTTTAGATCTAGATCTGATCTGAAGAAAACTATACTCTAATTCTGCCTTGTGCAATATTTTAGTTACTGTGGGTATTTCGTTATGTACACACGTCCAACCTGCCGTTCATTGTTTTTGTTATTTTTGAATTTCGCGTCATTGTGTATATATGGTTAAGATTTATTTTATTGACTTACCGTTCAAGTTGTCAAATTCTTGATTACGTACAGACACAACTTACTTGTTCGTTCTTTTTGTATTCCTTTTTGGCTTTTGTACCAAGTTTTTATTTTATTTTTCTTTATTGACAACGTTAGTTGATAGCTTAGTGTTTAGTGCTGAACAGAGTGCGTATGTGCTTAATTCGACGTATCGAACTGTGTATTGATGCATATGCAGAGATTTTGAATCATTTAGGTAGGTAGTAAGCTTTTAACCCAGGACACTCATTTATGGTACAAATGTTAATAAACCACATTTAAATTTTCTAAATTATAAACAATCCAATATTTTGTTCCAAATTAAAAAACACACATGTAAAAAAATGCTCTGTTTAAACCTCTATGGCCATTATTTGCTTGCAATTGTGCATGGAGAGAGAACGAATTATTTACCTCTTTATACTTGTCTCATTTCGGTTGAGGCGGTCCATTAAAGGCGGTCGATGTTCTTTTGACACCGCGTGTGCCGACGAGCACTTTTTTATGACAATTTAAAAGTTGTATAATTGGGAACTAGAAGTCCATTGCCAAGAAAAGCAGTGGTTCTCAATTGTTGTCTATCGTAATATGAAATAAATTGACCTAGGTCAGTTATTTTCAAAGTGCCCCTAGAGGGAAGAGTCATAAAGGTTTTTTGTTTGTCTAGTCTGTCCCCATTACCAGTTTTTTTAATGACATGAAACTGATTACACCCTGTATTTAACCTATTAATAATTGTCGCAAAGGTATTTGTGTTATATGAATTATTTATTTATTTGTGTATATTAGCGTGGTCCTTATTTTTTAAGTTTTAAAATTTGATCATCCCACCCACTCAAATTATTATTATAAAAATTGTGACGTGCTTTCTTCCAGTTGCCTAGCGCATAGGCAAGTGGAAGCGTCACTTTGGCGCTGGGCTATATTTCGGTTAAATTCGGTAATCTCGAGCGCCACCTTTGCAATTTTTACGTGGGGCAAAGGTCCCACATTAGCCTCCTAAACGCAGCCTGTTGCAGTAGGGCTGGGATAGCTACAGTGGAGACACGGTATGTCCAGGGGTCTGGACGGCAGATTAGACTTTCACTCACATTCAACAGAAAAAGGCAGATGTCGGTAAATAACAATGTTTATTAACATACAGTGAAATTTTTACAAAACAGTAAAAAACGGTTAGGTACCAAAATACGGAGTTTCTGATAAAAACAATAACAAAAATTTAAGATATGTCATTTTAATTTAATTTGGTAGGGCGCCATTTTGTGACATACGGGTAACCAGGCGGTGAGAAGCTAGTTAGCTACTCATTAATGCGGAAGCAAGCGGTGGTAAGCAAGCAGACGGTGAAAGTGGTGAAAAACAGTAGTAAAGCGGTATGAAAAAAAAACTACACAAGTAACTAATTGAAAAAACGGACAGCGTGCAAATACCAGGCAGAGGCAAGCGGTTATCTACAGCAATAATCATGCCTACATGGACGGTCAGAGTGTGGGTGTGAAGAACTTGGCAAAACTAAATAAGACTGATACCAAATAAATAAAACGGCTGTCGGATTCGGTGCGGTGTGTAACCTTGGTTACACTCGGTTCGGAAAATAAAACGGTTATCGGATTTGGTATCAGCTTACGGCGGAGATTATTCTGCCTAGACGGACAGACAGTAATAATCAGAACGGTGGTATTTCGGTTCGGTTCGGATATGTTGAAATTACATCAACACTTGACGCGGTGTTTGCCAAGCGCCTCAAACCCCAGAGCTGGGTGCCTTCATTAAATGCATTTCGGTTCGGCCACGTGGTATCTTGTCGGATTTTATGCGGAAAATGTCTATGTATCAGAATATAATGTTAGTTAATTTATTTACGGTAGACTATATTGTATTCTCAATTCCCGGACTATAATAAATTTCTATAAATTATTTCAAAGTAAGGAATTTTGTTCCATTTCGTATCAGTACAAAATATAGGAAACAAAATGAACGGTAAATTAACAATAACACTACAATAAATTTCACAAAAATAATTTTTGCAGACATATTTTATTTTGGTACGAACTAGCTAAAATAAAATATACGGTAACTATAACTTCTACCCATTTGGTAGAACAACATATTATTCTATCGCAGTACCATCACAAATGGTCTGGATTAAAATAATATAAACGGTAAAAGGTACACATTTTCTCTCGAAATATCATCTATGTTCTTTTTCCCATTTGGAAATTCTTGCGAACATAGCTATTTGGATAAAATCGGAGAAGTTGACAGGTCCTAACTTGGACTCTCTTACTATTGTAAAAATTTAAATTCATTTAATTTCGGCAAAGTCTGAAAATAATAATTATATTCTGATACATTTAAAAGGAATCGGTTTCAAATGATTGCTTTAAAACACACATTTCAGTGAATTATTCTTATCGGTGTTAATATAAAAAGGTCGACAAGAAACCAGCGGCGATGATAAAACGGTGTACTTACATGTGCTGGATATACGGAATAATACCCGATTGGGCTGTTTGACGGATCGGACAGAAGTGATCTTCAAATGTGCTTTAATGAAACTGATTTACGTAGCTGACTTACCAACGCCATCAGTATCAAATCTTGTAATTAATGTTAATATTACGGACAGTCCTCTCACTGCCAGGTTTATCAAAATTTCTATTTAAAGTAGAAATCTGTTTCGCGGTTTCAGCTAGCTAAATTAGGAGAAATCTATAATATTAAATTACAATTCCTATGATTCGAATGTAAGCGGAGCAAAAAACGAAGTATATTATTAATGTAAACTGCATTTTTGGCAACGGAAAATTTACCTCATTACAAAATGAAATGTGCACCAAATGAGTAGATAGCTCAACCCCTTCCCGTGCTACAAATATGGTGCATTTTTGTATAATTATTAATATTCAGGGTTTTTGCTATTTATTTCACATAAAGCAAAAAAATCGGTAAAGGTATTTACACAGTACTTCCCTCTTTATTTGTGCATGGCGGTCACATTAAAAAGTTAATAATTACGAAGTGACATAGAAAATAATAATCGGAATATAGTTATCACTATTATTACAAAGAACACCTGATAAGTTTTGGTCAAAAAAATATACAGAGTGTTCATTCAACAGCAAAAGTTCAATACTAAATCACAGATGCCAAATATGGAAGGCTTGCGCAAATACCTTTATAAATATCCACCATGACTAAATTATTTCTTGGGATGACCAGCCTGTACATTTTTCAATAAAAGTATAATAGGGGTGCGGTGCATATGCCAAATATTATTGCCATCTGTCACATTTTCAATTCCACATTCACGTAGTGGAGTGGAAGTATAGTGGTGGTTAAAAATTTTATTTTTTTTTATTTTTCAAAAATGTTAAAAACATTTTCGAAATAGTTTTCTTCTGAAATAGGTTTAGAATGCCATGAAAAGTGGAAATTTTAAATTTGAGCAAAATGGAAAGTTTCCTTCTATTCTACAGTGGTAATTTTTTTTTTAAATAGGTTTAGAGTGCCGTGAAACGTGAAAATTTTAAATTGAGCAAAGAAAAAAAATTTCCCATCTGTCCTGGTGGTAAAAATTTTTTCAAAAATGTTGATGAAAATTATTTTCTAAATTTTTTTTCTGAAATGGGTTTAGAATGTCATGAAACGTGAAAATTTTAAATTCGAGGAAAAGAAAATTTTCCATCAATTGTAGCGGTAAATTTTTTTTCCGTAATGGTAAAAAAATGTTTCAAAGTTTTTTTTCCGAAATAGATTTGTAATGTCATGAAACGTGGAAATTTTAAATTTGAGCTAAAAAGAAATTCATCTATTTTATAGTAAATTGATAAATAGATGAAAAATGCTTTCAAAATTTTTTTAAAATATTTAAAAAGAAATTTTAGATTTGTTTGAATAGGTTTAGAATGCCATGGAAACATGGAAATTTTAAATTTGAACAAAGGGAAAAAAATTCCATCTATTTTAGTGGTAAACATTTTTTCAAAAATGTTGGTAAGAAAATTTCAAAATTTTTATTTTTTGTAAGTAGGTTTAGAATGCTATGAAACGTGAAAATTTTAAATTTGAACAAAAAAAAACTCTTAGTGGTAAAAAAAATTTCAAAATGTTGGTGAAAAAAATTTGCAAAATTTTTTTTCCGAAATAGGTTTAGCGGGTCATGAAACGTCGAAACTTTGAATTTGAGAAAAAAAAAAATTTATTATTTATTCCCTTTAGACGATCCACCCTGTATATTTTCCAGTGAAAGTTTAACCATTTCTTCGCTGACAGTAGGGTCAACTACCTACCAAATTTGACTGATCTACGTCAAGTAGTTTTTTAGTCAATGCACCAACAGACAGGCAGACAGACAGACAGACAGACTGACGGAATTGAAAAACCTATATTTTCGTAATCTACGTGATCTGAAACGTCAAAATCCGAAAAAATCTCGGAGGGTGATTTTTTCTCGAATACAATACTTCCCTTCGGTATGCGAGGGAAGTAAAAATGCATAGAAGATAAGTTAAGTAACTAATTGTTTATAAAAATGGTCTAATGTAACTTTATTGCAGGATGTACCGATTTGAGAGGAATTCTATAGCCGTACATTTAGATACAATTTTTACATTTAGGTAGCTTCGCTTGTTCTTAAAAACATATTATCAATTGTTTTATTTAGCACATGAGTCACCTTAGCTACAGTTTAGGTCTTGAAGTGTTCCACAAATAGATACGAAAAAAGGAGCTTGGCAGAGCTTTAAAGAAGTCGTTGATACATTTCTAGGAAACAAGAGCGAAGATTACAAAAAAATAGTATCCAACCTGGTAGAAAATTTCAGAAAATTAGGTTGCCTCATGGATTTTAAAGTACATTTCCTACATTTTCATATAGACCAGTTTCCAGAATATTTAAGAAACTATAGTGAATGTTTTCACCATGAAGGAAACGGAGCGTAGATATCAAGGTCGATGAGATGTTAATATTGTGGCAGAGTACTGTTGGACATTGCAAAGGGATGTAAAAGAAAACCATTGCGCAGATCATTAGAAGATAAAAGAATATGGTACTACAGACAATAATAAATAAGGATAAATAAGAAGTGATGACCTGATACATTGAAACTGATATCGGTTCGTGTTCAGCGGTTAAAAATACATCGAATAGATGGTTTACTTATTTAAAACTTTTAATTTATATTTTAAATCTGTTACACCCTATTTATCACTTACAAACAGGGGCTGCGAGAGACAAAATATAAAGGGACATCCCGTATATACTTCTTAGGCATCATTCAAACTAAACCATATTTTCTCATTCAAAGTTACAAACCTAATTTGGACAGAGAAACCGCTATTATTAAATAGAGCCAGCTATTATAGAATGATGGTTAGGCTATCCACGGACTTCGAAATAAATTTTATGTTCGATCGAGTAAGGGTTCTCTTTTTACAGGTAAAACTAGAAATATTTCAATGTAATATTAATACATTTAATGTGTTATTTAACCCTTATTCCACAGACATTTTATTACATAAATCCAAAAGCAACGACAAAAATTTGTTTCGAGTAGGATTCTCTTTTTACAACCGAAACAAGGTTGGCAATCTTGTATTAGTCAGATGAAAATAAAGATGTAAAATTGATACTACGTCGATCCGGAAATGTGTTTTTATAAATATAAAGTTATATCAATGACCACATAGCATGCACCTCTTTTATCCTGAAAATTCAGCCTAATAACTTGTTCAGTGAGTATAAGTTAATAAGCCATTTGGGTGACATCGATAATTTATATCGGAATAAAACTTATAATTCACAAGATGATTGCAACTCCTTTAGTAGTGCAATCTTTTCGACTTTTAATCGGTTTAATAAAACAAGTGATCTTCCAGATAAATCTGGGTAAGATGTAATTTTCATATAAATCAAAAGAACACGTGCTGATTGTGGAGACCTGTAAGAAAGGAGAAATAATGATGATTCAAGCATTGTGATATGTTATCTGCAATGGAGTTAGTTGCGTGTAGGCATTCGTAGAATATAGATCGTAAGCAGTGTTTGTTATTAGTTTTGGAAAGTGAAGTGTTAAAGTAATTAGTAAATAATCTTGTGTGACATCTGAACTGTACTTATTGAGCAGCGGGGTAGCACAACTGGCGACGAGGATGGGATAACCTAAACTAAGTGTACAAAAAGAAAGAATGTTTTCATTAAAAAAAAAAAGGAAAACTTATTGTTTTAGACACAAGTAGTAATGATTGAGTAAAGTTTTATAGACAGCACAGAAGAGCACATAAGATAAAATTTCGGTAAATAAATAAATAAATTTTATTTCTAAAATAATTTACAAGGACTTACTAAGTATATTATAGGCATCACACTATCATGACGCTAAGGAAACTAACACGAGCATATAACTTCTTTGTTCTCTTGAGGTATAATAATTGATATACAGGATGAACCTAACTATACTTGTAATCTTTTATTTCGTATTTTAAGAGAAAAAGGCATTCTTTATAAAATGTTTTGCTTATTTTGAGAAATCCTTTTCCAGATACAGAATTTTGAAATAACGTATTGTAGAGTAGTTAATTAAGAAATAAAGGAAACGTGTAAAGTAATAAACGATAATTCGTTGTATTGTGATTAATATTACAACAAATTTTAAGAGCACCGTTTTGCAGCCCTTTCAATGATCTCCAAAAAAAAAAAAAAAATTGAGTATTCCGTAATTTTACAGGGCGATTAAAAAATATATAGCCAATTAAATATCAATTATTATGAAATAAGAAAATTGCGAAACACAAAATATTTTGTTGTTGTCAAGTTTACATAGAGTTGTACTTATAGTGATACAGGTTCCACCAAAATTTGAATATTTTATATTCAAAATAACGGAAATTATTGGAAGAAAAATGTTTTTCTGTCTCACTTTAAGAGGAGGTACTTCCCCAGTGAAGCATTTTTGGACTAAGATTAGTTGGGATATACCGGCCCAATATGAACTCAGGAATCACTGGTTCCCGTCCGAGAACTCAATTCTGGGACACCCTGTATAAGCATAGTTATTTACTAAAAGTTATACCACATAGAGTTTTTAAAAGAGAGTTCTGGTTCGTAATTGTCATTATCACATAAGAAAAATATACCTCATTTTTTAATACATGTAACGATTTTATAAGAGATGTTTTGTTCTTGTCATTTAGGGTTACTTGATTTTTTAATTTTTATTTTATGTGTGTATATTCATGTGTATATATGCGCAAAGTCGGCTGTAAGCCATGCGCAATGTTGGCTGTGAGCCATGCATAATGTTAACTGTGAGCCATGTGTGAAGTAGGCTGTGAGCCATGTGTAAAGTAGGCTGTGAGCCATGTACAAAGTAGGCTGTGAGCCATATGCAAAGTAGGCTGTGAGCCATATGCAAAGTAGGCTGTGAGCCATGTGCAAAGTAGGCTGTGAGCCATGTGCAAAGTAGGCTGCGAGCCATGTTCAAAGTGGGCTGTGAGCTAAAAATTAATAATAATAATAATGACAACGATCAAGTAACTTAACGTTATTAGTTATATGGTTGGCTTCCAACTAACGCGGGGTCAATTCTTTCCAGCTACACTGTAAAGTGCCACTATACTAATGGCTAATTCCGGAATAAAATTATTTCTCTGCGAAAATATTGATAAGGCTCTTATTCGAAGAGAGTGGGAGAAATGGCTAAGGTCTATAGAGCTATATCTGGTATTGGAGGAAGTTCTAGACCCATTTAAGAGAAATAAATTACTTCATATCGGCGGCACACAACTTCAGGGGCTATTGTATCTTATGACCCAGACAGAAACATAGACATTTTTAAGATTTTAGTAGAGAAACTCACGAAACATTTCTCTCCTGTTCAAAATTCTACTTTTGAGAGGCATGTCTTTAGAAAAAAAAACGAAGCCTGAAGAGTACAAACTTTAATAAGTTTTTACTAAAAATAAGACAAGCATCAAAATGTACCTTTGGTACAACGGCTCAGGAATAAAAAAAATCCAGTTTAAAAGATAAACTTATAAATTTTTAGGTACCGGTCGAATTAAAGGAAAATTGTTAGAAAAGGAGCGCACATTAGACGAAATCATCGAACGTTGTAAAATGTATGAACAAACGGCAAGCCATTCGGAAGTTATGAAGTCAAATAGCTCCCAAGGAATATATTCATCGTCCGTTAATAAAATTATGTGGTCTATTAAACATTCTAGTAACAACTGCACTAGATGTGGAAGATAGGGACACGCAAACAATGCAAAAGAATGTGAAAAGTAGCCGTACAATAGCTAGGGGTTTTAAGATTAAATGTTAACCAGGTAAAAATAAAGGAAACCATTTTTCCAAAAAAAAAAAAAAAATTAAATAAATAAATAAAAACGACTCTGTTAAATTAACCATTAATCCCAAGATTGAACTGGTAAAGCAACCAGTTAGAAGAGTTCCGATTGTTGTTGAAGCACAAGTGGAAGACAAACTAAGGGAAGCATTGGAAAGTGACATAATTGAATGGTTCTTTGGGCAAAGCAAGTGGATTTCCCCGATAGTTATTATTTTTAAAACAGAATGCGATATCGGGATATGCATTGATATGAAGAGAGCAAACGAGGCAATTCTAAGAGAAAACTATCCACTTCCCACCTTTGACTCATTTATGACAGAACTAGGAGGTGCAACATTTTTCCTCCAGACTAGATTTAGTCATCGCTTATCACCAGCTAGAACTCGATAAGGAAGTCGTCCATTTACTACATTCATTACCCACAAAGGGGTGTTTCGGTACAGGAGGCTGATGTTCGGTGTTAATTCATATCTGGAAATATTGCAACAGGTTTTAGAAGGATTATTGGCTCCTTGTAAGAATGGTCTTAATTACTTGGATATCATTATTATTCGTGATGCTGAACTGGTACACGATCGCTGTTTGGCAGAGGTTCTGAACAATAATAATATTCTTCTAAAACGAAAACAATTCCATAAAGAGAACTAAGGAAGTGAAATTTCCCGGTCATAAACTTTCTGTAAAGGCATTGACATCGACGAAGACAAAGTTAAAGCCATTTTAAATTTTATAGCCCCAGGGACAAAAGAAAAAAGAACTACGGAGTTTTCTGGGGTTGGTAACTTACCTGAGAAAATTTATTCCGGGCATTAGAAGCACTACCGAACCTCTTCGGCAGTTAACGAAAAATGAAACAAAATTTATATGGTCCGAAAGTCATCAATTGCAATTCGATAAACTTAAGCAGCGTCTGGCCAAACTTCCAAGATTGTCTTATTTCGATCCTCACTCGTTTAATAGCCGACGTGAGTCTAGTAGCAGGGTTAGTTCTTTTGCAGTTCGATGAGCAACAGTGCCCACGAGTTATTTATTTTTCCAGCAAGAGCTTATCAAGTGTCGAACGGCGTTACTTTTAAACGGAAAAGAAAGTTTGGCTCTTGTTTGGAGTGTGGGGCGATTTTATTTTTACCTCACAGGCCTCGAGGTCGAATTAGTCATAAACCTCTGGAAGCGATTTTCAAACCGATCTCTAAACCCCCGGCACGTACAGAACGCTGGATACTAAGACTACAATCCTTTAAGTTTAAGGTCATTTATCAATAAAATATAGCAGATTCATTGTCACGGCTGATTCTACTACAACATGAAAGATCATTTGACAAAGATAATGATGTCCATGTATTTATGCTTCTTGAAAGAAGTGTTCCCAGAGCTATGCGAATTTCAGAAATAGTAACGAACAGTAAGCTGGATTCTGAAATTGTAGAAGTCGCTAGAGAAAAATGGACCAAAGTTCCTGGGAGACAAGAGATGAAAATGTATATTTTCCGTTTCGCTTAGAACTGACAAATCTGTGACCAATATTACTAAGAGGCAACAGAATTGTCATTCCGCAGACCTTGCGAAAACGTGTTCCAAAATTGGCCCACGAGGGCCACCCGGGCGAAACAGCTGTGAAGCGAAGGTTAAGAGTCAAAGTGTTGTGGTAACTAGTTGATGGAGAAATAGAGCGTTTTTAGAACAATGTAGATATTGTTTGATGGTTACTCAACCCAATAAACTTCCACCTAAGGTAAACAAACCACAAATTATCCGAAGGCCCTTAGCAATGCCTGGTTCTGAATTTAATGGGGCTATTACCAAATCAAGGCATGATTCTAGTTGTCACTGAATATTACTCAAGGTATCAAGAAATTAGATTTTTAAAGCAAACCACCTCGAGTATAATAATTAGACATCTAACGGAAATGTTTACAAGATTCGGGTATCCAAAACTTGTCAGAGTTGATAACCGACGACAATTTATAAGATTTTACCACGAAGACAACTTTGTACTAATCCAAACTCCACCATACTGGCTGCAGGCCAACGTACAAAAATCACGCTCGGAATTAATGTTTAATCGCACTATCAGAGATAAAATACCATCATAGAAAGAAAGAATATTAATGCAGTAGCCAGGGTTAATGTTATTGTAAATAAACAGAAAGGAAGAGGAAGAGAAGATACATCAAGAGGGGCAAAGAATAACGACATAAGATTAGGGGATAAAGTGCTAACACAGAACATGGTTGGAGGAAACAAGTTAACTCCCAAATTTGATAGAGACGAGCACGAAGTATTAAAAAGGCAGGGAAACGAAGTAACACTTATAAGAGGTGACAAAATAATCCGGCGTCATATTTATTATGAAAAAAATAGTCTTCGAACCATAAACGCCCGAGGAACCAAGCTGTTCGTTGAGATCCCCAAACGAAACTGAACAACACCCGACTTTAGAGAATAAAGAGAGAGAATTAGAACTGGCCAAAGATACTGCAGACGGAGCACCTGTAGAGTCATTGTCATCAAAGATAAAATCACTCAAACTGAAAAGAAAGGAGGGATTGTGGAGACCTGTAAGAAAGGAGAAATAATGATGATTCAAGCATTGTGATATGTTATCTGCAATGGAGTTAGTTGCGTGTAGGCATTCGTAGAATATAGATCGTAAGCAGTGTTTGTTATTAGTTTTGGAAAGTGAAGTGTTAAAGTAATTAGTAAATAATCTTGTGTGACATCTGAACTGTACTTATTGAGCAGCGGGGTAGCACACTACCATTAAGGTTAACTTACAGCATATTAATTTTATATTTTTATCGTAGACGTTTTGGTGAGGACAGAGTTTTGCTAATGAAAGTTTTGGTGAGGCCAGAGTTTTGGTAGAAAAATCTTGGTTCGGGCACATGGTATCTGATTTAATTGAATTTTTGATAGACTTGGCCGCATGGTACGCCACCTGGTCAATCCTTGCAGTTTAAAATAAATAATTGGATATTAGTTGTATAACAAGAAATTTTTGGTTGGATTCATGTTCTACAAATGTTTGGTTTTTGGAAATGAAATATCAATTGACGAAGGAGACTATAGTTTTTACCACACAAGATAATTTTATACCTGGTAACCACAATATTTTGCGAAGATACCAAGTATTTCTGGAGATTAGACGAGGAATCACTAGGCACCCTGTGGATCTGTAGCACCTGAACTTCAGTGTCGTCCCCAATATTAAAATATAAGTTTATATCACTTCATAATTTTCGATCATACGACTAGTGAGCCAAAATCAGTAAATTTCATACATTTCATTAACGTTTAATTTTAAATAATCATCGATGTGTCGATTTTTATATTATAATACCTAGTATTTCACTGTTCACACACACATATCATATTGTAGGATCTTGTAAATGTTAGCATACTTTATTTCCCCAAGTACTTTAGTTTCACTATTTATTCTTCTCACATATAATTGTTGTAGTTAAGCTTTATATTAAATAGATCCATCCAATACCATTATAACTGTGTAATGTTTGAACTGTGTTAATAAATAAATTTTGTATTTTAGCTGTTCTGTTTATTTGTAACCTCCTCTAACTCACTCATAACAAAAAAGCCTGACCTGATGGAGTAATGCTGACATCGGCATCGTGTTAAGCTGTCAAAAATACATCAAGTACATGTTCTACTTATTTAATTTTTTTTTGGCACTGGATTTCTTCTAGCCAGATACATATTATGTATTTAATGCTTTATTCATTTGTTCATATCTAACCTAACACGACAACCCAACCATACGATATACACAGGATGATGGTTCACAAGGACACCTTCTCGTTCAGGGGTCTGTCAGGATATTTCTTATATAACATTACACAGGTAGTTCACGGCAAGGGGGTGTATATAACAATGGGAGAAACAATTAAGGAATACGAAGCTAACCTAATATAGAACGATGTTATAGCAATAATTTAATTGCGTTCATGAAACTAACCAATACATTGTAGACTTGCATACTTCTTAAGGACAATAGATGACTAACATTAGTTGGTAGAGGGACTTTGATGTCGACTAAATTATTTAATATTGCATCGGTAGCTATTTGGTGATTCTAACAACTAAAGAACAGATATCTGAATCAGTACACCAATTCTATTTAGGTCTTTTGGAAAGTAAGCGTGACCTAACCTTATTCTGCAAATTGTGGTGATGAATTTCCTAGGGGCGTTAATGCCCTTAAACCATGGTGATTTGGGAATATTACTAACGATGTGTGAGTACTGGCTCATAGGGTTATCTAATTGATAGTTTTCATAAGATCTTGACTAATTTTAAAATGCTCTATGTCTGAATGTATTTATAGCGTCCGATGGGCATGTTTTAAAGTTGGAATTTAAGTTAGTTAAGGCACTTTCTTTACCAAGGTTGTCCACATATTCATTATGAAGAACTCCTACATGAGCTTTAACCCAAACAAAATTAACAAAAAAAAATTGTCCTTATGTAATTCACATAGAAGAAGATTTAAGCGGAGGATGTATGCACTTTTGTGGATGTAATTAAGTGCCCCGGTTTTAATACTTACCAGAACCCTTAAGGAGTGTGTATATATTATTGCATACCTAACTTGATTTCCTTTAATATATTCCAGGGCTTTAAAAACCGCTATGGCTTGTCCAACAAATACAGATGTGTTTTCAGTTAATTTCATTTTGTGTTCAAATTTTTTTGATGGAATTTTCAATGCATCCGTATAAATTTGTAAATAACTTAAGAACCTTTCAAATTAATTCTAGGAACGTCCGAATATGTCGGGATTATAACAAAAGGTTCATAAAATAGATCTTGATATTCTAAATCCCCATATGAGATGTTAGATATCAAAATTAAGTTATTCCTATCACTAGTTTCACGAAATTCAAAACATAAAGGCGGAGAATTCTTCTTTTACCAGTACTTATTAGTTAAGTGATAAGTATTCAATTTATAGATTTTCAAAATTATGGGTAACTGCTTATATTCCGCCTGCAGGACATATTTTTCGCTAAGAAATTGCCTACGATATTTCAAGGGAGGCTCCTGCTTTCTACATGAAGAGGAATTATTGGAGTAGATTCCATTGCTCCTATACATATACGTAATGCTTTGTTTTGAACAGTGTCGACTCTTTTTAATATGGACTTACTATCTGGACCATATCAAATGGATCCGTAATTGATTATAGAACGTATATAGGATTGATACAAAACCAGTAACGTATTTGGATCGGCTCCCCACCAAGTTTTACCTATCATCTTCAGGAAGTTTATGCCTGTCTTATGCACACTTAGTTACAATCCTATCCACATAACATCCCCAATTGAGTTTTTCGTCAAGGATAATTCCTAAATAAGTAATTTTATTTTCATATGGATACACATGGTCACCTAATTTTAATTGGTTACGGTTGGAGTATTGTGGCTTGTAAAAATTGTTGATATTGATTTCTCGACAGATGTTTGAAAGAACCACCTTTGTATGTGACTCGCTGCAAGGCTTAAATTGAAAACACGGTAATTCTACTTTCTTTGTGAGAGATAGAAGAAAAAATCATCAGCATATTGTATTATGCTACAGAAATGTTGGATATAAGAGTGGATACCAGCAGTATAAATATTGAATAAAATAGGGCTAAGTACTGAACCCTGTGGCAGCCCAATCGAATTAATTCGAGGGCCGATTTTATTATTATTAGATGCTCTTAAGTAAGTGTGCCTGTTACGGTACACATCAGTTATGGTGTTTGCAGTATGTTCAGGAACAGCGCATTGGCTAATTGCGTTAAACAGAATGTCTAGGTCTACATTATTATATGCTCCTTTCAGGTCCAGGAAGAGAGCTATTACGTAAGAATTTTCCTAAAAGGAATTTAGAATGTCTGTTACCAATTAAGAAACGGCGTCAAGAGTACCTGAGCCTTTTGTAAAACCGAATTGAAAAGGAGGTAAAGAAAATGTACTATAAAACCACCATTCCAAGGTATTTTTGATCAATCATTCAAAGGTCTTCAAAAGGCATGATATTAGAGAGATTGGATGGTATGATCCATGTAAATTTGGATCTTTTCCTGGCTTAAGAATGGGAACTACGACAGCCGTTTTGAGACCTTCAATTAAAAAATTATTAAACTCTCTGTTTCTGTAATTAACAGAGAATGTTGACCTAATTTTATAAAACTGACATTGGGATCGTGTTCACCTGTCGATAATACAATATAAAGTAAACTTCATATTTCTAAGTCAGATAAAACATTTCAAAGCTTTGCCGCCTATTACCACTAGGATAGAGCGGGGCATGGATTAAAATATGAAATTAAGGGAAACTCGCCAGTATCAGTTATAATTTCTAATAATTACGCCACTCACTCCTAAAATATTTTAGGATCTAACGGTCACTACTGTTTACTTAATTTTTTACACACATACATAATGCTGTAAAAGGGCAAGCAGAACGGCACAGGTATTAAGCAGAGACGGACCACAGTCTTCCGCGATATTTCGAACGAGTTGTGTTATATTTAGAATATATAGGTTATGTGCTTCATACAATAATACAGTGTGCGGTTCAGTGTTTACATTTTATTTTGATTGTGAATGCCTAGAATGTACAATACTTTAATAGATAAGTGAAATTGCTCTTTGTTTAAGCGTATTTTATGTAGTTGTGTAAAAATATTCTGGCGGATGGTGAAATATTGGAGTGTTTTCCGTTTTTTAGTGGCTGGGGTAAAATAATATTGTGATAATGTTCAGGCCTTGGGAAAATCCTCAACCTAGAACCAGCAGAGAATTTAACGAAGATATGGGAAATGGTAATGGCTCGCAAATTACAGAGAAAAGTTCTAGACAATATTTATGCGAAGATACTAAAAAAGTAGTTTCAAACGTTTATAAAAATACAAAACAAAGTGAAGGTAAAAAAGGAGCCGTGGAAAAAACGGCCTACTTAACAGAAATTTCAGAACGGTCTATCTATAGAATAATTAAGGATGTGATCGAAAAGTTAGATCGGATAAAGGAGCAGCACGAGCATTAGATTCGTCTATGGTGAAATTGTTAAGAGATTTAATTTATAGCAAGTATGTGGAATATGAGGTACCAACGGTGTAATCAATACATATGGAACTGAAGACAAATGGTGCAGTGTCAGTTAGTCAAGCAACACTTCGGCGCTGGATAATAAAGATAGGCTTTAGGTTCAAGATTATTAATAAAAGGGCAGGTATTGCGGAAAGCTTCAGAATTGTGCAGTGGCGTAATGAATATTTGAAAAATATAAAAAAAAATTCGAAATGAACAACGACCTATTTAAATGAAACTTGGTATAATACCCATGATACAGTCAAAAAGGGCTGGAAGATGGTTTAAAGAAATGTAAAGTTGATATGCCTGCAAATAAAGGAACCAGATTAGTAATTGTACATTGTGGATCAGAAAATGGATGGGTGTATAATGGTCTCAAATTAAGTGGAAAAAAATGGAAGAATCAAACGTTGACTATCACCAAAACATGACCGCGGATATTTTTAAGCATGGTTTCAGACTTCATTGCTACCAAATATAGAAGAAAACAGCGTAATTGTTTTAGACAATGCTTCGTATCATTCGCGACAAATTGAGAAAATACCAAATACGGGAACAAAAAAAAAGATATTCAAGAATTTCTCCGAAACCATAATTTGGAATTTGAAGAAAATTTTAGGAAGAAAGATCTTTTGGAAATTGTTAAAAAGCAAAACTTCCCAAAACAACATGTGATTGATAGCACGGCTAAAGCTCAAGGACATACAGTTTTACGGTTACCCCCATATTTTTGCATTTTTAACCCGATAGAACTAATATGGAATCAGCTGAAAAGAAATATTCATAAAATAACACCTTCCCCAAATTTGATGCCAAAGTAGTCGACCTTATTAAAGCTACAGTGGGAGAAATAATACCAAGTAATTGGAAAAAGTGTATTCAGCATGTCATTAAAATTGAAGATGAATATATTAAGTTAGAAAAAAGCATCAGCCCTAATCAAGACCGTTTAATAATATCTGTAGATTCAGATACCGACGATAATACCGATTTAGAAAGTGGTTGTGAAGTGTTGAGTGAGTGTAGTGATTAGAGTTTTAAATAAAATGTTACATGTGATTTGATTTAGTGTACATTGTGAATTTATCGTTTCATTAGTGTTTTACATACGGGCAAATGCAATATAACGTGATTTTTATTTATTATATTATATGTATACATATTTTATTTGATAATTATTTATTTGTTTCTTTTTCAGAACTGAATTTATTTATTTTATAGTTATTTATTTGCTGACCAGAATTGAATTTATTTATTTCAAATATTTGTTTGTTTTCTAGAATTTTATTTATTTATTTAATCTGGGTTAATTAGATTACGGGTTATTGACATAAATTCAGTATTTTCTTTATTTAATTAATTTAAAGGTTTACTTTATTTCTTTGACCTATTTTAATAATATCGATAACCTTAACTCTGAACCCACATTTTTGGCAAGGAATTGCTCGAACCTCCTCGTGGTCCTTGCTGGGCAACAATAATAATTCGATAGGTGTATTAAATTATTATTGGCGAAACTGAGCAACAAAAGAATATTTGGTATAATTTTAATTTAGACTAATAAAATTCATCAATGCTCCACCAATATATAAAATATTATTCCTATCTTAACACAAGCAAAACAGAATAATTTTTTTTAATTTATCATTATCACTGTAACAAATAACTATTTATTTATCAACCATACATTAAATTAATTAGATTGTAACTCACGTCACAATAATTTTAAGTACGGTCCTGAGCCGCAGTAAATTACGTCTGCTTTGACACTTTTATGGCCGAGGCTTTTTTTTGGGTGTCTCGCGCCGTCTTCACTCCTTTGAAAATTGACTTTCTTTGCGTGTCTGAGTAATCATCACATATACATACATATACATACGGAAATAATCTGTTATGTGTACTGGCGTTTCAAATATTCCAAAGAGTGCATAATTTAATTCAATAATTCAATTTTAAGCTATTTGTTTTACCATATTAACCGCAAAATCCAATGGAACCAATGCGATGGAAATACAGAAGAACAAAACTTTGTTATTTACGACATCATTTATCAAATGCGATTCTAAAATATATGGCGATTAAAAACATTCATGTTTATTTTATCTAGCACGCAACGCTACAAAGTACTTTATCCATAGATTTTCTATTATTAAAGACTGCTTTTATTTACGTCGTTGCAGGTATAATAGTTGCATATTTCATCAGCGCTAAAATAATTAAAAATTAATAATAAAATATAGTGACCGACTTCGGAAAAATTCACAGCAAGCTAATTATTGCCCTCATCTTTATTTAGACGCTATAAGAAATGCGGAAAAAGTTTCTGATATTATGGTTCGGCTGTCCCAAGTAGAAACACAGTAATTGCAGTCGGGATAAATATCGGGAAAATTGATTTTTAATGAATTATGTTAGCCTCACAACATTTGAAGAGGTATTGTCATATAGTTTCATAGAAGTTTCGTAAATGACTTGATTTGTCATTCTCCATTATCAGAGTAAAAATATATTTAAAAATGTTTGATTAGCAGCTTATACTTTGTTTTTAAGTAGCTTCGAAATCTATATGTACATCTTTATTTAGTCGCAAAACACAGTAACTGCATTTACTGTATTTGTAACTGGTAGATACTCAAAAAGTAAACATTAGATATACAGCAAGTGTGTTTGGGTGTAGGAAATTGACAATTGAGACACACGTAGGTATTTAAATAGAAATGAAGGTCTCTTAAATAACAGAATAAACTGCTGCCCATCATTGCACTTGACACAGTAAGTGGTGGTGATTATGGAAAGGGTGACCCGACCACCATTTTCAAAACAAAGTAACTGCTCAGACCATGCAAAAACACAGTAATGTCCTTACTAAAGTACTTACTGTGTTTTCCAATGATATTTGGCTAATAATGTGTTTTGTTCCGGTAGAACTACTCATTCAGAGTCACTTACTGTGTTTTGTGCACATAATAACTCTTAAATGTTCATTATTTTGTTAATTATAAGTGTTCCACAAGACGTGTTGGGATACTTTAGAAAACTCAATTTTTATAAATTTGTCAATTACTGTGTTTCTGTTTGGGACAGCCGTGTTCTCTTTGAAAGCTGTTTAAGGTCAAGTGTCAGAAACATTGGTGGAAGATATACAGTGTGAACCTAAAGAAACGCACAAAATTTATATCTTTGCTATGTGTCATTTTTCAAAAAAATCCTCGAACTGGTCGATTTTAGTATTTTAAATGCTACATTTTGTCACTATACCAAAATTTATGACGTCATTGGTTTTTGAGTTATAACGTCATCATAGTTTTTTTTTAATGGAAACAGACATTCTTGTTTACTGTTTTTAGTGGTATATTCCTTTGGCTTTCTGGTGATATCAAAAAAATTGATATTACCTAAATGATTCTTTTGGAAAAAAATATTTTTATTGATTGATGTCTTACATAAGTAATTGTGAGAAAACATCATCTCCATTGCTCAAATTGCTACCCTACAGCCAATTAGTATTGACCAAGACGAGTGTAGACACTTTGCACGCTGTTCTGAATCATCTCATGCGCAATTCGTCTCATCTCCAAGCCAGTTCTGTCTTTCAATTCTTCTATGGTATCCGGTCTGTTAAAATACACCCTTGACTTTAAGTAACCCCAAAGAAATAAGTCTAAGGGGGTTAAATCCGGTGAACGCGAAGGCTAATCAATCAGACCTCGACGACCTTCCAGTAAAAGTGTCATCTAAAAACTGACGCACTGCTATCCCAAAATAAGGCGGGGACCTGTCTTTCTGAAACCAGACGTTTTCAGCAGGAATATCTTCATAATAATAATAATAATAATAATAATAATAATAATAATATAGTCAATGCTTGCCCAATACTAGCAAAAACCGAATATCTGGAACGCCATAACAAAGTATGCCAACATCTACACTACAATATACTAAGAAAATACGGGTTTGATCTTGTTGAAAAATGGTACGAACATAAACCAGATCGCATTGTAGACAACGATAAAGCAACAGTAATGTGGGACACACAAGTACAAACAGATAGGCACATTCCCGGAAATAAGCCAGATATAGTACTGAAAGACAAACAAAATAGAAATTGCCTGATTATAGATGTTGCTATTCCAGCTGATGAAAACATCACACAAAAAGAAGCAGAAAAAAATCTAAAATACAAAGACTTAGAAAGAGAAATTCAGCGAATGTGGGGATATAAAACAACAATAATTCCAATTATCATCGGCGCCACAGGAGCAATCAGCAAAGGAAACCAAGAAAAGCTGAAGCAGATACCAGGAAATGATGAAGCAGATCTCATATATGCACTACAGCAAACGGCAATCTTAGGCACAGCACACATAATTAGAAAGGCCCTGTGAATTGAAGGACTACATCCAAGGAGTATGGCTTACTCCCGATGTAGAACCTATATTACCAGTTTAAGGCTGTGAAACACACTAATAGTAATAATAATAATAATAAAATAATAATAATAATAAAACTTTATTGCTATAGATCTTACAAAGAAAAGACATTAGCATTGTCAAGAAGTAATTACAAAATATCCAGGTAGAATAAAATAAAATAAAATAAGAGAGACACATTAAAATTTGTAAAATATGTAAAAGGAGAACGTTAACAAGGTAAAAAACATCCACTTAAAATTAGCTTAAAACTAAAGGTAAAATAACACAATATACTATTATCTAACATATACAATTGATTAATAAAATCATTTGTTCTTATGCATTTAAAAGATCACTGAATGAATAAAATGTATTTTCTAGTAAGTACAATTTTAGATGTTTTTTAAAGGAGTGGATATTATTTATAGGCTTTAATTCTCCTGGCAGAGCATTGTAGGCCTTTATAGCGTTATAACATGGGCCTCTTTCATAAAAGCTATGATAATGCACTGGTACTCTGAGATCAGGCCCGTTCCTCGTTGTCAAAACTTGATATACATCGATGTTTCTGGTAAATTCAGTACTATTTTGCTAATTTGTATATACAGGGTGCGCCAAAGTTCTGATTTTGGTCGATTACGGCTGTATTTGAAATGGTGGAAATATATTGTCTATAGATTATTTTCTTGATTTTCAATTCTGAATAACCAGAAAATATGTACAATTATACAGGGTACTCCGTTTTCGTTGTCCGAGCAACAACTTCGTTATTTTAAATGGAACACCCTATATTTTTTTCCTTTATCGAGTTACCCATCTAATTATATTCATAATTCTATTAAGGTGGTAGGTACTTAAAATGAACCGTTTACGATATAAAAAAGATTTTTTGACAAAAAGTGAGGTTTGCGGATAAGTTTTTGAGTACCTCTGATTTCATAGACAAGAGAGTTTTCAAAATTCTGCTTATACTGTTATGTTGAGCATATTAAGGGCTAGTAGGGCAGAAACATTATTAATATTAATCTTATACAGAGTGCTGAAAAAATTGAGTTTAATGTTTCGCTAATAAAAAAGGCCGTAATTCAATTTTTTCAAATGGGACGTACTATTTTCAGTTCTGTCATCTAATGAAGTGTTAAATTATCTTTCCATTGATATATCATAGTAGGTATTTATCTTTAGGAGTTGCATAGATATTAAGGTTAATTGTCTGGATCAGTCATTTTTCTTGCTGGAACTTCATGAGGTTTGTACTGCACTTCACCAGTTTCGATAAATCTGTCTCTAAGATTACTAAATGCAGGTTCTAAAGGGTGTCTCCTTTCAGGATATCTGGTTTTATAGACTCGGGATGCTAAGAGGCTGTTCCTTGAGCACTCCCCCAGAATAAAAATCATGTCAACCATTTCTTCCCGCGAATAATTCATATTTAATATAATTATATGCAAATGCAACTTGGAAATGGAACTGTAAAAGCTACTAGTATTTTATTAAAGACAATCAAAACAAAAGCACTTACCGATATAGCAGTAACACAAAACTTTAGAACATCCACAGACACGTGTTTTGACATCTATGTCTCTTCGGTGCGGCTTTTTCTAAAGTTCACAATCAACTGAAATATGTAAGCAAATACTCGTGTTATAACTATCAAAGGATTACCAGAACAGGATATTAAAAATTAAAATTAGATTATAGGAAATTCCCCGTAAAGGGATAATTATCAATATAATTATATGCAAATGCAACTTCCTGGAACTGTAAAAGCTACTAGTATTTTATTAATTATTTTTATATTTTATTATCAATATAATTATATGCAAATGCAACTTCCTGGAACTGTAAAAGCTACTAGTATTTTATTAGCTAATAAAATACTAGTAGCTTTTACAGTTCCAGGAAGTTGCATTTGCATATAATTATATTGATAATTATCCCTTTACGGGGAATTTCCTATAATCTAATTTTAATTTTTAATATCCTGTTCTGGTAATCCTTTGATAGTTATAACACGAGTATTTGCTTACATATTTCAGTTGATTGTGAACTTTAGAAAAAGCCGCACCGAAGAGACATAGATGTCAAAACACGTGTCTGTGGATGTTCTAAAGTTTTGTGTTACTGCTATATCGGTAAGTGCTTTTGTTTTGATTGTCTTTAATAAAATACTAGTAGCTTTTACAGTTCCAGGAAGTTGCATTTGCATATAATTATATTAAATATGAATTATTCGCGGGAAGAAATGGTTGACATGATTTTTATTCTGGGGGAGTGCTCAAGGAACAGCCTCTTAGCATCCCGAGTCTATAAAACCAGATATCCTGAAAGGAGACACCCTTTAGAACCTGCATTTAGTAATCTTAGAGACAGATTTATCGAAACTGGTGAAGTGCAGTACAAACCTCATGAAGTTCCAGCAAGAAAAATGACTGATCCAGACAATTAACCTTAATATCTATGCAACTCCTAAAGATAAATACCTACTATGATATATCAATGGAAAGATAATTTAACACTTCATTAGATGACAGAACTGAAAATAGTACGTCCCATTTGAAAAAATTGAATTACGGCCTTTTTTATTAGCGAAACATTAAACTCAATTTTTTCAGCACTCTGTATAAGATTAATATTAATAATGTTTCTGCCCTACTAGCCCTTAATATGCTCAACATAACAGTATAAGCAGAATTTTGAAAACTCTCTTGTCTATGAAATCAGAGGTACTCAAAAACTTATCCGCAAACCTCACTTTTTGTCAAAAAATCTTTTTTATATCGTAAACGGTTCATTTTAAGTACCTACCACCTTAATAGAATTATGAATATAATTAGATGGGTAACTCGATAAAGGAAAAAAATATAGGGTGTTCCATTTAAAATAACGAAGTTGTTGCTCGGACAACGAAAACGGAGTACCCTGTATAATTGTACATATTTTCTGGTTATTCAGAATTGAAAATCAAGAAAATAATCTATAGACAATATATTTCCACCATTTCAAATACAGCCGTAATCGACCAAAATCAGAACTTTGGCGCACCCTGTATACAAAGACGGGACGGTAAGTATTTCCAATTCTTTAAATAATGGTTTAGATGAATCTCTGCAAGAGACATTCATTATACATCTAATTATGCGTTTCTGATTGATAAATACTTTCTGCCAGTGTACGGAAGAGCCCCAGAATATTATCGCATATTCCAGAACACTTTGTACACATGCAAAGTAGAATATTCTTAAACAATCGATGGAGAGTTGGTTTCTCATAAATCTTATTACATAAGACGAATTTAATCTCGATATCAAGATATTAGTGTACGATTCCCAGTTTAACCCACTGTCTAGCGTTACGCCAAGAAATTTTACCCTTTCTAATTGTGCTATTGAAGAACCATTTAATTTGACATATAATGAATAATCTGGTTCAGTAGTTGGAGAAAACATAACAAGAGAAGTTTTACCTCCAATTAAGTTCAATCCGTTCGAGTCACAATATTTGATCATATTTGATGATATTATGGAAAGTTTACTTGCACCAGCCACCACAGATTCTTCAGTTGCCACACAGGAATTATCATAAGCGTATTGATATAAACCATCTATATTGATATTTTCTTTTAAATCATTGGTATACAAGATAAACAAAAGGGGCCCAAGTATAGATCCTTGAGGCACTCCTTGCGATACATCAACTTTATCAGAAAAATAAGTTTGAAGTGTTCCATTCTTAGAGGTTGTTACAGCGGTGACTTGAGATCTATCGGTAAGATAGGATTGGAGTAGTTTGTTACATGTACCTCTTACACCATAACAATCTAACTTGTCTAATAAAATAGAATGATTAATGGTATCGAAGGCTCTTGACATATCAAAATAGAGGCAAGCTACCTTCATTGTTCGGGAACATAATTGCTAAGGCTGGCATGAACTCAATTCGCAAGAACTGTAAATATCTTGAGGCCCTGAGATTTTCTTAAAAAAAAGGTCTCAATAAACAATCACCAATCATACCTGCCCACACGTTTACTTTGCCTCGTCGCTGTGTATGGGCTTCTTGAGTCCAATGAGGATTTTCGCGTGACCAATACCTGCAGCTATGCCGATGTACAGTCCCCGTTAAAGTAAATGTAGCTTCATCAGAAAAAACAATGTTCTTTAAAAAATTTGGGTTTTCATCGCACAAGATCATCAACTATAAACGCCGATCTGGATCGTCCTCATTCAATTCGTGGATTAATTGCACTGTGTATGGATGGTATTTTTCTTTTTCCAATAGACGTACAACAGAAGTTTGACTCACGTTTTTTTTCTGACTTTCTAGAACAATATTTAATTTGGTTTTGTTGCTTGTGCTAGGGCGACCAGATCGAGGAAGGTCAGCTACATTGCCAGATTCACCATATGTAGCCACCAATCTACTTACAGTTGATCTAGAAATTTGCTTTTCGGGATACTTGGCATTAAAAACAGCACATGCTTCCTGATGCACACTTTCTTCCCAAAAATTACTCTCAGCGGGCGTCCCACAGGGGGCAATCCTTTCCCCACTATTGTATAATTTATACACTTCAGATATCTCCACCCACCCCACCTTATACTCTACGCAGATGATACCTTATTATACGGTCAGTCGTTTTACGACCAAACCGCGGCGCAAAAAGTGCGGTATCATCTTGCAAAACTCATCCAATTCTTCCAGAAATGGAATATCAAAATTAACAATAACAAGACACAGACAATTACGTTCAGCAGGAAGTTCACTAACATCAAAACATTTACAAAATTACAGATAGACAGACAAGCAATTGAGGAGCAAAACTCAGTCAAATACCTAGGGGTAACCCTGGATAAGAGACTTAGTTTTGCTCCTCATATTACGCAAACTTTAAACAGAACATACGCAACACTAAACAGACTTTACCCACTTATTAACAGGCGTAGCAAACTATCGACAAATAATAAGCTTACTATATATAAGGTCATTCTTAGGCCTATAATGACTTATGCCTGTGCGGCGTGGAATGTAATCTCCGCCACACAGTGCAAAAGACTCCAAACCACGCAGAATTAGCTTATTAGACTATTAACTAACGCTGACAGATACACTCCGATAGCTGAATTGCATCGAGCCACTAATCTGATGATGATCAGAGACTTCATAGACGAAACTGCCCAAAGTTTTTTCACCACAAAAATTCAGCTGTCGGAAATGACAACGGACATAACACGAGTTAGAGCGCACGACGACCCTAGACATACCCACAAACTTATTCACCAAAGACTACCCGTCTATTACGATAGACGGTGACAATGACGAACCACACATAACTCACGTGACAGATAAACCAACCCTTTTCTCCCCTCCCCCGTTCCATGCCCCCTAACCCGCTGATATCTTATAATATCACAAAACTTAAATTGCAAACATAAACAGTAATAAAAATATTGCTCCAGTTTTTAAACAACCCGACCCATTATCTATAGGTTTTGTTCATTTTTTCCTGTAAATCTGAAACGCTGCTCTCCGGTCTATTTACATTTTTTTTCTTCAACTTACCATTATTTAAATTTCTTAGGAAAATATTTTAAATAAAATACATAAAGATCTTAACAAGTGTGTTTTTGTAGCTCATAGATTTAAACAAGCTTGGCAAGGTCCCCAATCATAACAGCGGCACTCTGTGTATTGTTTTGCACTTGTAAATTAAATACATAGAATACTATATATTATATATAATATACTACTTTTTATTACCTTAGTTATAAACTTGAAATGTATAATAGGTAAAGAAAATAAAAACAATTAAATGGTTAAATGGCTTCCTGATGAGTTCTCAGCCTATCAAAATATCCAACCATCATCAAAAGTTCTATGCTTTCTCTTTCACTTAAACGTGGCATTGCATTTACTAGTCTTACACTGTCTCAGAAGTGTCACGAAACTGAGGTTCCACGCGTGCCAAAAATAAAAAAGTTATCGATACTTTACACAAAAAGGCCTGTATCTCTCTGTCGTGATCGGTTTTTTTATTATTTTCCATGTTTTGTTTTTATATCAAATGTTTTCATGCTAGTTAAAACAAAAGTGTAGGCAACAAGATTTATAATAATAATAATAAAAGGTCTTTATTTCCAATATAAATATAAAAAATTAAATAATATACAGTTTCTGAAAAAAAAAAAATACAATTATTGGAAAAAGCCGAAGATCAGGTAGTCATGCGCTGCATGATTTCTGTTTTTCATCTTAAACTGTACACTAGTAAACATATCCATATAAGCACATACACAAATACACATACAGACATCCATTACACATACATACACACCCATACATACACACCTGCAAGTAACGTATAATTATGTAACACGGAAAGGGAATAACATTGGTCCAGGGCATGCTCAGATCTATTTTCTCTATTCAACAACTCAAGGAGTTACCCTGCTCTGCTAATAACAATTGCCTATAATGACGCTTGAAGGATATAATAGACTTATTTTTTATGGCCGTTGGAATTGAGTTGTATATATTAGCGATTTGGTAAGTAAATGAGGCTTTGAATAGTTCCGTACGATGAGAGGGAGGGGTGAGTGTACGTTTATGTCGCAAATTTAGGTTATGGATGTCTGTTCTATATGTTATTTTTTTATGGAGATATGCAGGTATTTTATTTTCTATAATTTTTTTAAAAAGACATGCGGAGTGCAGTTGACGTCGCCTGGACATATTTAACCAACCTACCTCTTTAAGCTTGTGTGAGATATGTTGCCCACGCCTAATACCAAATATTAGCCGTAGGCAGGAGTTCTGTATCACCTGTATTCTGCGGGCATCCCCTGCATAGGTGCAGGGGCCATAAATCACACTACCGAAATTAAATTTGGATAATACTAACGACTCACATGGGATTTTTTTGGTTTTTTTGTTTACGAAAAGTCTGTTTTGGTATATAGTTTTTAAATTCATATATGCCACACGTATACAGTTATTAATATGAACTTTAAATCTCAGATGTGTGTCAAAAGTCAGCCCTAAATTTTTGGCGTGGTTAACTGGTGCAATTAGCTGTCCATTCACATTTACATAAACTTCTTGGGATACTGAGGACCGTGCATCTTGTGGACCAAAAACAAGCACAGATGTTTTATTTGCATTAATATTTAGTGGCGCTTAGATATATTTACAATGGCCGCGACATCAGTGTTTAAATTATTTATTGCGTTTTCAGTTTCGGAGGGGTTAAATGATAAATATAGCTACGTGTCGTCAGCATAAAAGTGTATGTGACAGTGATGAAGTGCTTTTACAAAATCAGACGTGTACAGAGTATACAAAAGAGGTCCATAAGAAAGTGGAACATTACTCGTGAATTTGCGAAAGGTAAGCTAGTTTTACACAAAATGTCATTTTTCCAAAAGAATGGCTCAGGTAATATCATTTTTTTAAATCACCATAAAGCTAAAGGAATATACCACCAAAGACAGTAAACAAAAATGTCTGTTTCCATTAAAAAATATTTATGATGGCGTCATGACTCAAAAACCAATGACGTCATAAATTTTGGTATAGTGACAAAATGTAGCATTTACAAAACTAAAATCGACTAGTTCGAGGATTTTTTTGAAAAATGACATACCAAAGATATGAATTTTGTGCGTTTCTTCGGGTTCACACTCTATATTGACAGATTTAGTAGTCAATATTAGAGCTTGCTTGTTATAAAATGCCTTAAGTAAATTTTTGAGTTATTATCAGCAGAGGTCGGAAATTTTATCTCGGTGACGTAAAAGTCAGGGTTTTCTCTGCCAATGCGGAAGGATTTCTATGCAAGTATGATACAATTTATCTTACCCTGTACTTTTCTAGGGAATTCTGTAATATTTAAAGTCAATATGGTGAGTTTCTTATAAACACTCACTCAAAGAGGAGGTATTGAGGAATGTAACATTGAACTAAGACACTGTACCACCAACTTCTGCCCCCGGCAGGTTAGGAAGTTGAGGTTGCCCGGTTCTCGTTTAGTTTGTGGAGACTGGGTGGTGATTCGGAAATTATTCAGATAAATTTTTATTTTTAGGTTAGGCCCCAGTAGTCATATTAAAAAAGCATCTACAACGTACTTGTCTAACTGTACGACTGTGACTACTCAGTGATAATTAAAATGTCATAGATACTTATACAATTCTCACAGATAAACACACTACTCTGAAATATATCTGGTTTATTGACTCTATTATATTGAAATGTTTTCATTTAAATTAATTTAAATGTTACACCTTATGGTTGGATGTAGCTACTTCCTTACAGACAGTTTAATTACATATTTTAAATAATTTTGGTTAGGTTGAAGACCAAAAAAATACAGCATATGACAATTTATCGTTGTGATTAAATAATGAAAAGTAAAAAATTAATAAATAGCTGAAGGCAATATATAACATACAAGAATAGTAAAAATTTAGAAATGTTTAAAAATGTATCGAAAGCTGAATGTTAAAAGTTGAACAATGAAGAGAAATTCAAGTGATACTGTTACCACCGGTTGCGTCCTGCAGAAACCAACCCTGGTCCTCGCCTCACCGAATCTTTGCTGTGTATTACCACCACTCGATTACTGACATCAGCAGAGATCCCTCGACTCTCAGAACTTAATCTTCTGTGGACGGTTACCAAAACTCTAACTTGGTGCTCTCACCCAGCGGGGACTCTACCAAGACGCTCCAACAATTTGGATTCAAAGACTCCTTCTTGGCAAATAACCCATGGATTAGTAGCAGCAGCCCAGTTCTTTGGCACAAGGTTAAGCCAATTTTTTGGTAAAACTCCAAATTTAAGGGTTAACTTAACACCTCATTCCTACAAGAGTTATCATCTGTTACTATACTTGAAATTACTTGCTTAATAGTGGGCACTCTTAGTGCGTTTGATAAAATCCCCACGTTAATGCATTACTGGTGTCTCTCTAAATAAATTACATTAACATGCCCTTCTCGCCCCTACTAATGTCGAGTTAAATTCCTTTGAGTTTTAATTATTCGATAAGGTTACGAAAACGTAATTTACTAAATTCGAACTGTCTTTAAACCCTTATTAAGCCTCAATTATTCATTAATAACATTTACTTCTAAATATGTCTTAATACCGAGTTAAACACATATCTCGAAATACCCCGTTCATACATTAACATGGCCGCGTCTCCATCTTTCAAGCCACGCGCCGCGAATGAAATAATTTGTGACCAACAAACATCGCGTTTAATTATGATAAATTCAACAATTAAATTACAAATACATGTACAACAAATACTACAGAAGGTAATTATATTCATATTATCAAGTATCTTTTAACATACCACTCCAGATAAGGTGTTAATCGGTCCGAAATACGTCTGTATTGCTCGAAGTAGACAGGAAAATGGCCCTGACTACCTGTTCCGATGCCGTGTATGATCTAAAAATCTAGTTACTCATAATTACGCGAGGTGTCGCTGGTACTGGTAATTCTTTAAATGCAATACAAATCTACACAATTACTCTACTGTATCATTTATATGAATTCATGAGTTCTAATTTAATCAGAATTATCGATTTATAATTTTGTTTATTGATTTGGGATTTATTCACTTAATACAGATTTCTTCTTTAAAATATTTGTTGTACCAGATGACTTGTAGGTGTATATCAAGAGAAGTAACAGATGGCGCTTTTATGCTAATTTATAATTTAAAGTTGGATTGATAAACACAAATTCTTCCGGATTCAGTAAGACAAGGACGGCTTCAGGATTGAACTGAAGAATTAATTAATAAGTTTACTGAATTGTAAGACTACAAAAATTCATTGCTGTTAGAATAAAAATTAACAAGTGGCATTCAGGTAATTTTGAATGTCACAACACACATATTTTTCAATACCTTAAAGGAACACACACACATATGTAATTTTTCACGACCTATAGCGAATATAAAAGTATATTATCAATATTTGCTCTAAATGTTGTGAAGTTAACCTTCGCCGCCTGTCATTAAAAATCCATTTATAATGAGAAAGAGACCGCGCAACAAATTATGTGAAATTTCTTAAAGTCGCCCTATTGCCGCCTGGTGTAGAAAAGTCTACTTCTTTACAGTTTAAAAGGTCTATTACAGATGACATTGTTAGAAATCCGGTATTGGTTTTTAAAACTCTTTGGAATTTTGTCTGACCTGTCTCAGCGATTTCTATAGGTAATTGAAAAATATATTCCCGGAGATTGAACACGATGTTTATTGCATCAACTGCACTAAATTTCGATGTTGTTGGCATATGCTGAAGGTCACGTATGGTTAGAGGAATTCACGAGAAACTTCCGTGTATGATCTTCAGATATTTTTTAGCACTTCGATCCATAAATGCCTGTTGAACCTGTGAAATAACAAATGCGTCATCTGGATTCAATTGCAGTACCACTAGTTTGGCGTTTTCAAAATGGCAAAAATAGTATGATGCCGCCTCTAGCCAAGTTCCCCACTATGTTATAATGGGAGTTGGAGCTAATGGTGTATTTGGAAGTATTTCTTTAAATAACAGTACACGATGTGATGCTTTCAGGAAAACTTAGATATTAAGTTATCAACATTGGCGTGGCGCCCTCTAATAGTTTCAGCAATTCTATGGAGTCCATGTACTAGACATGTATAACCTTGCCTTTCAGTTATATTAAATACACAATCATAATTATAATTCAAAATAGAACATAAGATCTCAGGGGGGCAGACTATCCTTGATAGCTTGGCTTAATATTGGTTATCACTTACCTTGGCAAATACTTAATAACAGGAAACCACCAAAAAATAAATACACAGTTCTACAAAGCTCAACAAAAAAGCGATAGTTGGGCGCCACCTTATTTTCAGTTACTGGAAATCAAATAATACACAATTTCTGTTCACTTTGAACTAGAAATTGGCCTGGTAAAATAAGGAAACATCGAGCTATCCCAGTTTAAATGAGTGCTAGCTTAATGAAATTAAACAGCTACTAAAATAAATAATATATTAACATTCGGAGCTACAAAAAAAACAAACAAAATACTCTAGTCAAAAATAGTATTACAGAGAGGAATCGATACAATATTTTGCATCGCCCGGCCTGAGCTCAATGACCGTTCTAAGAAAACTTATAACTTACTCACTGAAATTACTAGGAACTGTATAATAAATAGCATTTTAACAAGAATTAACCAGTTAAACTAATTACATAAATTGACATGGCACTCTAAATTTTAACCCTCAAAAGGTTTCACAACCGAATACCCAAATTGGGGAGGCATACAAAAAGCTTTCCGCGGGTAACGGTTTTTCTATTGTTTCTGGACAACCTTAAATGTTGCTAGCGAGCACACACTAATTATGCCACTATGTATGCCTCTTGGAGCATCGAAATTGTCAACAAATCACGTCAATGTGGCCAATGTCTACGACTAATATGAAAGAGGTCAAATTGTCTACCAATCTCACTCGGGAAGGAAAAATAAATCACGAAACCAGTTCCTGAACGGCACTAAGAATATGGTTTCTTCACGCGCGTTGCCTTAAGCTACCACAACTAGTACATAAAATAAAAAACTTACAGTTTCATTCTTGGACACTTGAAGATCAATGGACGTATGGCACTCAACAAAAATGAACGTACAAACTACAAACCACACAGAGAGAAATCGCTTTTGCACAATGTTGTGGAACAACGTCTTGTTGCATTTTTTAAAACAATTGTAAAATTTCACGGCACAACGTTATATAGTTTTATACATTTTAATTGTGCATAATTCTTGTGCGTTTTATTTATCCAATATAAAGATTTAGTTACGATGAATTTATCGGAAACTTCGACCAACAAATTGACGAAATTTAGAGTTAAATTCATTTATTTTTTCTCAACATATCACAGCAAATTTAACTTAATTAATTGTTAATAGTATCCTCAAACTATGTATTCTGTTGCCATTCTATTTACAATTAGTTTTAAGTAATTGTTTAAAGGATTTGCACAACTTGTGTAACATAAAAATGTGATGTTATTTTATAAACGGTTGTGAAAGTAGGAGTCCCAATATATTTATTTCCGCTGAACATTGATAGTAATCTATGCCGCCCGCACAAACTGCACAATTTAATGACATACTATTCACAATCAGTTTGGTGATATTGTTTTAAAATTTTGTATAATTGTTTAATTTGTTTCACGTATAGTTTATTGGTTCAAAATTGTACTGACCGCATATACGCGCAGGCAATTACGCATCAGATCCAGGTGGTATTTCGTTAAGTGAAGACGTACACTTCCGAATTATATAAGTACTTACATTTGTGATGGAATTTGTTGAAAACTTATTAACCGAGTGGGGTTTCCTAGATCCAATTCCAGCATTCACATAAGTAAGTACTTCACACAGAGTTACAGATTTGCATATATGTTCTCTTAAATTAACTTCGTTAACATATAAATATAAAAATGTTCCTAAACAACTAAACCCAAAAGGCAAACTTGTAAAAGAACTGCTTCAAAATGAAGATAACACTTCTGATGGTAAGCAATACATTTGATTTTGGTGATGAACTGATAAGTGTTATTTTTTTTTAGAATATGACATGACTACGACATAAGCTTTATTACTGCAAACTGCGTTAATAGAAGCTAAACAGAAGAAGCACTGGAAGCCTTTCAATTTAGAATTATTAAATGGATTTATTTTAAGCATAAATGTCAGTCACCTACTTCTTTTCAACTAGAACTTTATGCATATAAAATTTATTTGTATTTAAAAAATTTAAATATTTTCATTTACCATATGATAATATATAAATGCATGCTCTTTTATGTATTGTTGTCCCGTAAAATAAAATATTTATTCTTTAATTTCTTTTACTGAAATCCTTTAGGAATACTTCCAATTTTGGAAATAATATTTCATAATCTGTGGTACAGAATAATACAATTAAAATGAAGTGGGTACATATAGTGTGTGAAATGAATGCACGGTGAATCAAAAAATATATACATGATTTGGAGATTATAGAGTAATAAATTGTGCAAAACTAACCCCAGTTCATACATACTGAACAGCTTCTTTGAATTAAGTGTGTATATTGTGCAAAATGAATTACAAAGTTGACAAAATAAACATACAATTTGTGGATTTCTCATTTAGAAATTGTGGAAAACTAAAAACACATTTTCTTAAAAAACTATAAACATTGTCACTTAAGAGCACAATTTTTTGTAAATATGTTTTACAAATGAAGAGGTTTAGATGTGAATGTTTGTTTGGGAAACCTTTAGAATATATTTAAAAATTTCACACAAATTGTAGAAACTAACTTAATCTGTTCAGAGATTTGTTCCACAGATGAAATAAAATTATGTATTTTTATGCAACCATAATTCGAATTTGTAAAGAATTCAATTTATGTGATTTTTAAGTTTGTACAAAAATTTCAAACAATGTTAATACATAAACTGTACAAAATCATTGCCCCAAAAATGTATTATTTATTTGCAGAAATTGTTCCTGTCACCATTTTAAGACCAATTTGGAGTACAATTTTCTGCAATTGTGGTAAAATATCACACACATTTTTCTCTGTGCAGGTACTTAAAACCACCAATAATCAGATTTATTCTGTCATTTAATTGACTATTCAATATTTGCACTTTGTATTTTACACATTACTCTGATGCACAATTTAACATAAAGCCTTGCCGTAACTATGGGCAATGTTACACTATAACACAGAACATATAAACTAATATAACTACTTTATAGTAGAGTGCCACTGAGCGTTAAATATGCTTAAAAATAAATTCTGTGGGCGTCGCGGGGTTACAAGCTGAATTGTGCATAAAACTGAAGTTTGTACATTCGCGAATCAGAATCCGTAAGTAATAAAAAAATAATGCGGGCAGAACGGCAGTAAAATCGAAAAACGAGTTATTACCACGGGCGGATAGCGCAGCATATAGGCTACAAATCCACATAAAAATCAATTGATATTTTGTACAGAATGTATTTTTTATCAATTTTTGAAAGTTGGCCACAGCGTTGGGTCTTACGGGAGAATAAATTTTAAAACTCGAATATCTCGGTTCCAACACGTCGAAAATCTGACTGAAATTCTGCAATTTTTATGTTTCCACGCTGTTTACTCGAAAACGAAGACCTTAATGAAAAAAACTTACTCTCACAATCAGTTAGTATTATCAATTTAGAAGACAACAGCGTTTAATTGAAAATTTTTACTTGAATCGTAAACATGATATAAATAAAAATACAAAATAAGCCATTTTTCAAGCTCTGCCTGTTTAGCGTCTCTACTCCGGCACAGTCGCATCTGTCTCACAAATCCCCATAGCTCCATCTCGTACTGTTTCAATACGTACTTGGGTGGTGGTATCGCTACTAAATGCAAGTGTAGCATTATGTAGAACACAAACAAAATTATTAAATTAGTTAAATAAAAATAATGTATTACTTCTACATACTAAAAGACGTATTTTATAATAATAATAATTTATTGGATATTTAAAAATACGCCGTAGTGATTTGACATGGGAACATAAATATGTAAAAAGTAAATAAAAACAAAAGATATAAATGCAAACATAAATATAAATACTACAAAAATATAACTCTATAAAACACTAGGACATAATATCAGTATGGTCAAAGCAAATATAAATATAAATAACAAACAAACAAACAAACAAACAATCATACGGAATATGATTAGCTCATAAAAAACAAAATTATTCGTCCAATTCACTTTTCGCATCTAACGGTGGCAAATCCGTGGTCTTGGTCAATTTATTTTTCCTTTTCCTTTTTTGCATCCATATGAAGCTAGAACGTCCAAATTCGGAGGAAAAGACGGCAAGGAAGTTAGAATCGGATTTACATCACCCGTTTCATCAATTTTCCTTCCATATTCGGCAATGCTAAATAATTTTGGACAGGGTTCTAAGGAATTGAGCCACACTTTCGTCTGATAATAGGCTCTCAAACTATGAAATTGCAAAGAATCTTCAGTCGGGGGTAGTATTGCAATTAGTTATAGTAGTTTTTCTAAAACCTCTGAAGAGATCGACGCAGTATTTTTTATTTTATCTTCTATATTTTTAGACATAACTTGGGACAATCTCTTCCCAGCAGACCGCTTCTGACAAAACACACATTTGTTATGTCAAATCCACCCTTACGAAACGATCTACCAGGAAGTAGTGGAGGTTCAATATCATCAGCTGCCCTGTACTCTTTCAGTCTTTCCACTCTTTTCTTAAACTTTCAATGTTTTGTTTGCTCCTATAGGCAATATATCACATTTTATGCCAAACAACGTTGACAAGATTTCCAGTTTTGCCATCAGCAATCACTTTTTGTATATCCTCATCTAACTCTTAGTTTATGTAATCCCTAATCTTAGTGGAATTCATAAAAGTAAAGAAAGTTTCATCAGTTGATTGCATTATAACACCTTCAGTCTTTTTACATATTATACATTGTTGTTATTTTTGCGTTTTAAATTTTACAAGTGAGTGATTTCGCTCTCAGAACTAGTACTATCACTTGTAGAACTTTCCATTTCGTGCAGTGCTAACTTTTGAAAAAAAATCATCGAATGTAGAATTCCCTACATTTAACTAAAGCAAAAGTTCTCACCTAGTTAACCCCGGTAACACTGTACACTAACCACTATTTAAGTTTTTTTTAAAATGGAAAAATTAAGTTTAATAAGTATTAGGAATGTAGTACTGAATTCGTATGCACTCACCACCCTCAAGGGTATATTTACGATATACTAATTAATATACTAATTAAGATGCACACACACTTAAAATTCCAGATATCAGATAATATAGACAACGTATCAGTACGAGATGGAACTACGGGGATTTATGAGACAGCTGCGACTGTGACGGACTGGAGACGCGAATCAGCCAGCGCTTGAAAAATGACTTATTTTGTATTTTAATTCATATCTTGTTTACAATTCAAGTAAAAATTTTCAATTAAACGCTGTTGCCTTCTAAATTGATGATAGTAAATGTTTGTAAGAGTAAGTTTTTTTCATTAGGGTCTTCGTTTTCGAGTAAACAGCGTGGAAACATAAAAATTGCAGAATTTCAGTCAGATTTTCGACGTGTTGGAACCGAGATATTCGAGTTTTAAAATTTATTCTCCCGTATAAGACCCAACGCTGTGGCCAACTTTCAAAAATTGATAAAAAATACATTCTGTACAAAATATCAATTGATTTTTATGTGGACTTGTAGCCTATGTGCCGCACTATCCGCCAGTGGTAATAACTCGTCTTTCGATTTTACTGCCCTCCTGCCCGCTTTATTTTTTTATTACTTCCGGATTCTGATTCGCTAGTGTACAAACTTCAGTTTCATGCACAATTCAGCTTGTAACCCCGCGACGCCCACAAAAATAAACATAAATTAAAGCTAGCACTCTACTATTACTGATTCTATTCGCAGTTACTATATTTACAAAATGTATAGCGGCTTTTTAATTCTTACAGCCTACCAGCCAACCGCCTCTACGCCATCTTTTTAGCGTCTCTCCTTGTTGCCGAATTGGCGTAGGAATATGCCTGCTTATTATTAGCTAAACTTGATCGTACACGCTTCCACGCTATTGGTCAAGCATTTGTCATGACTAGCCGATAAAATTTAAACACGTATAATGCTAAGATCAGTATCTTATAATTTAAATTTAAATAGTAAAAGGAATAATCGCGCGCTTTATCGCTTTGGCACACATAATTGAGATTTACTAATTATAGTGTGTCTCAAAACGTGAGCGTTACACATGTTACATGCAGCATATTGCGATATGTTTCCTCCATAATTCGTCCTGCAGCTTTCATATAATTCACTTCCTCAGTACGAAATAATAAGACCTTGTCCTTACTTTATACATATTTGTCACCCTATAGCTCTTGTAGGCTTGAATTCACTGCCTTCACTATAATGTGACAATTTGTCGTTTCTACAACTTTAGGGGCGATCAAATGTCCACACACTGAACAATTTTCCTCCAATGCATCCACTAAAGCATTTGCCACCTTCTCACCACAAGCATTGGTGGTTTCATCCACATTAATCAAATCAAATCAAATCAAAATATATTTTATTGTTCAGAAGAAAGAGTTTCTCATTAACAAAGTAAATAAGCGTAGGTCCATAGCATATACAGATGAAACCACACTGATAGGAACACCACAAGCAATATGTATAGTTTACTATCGCCCGGCTGTTCTAATACGGTGACGGAGTGGGGCTATCGCAGCACGATTGCTAAATAACACATTTCGCTCCCGACTAGGCTGGCGACAGAAACAACTGGTGAGTTCTAAACATAAATTAATATTCTTATAAAATTAATAATGGAGGTATACCAACTTGACGAAAAAAAAAAACAAATTATTAAATGGCATCACCAAAATAATACAATGAGGCTGACCCCTTTCTTTATCAACGATACACAGAATTATTCGGAATTCTGAACAGCATGGTTGTCTAAGTCCAACATATCACAAAAAGCCTACTGTACCCAACGATGACAGGGAAATGTTGGAAATAATAGTTTGCGCTACAGCCCTTGAGGAACCGACACTTTCCAGTCGGCAAATTGCAGATGCAATAAATTCGAGTACCACGACAGTTAGACGAATTTTAAAGAAAAATGGATATTGTTCCTATAAAGTGAAGAAAACCCGTCAAATTTTACCCACAGATAATATCCGTCGCATGGTATTTTGTGAGACAGTAATGGAAAAAATAAATAGGGATGAAAATTTTACTCGAAATGTTGTTTTCACTGACGAGTCAAGTTTTCCATTGCCAGGCCATCCAGAGTTCGATATTGGTCAAGGGAAAATTTACACCGATTTTACACACTGCGCACCCAGTATCCCCAAAAATTAAATGTTTAGGCAGGACTGTTAGGGGAACACATGTTGGGTCCTTTTTTCATAGAAGGAATGGCGATAAGTACTTGACTTTACTGCAGCAACAAATTGTCCTGGAAACGCGTTGGCTTGCGGGGGAAAGATTTGGCGATATTTGGTTTCAACAGGATGGTTGTCCTGCTCATAATACTGGTTTGGTCCAACAATACTTAAATAACAATTTTCTAAACCGACTTATTATAGGCAGGGGAACCATATTATAGCCAGCAAGATCGCCAGATCTTTCACCCAACGATTTATTTTTATGGGGGTACTGCAAATCGGCGATTTATGGACACAAAAACATGCCTAATACTTTAAAAGACCTACGAGCAAAAATTTTGAAGGTTTTTGAAAGTGTTACACCCAACATGCTGTCTAATGTTAGAAGGGGCTTTTACGATAGATTAGGCTATTGCCTTGCTCAAGAAGGAGGCCTTGTTGAGCATCTGATTTGAATTATTTATTTATTTGCGTATTATTTAATTTTTCAGAGTTGGTGTTATTTTTCTTTATCATTTTTATGAGAATATTCATTTATGTTTTTAGAAGTACTTTTTGCTTCGAAAAAAAAAAATCAATACTTGATTGTGTGCTGTTCTGATATTTTCACAATTTTAGTGTTTTACTACCGATGTTGTCTCGGAAGAAACATTGAAACTGTGAAACATTCAGATAATTTTTAGTACCTAAATACGTTAATATGCAAAGTTTTCTTTAGGTCAACGAGCAACAGTCTGATCTAAATGCTTTAGCGATACTGACTGAAAGAAATATTTGAATTTGAAATCACAGAACTGCTTTGTTTTTCTGTAAGCGCCCTGACTCGAGCATGCAATCGCTAAGTTTCGTTCGGACTCATATGCTGCCAGACGGCCACTCGCAGATTGCACTTGTTTTACCCATGTTCGTAGCGGCGTGGTTTATAGTGTATAGTTTACACAGTGCACCTACATTATATAAATACAAAACATAGATTACATATAAATTTCAATACAATAATTATAATTAAGTTAATGTAAAAAGTCAGAAAATACGATAAGATAAGGTAGTAAATGCCTAATTAGAATGTGTCATTATAGTACTCGCCTAAATTATAATAGGGTTTAACAATTAAAAGGCTTTTAACCGCCTTTCTGAACTTTGTATTTGAGCTCATTTCTTTAATATGATTTGGCAAGTGATTGAACATCTTATAGCCATTGTAAATAATTGAGTCTTTGACTAGAGTGGATTTGGGAATTGGCAGAGTAACGTTATTGACTTGCCGAGTTACATATTGTATGGAGGAATTATTTATAATATTACTTTTATGCTTATGCACTAAACAAACTGTTTCTAGAATGTAAATTGATATCACAGTGAGAAATCCAGATGTAAAGAACAGTGGCTTACATGATTCACGAATTCTAGTTTTGTGTAGGTAGCGAATAGCACGTTTATGAAGTACCAATATTGTTTGTAAAAGATATTTACTACATGCGCCCCAGAAGGCAACGCCGTACCTTAAGTGTGATTCGATTAGTGAAAAATAAGCAGTCTCAGCAGCTGCATAACCCAGTTCATTTGTGATCACTCTGATAGCGTAGGATCTGGTTGCTAATTTGTTACTAAGTATTTTAATGTGTTCGTTGAATTTTAACTTGCAGTCAATATTTAGTCCAAGAAATTTTGAGCAGGGTTTATTTTCAAGAAAATGGTTACCTAAGGAGATGTCAGTTAAATTGCAGTGAAATGTAGTTATGTTTGTTTTATTAATGTGGAATGAAAACAAATTGGAGTCACACCACTCTTTGACCTTATTTATATCGGTCGACATGGTTTGCTGAAGGACAGTATCATCTTTATTGTGCCACAGTATGGTGATGTCGTCAGCAAATAAAGTGAATTGTCCTTCAATATTAATTTTTGTCAGGTCGTTGATATATAATAAAAAAAGAATTGGACCAAGAACGGAACCTTGTGGTACTCCAAACTTTATATTTAGTTTATCAGAATAATTTGTATTTCTAACTATTTGGCTACGGTTTGATAAGTATGATTGAAACCACTTTAGGGTAGTGCCTCGAAAACCATAATGCTCAAGCTTTCGTAACAATATTTCATGCTGGACACAATCAAAGGCTTTCGATAAGTCGCAGAAAATTGCTGCCGCTGCCTCCCCGTTATTGATTTCGGTATAAATCTGACTTAAAAATAAGAACATTGCATCATTTGTTGATCACTTAGTAGGCTGCAGGAGGACAAAAATTCTACAACTCTTTTTTTAACTAATTTTTCGAGAATTTTTGCTAATGTGGATTAGTGAGATGGGTCGGAAGTTGGATGGATTATTTACCTCTCCGCCCTTATAGAGTGGAATAACTACAGAAGTTTTTAAAAAAGATGGAAATGTTCCGGATTCAAACGATTCGTTTATTAGAGATGCTAATATATAAAGAGCCGAGTTTGGTAGATTTTCGAATATATTTACAGAGATTTCGTCGAGGCCAGACGACTTCTTACTTTTAATGTCGCTTATAATTCCTTTAAGTTGATGTATTTCCCAGTACCTCAGAAGAAACTTTTTGCCTAATGTTATCACACTCGTTGACAAATATTTTCTTCTGTGTGTGCCGTTTCTGACGGCACCTGAACAATTGAACATTGTTATATTCGCCACTAAAACACTTTTCCAAAAATTGTCAAAAAGAGGATTATTTAGTTTTATTCACGGTATGTTACATCCCACCATCACTTTCACTAAATCTAAATTAGAACTACGTAGAATGGCACTATCAGAAGAACCACTAGCAATAACATGATTTTTATGAGGAATTATGTCTATTAATATTTGTTTCAGATGTCCAAGAAATTGTTTTGTTGCAACTACTCTCTGCCGACTCTGTGTAATTATAATTTCATACTAGGTTTGTAGATACATATATCCATACATATGGCTAGATTTATACTACGGTTTGCAAAACTGCAATCTGGGATGGTCTACCCTTTCCTTTTATTAAATGTTGACGTAAATGAAATAATTGCCACAGTGTAGATAAAAAACGATTTTGAAATTTTTGAAATTTCTGCGGCATTGTATAATTAAAGGAGATAAACCCTATAAACAAAAAAAAACTTAAGAGTACCTCTGTATACTGGAATTTAATGCTGACACTCGGTCGGGGTCGAATGCCTTTAACACTGCAAATATAAAAAATCAACTATGTTTTTAGGTAATTGTCACTATGTTTTACAAATATAGTAGATTTTTGATAAAAGTGGGTTATACGTATTAACATTTTAAAATGAAATAAAACTCACTTTATCACATGATGCACACGGTACATGGTAGTTTGATGCCATTAATCCTTAACTTTGTTTGTTAGAGTCGGGTCAAATTTAAAAAGACCGTTGTATGAATTAATATTGCACATACGTTTTCACTATCTCTTGCACACAAACTTAAAACCATAGCCTAAAGACATTGTCAATGTATGTCTACCAAGATTCTTCCCCACTTCTTTTGAGACGGAAATATGAAATGCACACTGAGGAGTGAGAAACATAGTCATAAGCTCAGCGATTCTCAAACTGTGTGATTTGACGACGAATATTATTTATTTCCGTGAACTAACACCACTCTAAATATGAAAAACGTCTTTATATGAAATATTTAAGTTATTTTTAGTGGTAAATAGTGGATAATCATCCGTTAAACAAACAATATCAAACCATTAAATCTTACAATTTTCTATTACGTACATAGTACACGTCTTAGAGCTGAATAAAGTAGCTAGCCTAGCTCAATCGGTAAGATGCTCGATGCAATAAATAAAAATGGGGTTGGTGCGGGATCGATCCCCAGCGCTTCTACTTTTTTTTTAATTTCATTAAGCTCTATTAAAAGTTAATAATTTTCATTCTATAATTTTATTTTATTAAACTGCGCCTCGAGTTTTGTTAAAACTTTATTTTCCCCAAAAATGTGTCTTTTAATTTTGTCAACTAGAATTTTTATTTATTACCGCTAATAGAAAAATAATTTATTTTCGTTATTCTCATAGAGATTTCAGATTTTTTTTTTTATATGAAATATTTTATTTTTACTGACATCGTTTCCCCTACTAATACTACTATCCTATCCTTTCCTGGCAAGAAATGCCCAAACCTTCCCGTGTCTCTTGCTGGACTGTAGCAATATTAGTCTTTGATTTCTTTTCTGATTGTTATTGACTGAATTGGGCAATTCATTTTTTGTTATCAGTTTCATTTGTGCCCGAACCTATATACCTACAGTGTCCGTCGTAAAGTTGGCTACATATCGGAAAAATTTGTATTATTGAGATTTCTCAAAAATACTATATTGGGGGTTCGTTTTTTTTTTACATGCAAATACCTTTATTCAACTAAAATACATACAGTTTTTGTATGTACATATATATTAGTCGCGTCATTTTGGCATTTTACCTCAAAAAAAGGTACAGGGTCAATTGACTTCATTTTTGTGGCAGAGTTCAGAAAGGCATTTAGAAAAAACAGTACCTTTGATTTTTTAGCGGAAATGTTTGGTTTAAATTTTGGACCAATAATTGGCCGATATTAATGGCCAAATTCAATTTAATTAATTGAAAATTTTGTTATCATACACAATATGCCATACAATTAGACGAAAATGGTTACTATGTGGTTTTTGAAGTCGCTGATCACCAATCTGAAGTCCGATTTGGGGAATCCAAAATGGCGGACAGGAAATCGAACCATTTTCCATAAGAAATGACAATGACTATCTTGGCCTTGAAAATCTGCGCTAGGAGGTTTTCGAGGTTGCTGATTACGAATCTGAGGTCTGATTTGGTAAATTCAAAATGGCGGACCGGAAGTAGAGTTCAGTTATCAAGAAAAACTCGTATCGTTTTCGCTTTTGGACTGAAAATGAGTACTCGGGGGTTTCTGAGGTCTCTGATAACGAATCAAAGGCCTAATTTACGAAATACAAAATGTCGGACCGGAATAACACTACATTTCTCTTGAAAACTCGTATCATTTTCTTTTTTGGGCTGAACGTGGGGGGGTGGACTCTGTGATTCTGATGTCCAGTTAGAGAATTCAAAATGGCTTACCGGAAGTAGTATATTTTTCAGGAAATACTCGTATTTTTCATACCTTCAGCCCTAAAAAGTAAAAAATACGAGGTTTTCCGAAGTGATTGACTGCTCCTCCCGTGTCCGCTATTTTGAATTTCGTAAATTGGACCTCTAATCCGTAATCAGTGACCTCAAAAACCCCCGAGTACTTATTTTCAGCCCAAGAACGAAAAAAGTACAAATTTTTCCTGATAAATTGACTTTACTTCCGGTTTGCCATTTTGAATTTACCAAATCAGGCCTCGCATTCGTAATCAGCGACCCCGAAAACCCCCGAGTACAGATTTTCAAGGACAAGATATCCACTCTCATTCTTCTTATGGAAGATGGCCCGATTTCCGGTCCGCCATTTTGAATTTCCCAAATTGGACTTCAGATTGGTGATCAGCGACCCCAGAAACCCCCGGGTAACCATCTTCGTTTAATTTTATGGCATATTGTGTATGATAACAAATTTTTCAATTAATTTAATTAGATTGGTCAATTATCGGAAGAGAAATGAAATCAAATATTTCCGCCAAAAAATAAAAGGTACTGTTTTTTTAAATGCCTTTCTGAACTCTTTGCAACAAGAGTTAAGTCAATTGACCCTGTACCTTTTTTTTGAGGTTTTCAGATTTTTCATGCTAAAATGACGCGACTATATGAAGTCGCTTGTATTCTATATGCTTTTCTTCATAAAATTCACAGTCCTGCCAAACCGGTGATCACATGACATGTGTCAATATGTAATTTTTTGTTGTTGTACATGAATAAACAAACCCCAATAGAGTTTTTTAGAAATGTAAAAAATACAATTTTTTCCCATATGTAGCCAACATTATGGACACTGTATTGTATAATCAAAATTCCACTAAAATTATGAAGTTACTAAATTAATAATCTTAACATTTTATGATAATATCTTTTATTACATATTTTTAAAATTATATAGCGATATCATTGCTGAGAACTGTTTGAGAACTACTGGTATTTCTTATGCTTTAAATAAAATCTTAGTTCAGGCGTTTTAGCGGCCATGACACACGTCAGTTTGAATTGTACCCGACTCTACGTATGATTTAATATTATTGTTTATTTTATTGGGAAAAATGTTTTGTGTTGCCTGTAGTTAATTGGGTTTTCATATTCAATTATTATGAAAATAAACAAAATAAGCACGCCACACATAAAACAGAACAGGAAACTGCATGTTTGATTCAAAAGAGTTTTTTATTTGCTAGATATGTTTTACACGTTATTGTAAAAAGTATAACCGCTTTTAAGTTAAATTTGTAATCAAAAATACAATGTAGCTGGCAAGAGTTTTACTGACTGTTTCAGTAAATGTTTGCAATATAATATTACGTCTATATGAGAGCCATGTCTGCCACCTAGGCAAATTTCTCGATCTCTGATGTTTATAAAGACTTCCCGAGACTCAGATGTAGTGACTTGAAAACCCATTCTGCCCTGAATATTAAAGGGTTAAATTTTTTAAAATTTATTAGCAGCTTAGTATTCAGGGCAGAAAGGGCTTTCAAATGACTGTAATGAGTCTCGGGAGGACTTTATAAACACCGAAGGTAAATAAAAATGTATTGCAAACTTTTTAAAATTTAAATTAATAAGCATATTATCAGTTGTTTAAATCAAAACACGATGAAACCTAAAAACAATTATACAATCGCATAGAGAATCAAAAGATCTTTAAAATGAGGGGTCACTCGACTACCTTAACGTAATTTTTGTTTTTGTTGGGAGTTGTTGGAAGTAGGGGGTTGACCTGACAAAGTCAAATTTGACATCAAAATGTGCCGTTCAAATGATAATAATAGGTGACGCGTTTCAGAATTGTTCCCAAACAACCCCACATTACTTAATCTAAAAGGTGGTTTTCATGGGGACAAAAAAAAATTGAAAAAACCGCTGCCTAAGGAATCACTACTTCCACATCCACATTTTTCATTCAAGTCACTTTAAACGAAACATCTTCACTAGATTTGCACACTAGTATGTGGAAATTATTGGTCATAGAATTTTAATAATATTTGGAGCAGATCTCATAGAAAAGTTTGAGGCGTTGGTTTCTACCATATACGTTAAAAATGAAGTTTTTAGTTTACCCTACTTATTTTCCCCTATTCACAACCTAGCACGTCCCACCTCTTCAGTGGAATCATCTCAATCAGATGTCATTACAATACATACATACTTTCAAATAAATATGTCAATTTTATGTTATCAAACCCATTAATTATGGAGCGGAGTTTGAAAAATATTGCAAAGCGATCTGACGCCTTGGTTTCTAGTACATACACCAAATTTCACATTTCTGTACTCTTACCTGCTCGATTTGCTTATTTTCCCCAATTTACTCCTATTTAACCCTCAACCCTTCAACGGAATTATCTCAAAATATAATCTAGTTTCAGATGTCATTATAATACATACGTCTCCCAAATTTCAAGTGAATATCTCAATTTCATTTTATCACTTTAATAATGGATTAAGTGTGGTAGTGGTGGGTTGAAAAATATTACTAAAAAATCTGAGGCCTTGGCTTATAGGACATACACCGAATTTCAAGTTTCTGTACTCTTACCAGTTTGCTTTACTTAGTTTTCCCTATTTACCACCAATTACCCCCACACCTTCAACGCAATCATGTCAAAATATTATCTAGTTTAAGAAATACGTGTAACAAATTTCAAGTGAAAATCTGAATTTAATTTTATGAACTCTTTCAATAAGGGAGTGGCTGTGGTGGAGGGACAGAAAATATTATGAAAAAACCCGAAGCCATCGCTTCTAGTATATACACCAACCCCAAATTTCTGTACTCTTACCAGCGTGCTTTACTTATATTCCCCTATTTAATCCTATTTAAACCCCAACCCATCAACGGAAGCTTCTCAAAACATAATCTAGTTCATTTCAAGTGAATACTTCAATTTTATTTTATCAACCCCTTTAATAATGGAGTAGGGGTGGTGGGGGGTTAAAAAATATTATTAATATTCTGAGACCTTGGCTTCTAGTACATACGCCGGATTTCAAGTTTCTGTACTCTTACCAGCTTGCTTTACTTGTTTTCCCCTATTTACCCCTATTTAACGCCCAACCCTTCAACGGAATCATCTCAAAATATAATCCAGTTCCAGATGCCGTTATAATACATACTTGTAATAAATTTCAGATGAGTGTCCCAATTTTATTTTATCAACCCCTTTAATAATGGACTAGAGGTGGTGGGGGTTGAAAAATATTATGAAAAATCTGAGGCCTTGGCTTGTAGTACATACATCAATTTTCAAGTTTCTGTACTCTTACCAGCTTGCTTTACATATTTCTCTATATTTACCCCTATTTACCCTCCAACCCTTTACCAGATATCTTCAAAAAACAATCCAGTTCCAGATCTCGTTATAATATATAGGTATACAAAATTTCAAGTCAATGTCTTGAACCGTTCCGGAGAAACCGTGCGGAGAAAAAAAAAGTTACAGACAGACATACCGACAGACGGACAGGCCGACAGACTGACAGACAGACACACAGCTCAAACTTAAAATCTCGACGTTTCATGACATTCTATACCTATTTCAAGAAAAAAAAATTGAACATTTTTTACGATTACTATCCGATTACTTCCAATCCACTATGTGGATGTGGAAGTAAAACTAATTTCGACCATGCTGTCGCATAGAGAATTGAAAGACGCTTCAAATGAAGGATTGTTCGACCCCCTTTCCCTACTTAAAATCTTGGGATAAGGGTTGCTGAGGCTAGGGGGTTGATGTGTCACTGTCAAGTTTGACATCAACATTGTCCACCCAAAATCAAGAATCAACCTATCCGAGCGTTTTTCAAGAAAGTAGTATAAAAGTAGTGTTCTGTTTTGGAACACAAATACACCCTGTATACGCGTATTGAATTAAGTCAAGTAGGTATAGCCTTTGACCTTTCACCAAATAAGGCATATGTCCCATTTTACCCTATATCATCCACGCTATGTAAATAATTTATACGAAAGCCGGCTATTTAATGGCCTCGGATGAATGATTCATTAAATTTAATTGCGTCTTTTTGCCTTAAAAGCCTCGTTCAATGGCTGGCAATCAACAATACACCATGATTGACCACAGTTGGTGAATCAAAATGCAATAATAAGGGGTAATCGTGCGCGTTGAAGGGAAAATAACCTTCACTTTAGCCGTATTATCGAAGACTAACCGGCATTCATTTTCTACAAGGGATCCCTCATTTTTCTATGAAAGGGACTTATTAAAGTTCTCGCGAGAGTCTTCTTTAATAATTTATAAAGTGAATCATGCTTATTACTTTCCAATATATATAGAGGTAAAAAGAAATAGTTAAGGGAATACTACAACAGAACACAAAACGATATCTAAAGGAAAAGATTAGAAATTTAATAAAAAATGTCAAAAAAAATTAGGAGTTCTCGTAGATTTCATCAACAGAAAATTTCGAGACAGATTCAATAATAATTTGTCTGAGCTCAAAATCTTTCAAGGCACTGTATTTTGTTGCAGTCAGATTTTCCCTTAGAAATAATTATTAAACAAATACATTATTTATGACAAAGTATTGAGCCTAATTCATTTGATCATACAATGCAGCATAATTAGATACAAGTTAACAACAATAATTTACTTATACCACTGCTGATTAATTTCTGCAGTAAATATAGGTAACGAAATTGAGTAAAACACTACTACGTTTTTTACCACTATATTTGCACAAAAACGTGACTGCAGTTTCAACCATTTTTTAGGTCGTTTTCAAACAATGATTCAACTAAGAATGAAATACAAAAGATTTGGTCCCTATTTAAATATGTTTCTAGATTTAAACAGATTAGAGAATTTTGAAAGTATACAGGTAGTTTATGATATCCTAACTATCTAAGGGTGGGGTTTCTCAGAAATTTTAATTATATCTTGGTAGCAGTAAAAAGAGGTACATCATTTAACAAAATTAAATCATCCTTATTATTGTATTTGTATATTTCCAATGCTTCTAACAAATTAAGTTTAAAACCTTTGCTGGCATAGTGTAGGATTTCCATATTATTAATATCAGGGAAGTTATGTCCACTCTCTAATATGTGATTAGAAAAAGCAGAATCTGTTTTTTTGTAGTCTGAAGGACCTATCATGATCGAGGTATCTTGATTTAAAATTGCGTCCAGTCTGTCCTATATATACGCTATTGCACTCTGAGCAATTTAACCTATAGACTCCAGATTTTTCGTATTTATTTGTTTTATCCTTGGCGTTGTAAATTAAATTTGATAATTTTTGTTGGGGTTTAAATGCTATCTTGATATTATGTGCTTTGAGAATATTTGATACTTTCTCTGTCAGTGTATCACAGTATGTGAGTGTAGCGTGAGGTGTTTGTTTTCCTTCTCTGACTATGGGATAAATTGCTTTAAAAGTATATTGGTTTTGTTTCTTGTTTATTAATTTTGCGATAACTTCTGTGGGGAAGCCATTGTTCTTGGCTATTTTTTGAATTATTGAGAGTTCTGTTTTTATTTGCATTTCTGATAAAGGGTACTACTAGACAATTACTCACTTTTCTAGATTCTATTAATAACATACACCCAAAAATTAAATTTACATTAGAACGAGAAACAAATCATAAAATAAATTTTCTAGACCTAACTATCACACACAAAAATAACCAATTTAAATTTGATATTTTTAGAAAACCTACATATACTGATATAACTATCCCCTTTGATTCTTGCCATTCATACGCACATAAACTGGCAGCTTATAATTCAATGCTAAATAGAGTTTTTTCATTGCCTTTATTTCATTGCCTTTTTTTATTTGAACCTACCCCAACCTCCAACTGTTAGCTAGCAGGCAGTCAGTTCAGTTACAATTCGTACAAGGGGTATTGATATTTATTTGGCTTTAATTTTTTTTTATTACTAATTTTCTTTTACCAAGTTGGTAGTAGACAATATTAATAATAGTAAGAACCATTTTTAACGCCATAATTTGACTATTATATTTAATATACACATCCAACGTACCATGTATATTGTATAAAGAAGCATATTATTGAAAAATAGAGGTAATAAATCTTTTTCCATGGTTAGTTTCGAGAAGCAAAAAAAAGCAAGTGGCAGCTTGAGCAACCAATACAAAGGTTAACCTTGCTCGATTGTGTCTAACGGAATAGGCAGCAATCCACCATTCTTATAGAACTTACAATCAAGTTCAGAAGTGGCTCGGGTTTAATACAAATCCGTCATAATGGGGGTGGAAGATCGACAATCAGAGACTCACCTCAGTGACTACCACCATGAATCCCGGTCCGCAGAATATTGAGAAATGCAAAGCCGGGTTAAAATGCTCAGCATTATGTTTCAGCTGTGGCAAATCAGGTCAGAACGTTGCATCTGTTCACCTTGAGGATTCCGACGATGATGAAGACGACCCCGCACATATCGTTACCAAAAGAATTGAGGAGCCCTCTCCACCTACTCAGGGAATCGCAGGGGATTTCTCAAACCAAGAGCCGTCGATACAAATGAGACTAATGTAGTAAATTACGTTTTAACATGTGAGTATTAATTATCGTGTCAACTGTGTGATCTTTGTTGTACTCAAAACTGCTTACATTGATTTCTCCCTAAATCAATTTTATCCAAAACTTTGGTACTATGCCATTTTCTAGCGAACTATGAGACCTACGGGTGTCCTCTTGAACACAAATCAAAGCCGAGTGAATTTACTACAAATTCGTTACCTGTGACTTTTCTTGTATCATGAGTAGTTACTATTACCGATACTTACCGGTAATAACAGTGTACGGTCCATCCCAAGGTGATTTCGGTGACTTTTCTTTTCTCCGCTGTGGGTTGTACAGCCAAACTAGCTCTCCCATCTTGATGACCTCCTTTGAATTACCCTTCCAGTCATATCGAGCCTTCATTCGGTCACTGGCTGGTGATGGCTCCGCTATATTGTTAGCCAACCTCTTGAAAGGAGCTCCGGCGTTGAACTGTTTCTTTTCACCCTTACTCCCAGTCTGCGGTCCCTTACTGGCTGCACAAATCTTGCATTTGCGACAACAAGCCTCCACATCCTGACGACTTCTTATCCAATAAAATCGTTCTCGTATTTTCTTCAGGGTCTTGTTAACACCGACGTGTCCATCGGATGTTCCATTGTGCACTTCCTGAAGCACCTTCGCTACTCGACACCTGGGAATCACTAGACGCATAACCACCTGCTTTCCATCCGGGCTTTCCCATGCTCTCCGCAACAGCCCGTTCACGACCTTCAGTGAGTCCCACTGCGCCCACAGTGCCTTCAGTCCCACTCTTTTGCCTGAAACATCCTTCCATTTTGGACGAGTTCCTCTTTCTTTGGCTGTCAATATAGATCCAATTTCCACATCGTTTAGTTGCTCTTGTCTGAGCGCTTCATCTGTCCTGTCATTCGGCACCTCCACCTTGACAGTGTTGACTGCTCCCGTGACCTGCAGTTTGTCCTGGTGGTAGTACTTGCAATCTTCCTTGCACCTTCTTCCGGATGAAATATCAGCATCCTCCTGGGGTTTCATTTTATTTTCACGTCCTGGTAGTAGTAGACTTCTCGGAATGCTTCGAAGCTGGGAAATTTTTACTTCTCTCGGGGTACCACGTTCCCTATCTGTCACAGTCTCTCTGGTACCAGCTTCGTCTGATTTTCCCCTCAGCTTCACAGCATCTCCGGCCTTCACTATCTCCAAGCTTCTCCGTGGACATTCAAGCTGGATATGTCCTAGTTCTCCGCACCTGTAACATTTCATACGCTGTCCACTTGGCCTTCCACTATTTTGTTGGTTTTCCTGTCTTCTTGGAGGATTCGATTGAGCCAGTAATTGACTGATCATTTTATGTATATCGGCCAACATAGGGTTCTGGTTCTCCTTTTCTGACTGCGATTCTTCTAGTGTCATAGCCCGCACTTGACTTTGGAGTATCCCTATAGACAGCTTCTATTCCTAGTGCACGCACCAAGGCTTCACTACTACTGTTATGTCGGGATAGCCTGAGGACTCGCCCGATCTCCTCGTCCCTTATCCCGTCTAGGAATGCCCCCACTGCCAATTGTTCTTTAAATTCTCTTGGCGCATTAGGATATGCCAAATGTGCCAGTCTTTCCACCGCAGCTTCAAATTCTTGCTGACTCTCTCCAGCTTTCTGAACGCGCAATTTCAGCTGGGTCTGGTATACTTGAGCAAGGTATTGATCGCCATAACATAGATCTAATGCGGCTTCTAAAACTCTAAAATTCCGTTGTTGGTCTACCGGAATTGTCTGGAGCAATTTCAATGCTTGGCCTCTTAAAGCTACGATTAATGCCTTAGCCTTCTCTTCGTCATTCCAGTTGTTTGCACTCGCTGCTGCCTCAAACTGTGTCTTGTAAGTCATCCAGGAATTTTGACCTCCTTCCGCGCTGGTAATCGCTTCTTATATACTCTGAAGTTACCTCTAGATTGAACCAGAATCTTCTTCCACCACTCTAGAAAAGTCCGTGGCTCTTTCTAGAGTCTTTCCAGTCACTATCAGTAGGCATAGGCGTATCATCTCCAGTTCCAAGGGGGTGTAATTCATAACAGTATTATGTTATTTTTAGGAGTACTTTATATTTCTTTAATGTATATTGTATGTACTTAATATTATGTTTTTACGTATCCGTCCTGCTCTGTAAATGGGTTATACCTGTTGAGCAGTGTATGCTAAATAAATAAATAAATAAATACATGACCAAAACGAAATTTTTTCACAACGATTTATCAAAACACTTATTTTGTTTCTATCACTGTATTTATATAAAATGCAGTAGTAGAAACAAACCAAGTGTCTTAATAAATTATTATGATCCACTACCACAAAATAACGGCTAAATCCATACATTTTTTAATGTTCACTTTTTGGAGATAATTGCCAATGTTTGAAGAACTGTATCTCTAAAATTCTGGACGCACGAAGCTCCATTTGGGCCTTAATTATAGCAAATTCAACCTACTTTAGAAATTGAGTATTAGTCTTTTCCGTAGGACGCATAGTTTAGGAAATATTGAGCAAAAACCGAAACAAGTGCAAAAATTTCGCTGTTTATTGGGCATTGCGCAGCTCGCACAAGTCTTTCGGAGCTGCAAACTTGATTTCTTACTCCTGGGAAAGGTCCTAACAATATATTAAAAAATTAGAAACGTCTGACATTTTGAAAGGTCAGATGTATGATTTGACTAACCTAATTGAAATATTACAAATATTTAAAAACATATTTTAGTAAATTTGGTTCATTTTATGTAATAGAATATATCTGGCTTTATGAATCGTGAAATTATTAAAATTTTAAATTCGAAATTTCCAAGGCTTGTGGCGGTTTCAAACATGAAAATATGAACAAAATATTTTTATAAAGAATGTGTTTTCCGACTCAACAACTTTTCTCAAATTGCCAATTTGAAATTTCAATATTTTCAAATTTCCTATACAAATCCCATACATTTTAATATAAACGTTAACACATCTCCATCTTCTTTAGAATTACATCTGGAGAAAGAGAGAAATCATTTCCAATTGATGTCAGTTTAAGCATAGCGTCAGTTAAAACCGTTATTTTAGTAATAGTACATAGGTAAATTCATTTCAAATTCATGTAAAGCCGTTTGAAGCGCTCGGCTTAAATTTTGATTCAATCCAGTGAAGTGAATACTGCACGTTGCAAATATTAATCATCTTAACATCAATGGTATTAGGAAAATGCATGGAAAGGAAATAATGAAGCAGAGTTTCCATTATCTTTAATTCTAAATATATGACTTGTGTAATGTGTAGGAGTGTAGATGTTGACTAACTATCAAATGTACAGGGTCCAGAGGAAATGGAATACAATTCAACGGTAGACTCTTCTCATAAAAATATACACATACTTTTTAAAGTAACAAAATTAAATCCTAAGTTAGGTATTTAATTATTCTAAATGGTGGTCCTGAATTGCCAGTTAAGAATACAAAATAAACAGACGAAATTACTTTTTCAACAAAGGTTATAGCAGAATAAGTATGATTAAACGGCCCCAGAAGCGTTTAGACCTAATTCGGCGACAGTAGGAAAATAAAATTTTGTCGAATTTTAGCCACCTGACGCCACTGGTAATACCGGTACCATAATAAATATAATTTTTTGTTTTCATTTTTTAATTTTGCAACTTGTACGTTAATTATTATGAAAAAAAAAATGGAGAAAGTAGATGTGATTTAACTACATCTTAGGAAAAAATGTGCTGATTTTGCTGCTCCTTTCGTATAAAAAAATTATGGAAGAAATCAAATATTGATTTATTCACGAAAATAGTGTTAATTTTTTCCTATGATTTATTTAAATCACATCTACATTGTCCATTTTTTGCATAATAATTTGTAACACAACGTTCCGTTGTGTTCAAATTTATCAACCACACTCTCTTTTCATATTCTGTGATTCATACAAAATATCACTCGGATATACACGGCGCAGGTGCGATGAAATAGATACATAAATAACTCTTCTAGCCGCCGAGGAACTCACGATCTAACTACTGAGCTGGTTGCTACTCTTTCATAACTTCCTCAACAGTAGGGTGGAACGAAAATTCTAATTTTTCAATTTTTTTTGAGAATCATTACCACATAGTTATCAAAAGGTGCATTTGATTGTTATTAATAACTGCGCAAAAACTGAAAGCAGTACTTTGTCATTTTCAGATTCCACAATGGGGTCGAAATTTTAGAAAAAAGCTTTTTTATATATATTTTTATAATTTTTCTGTTCCTTGGATATTGAAAGCGTCATAGTAGCCAAAAAGTGCCTTAATATACTACAAATCAGTATGAAAAATTTGAAAACTATATTTGGATAGCTTCAGGTTCCTCAAGAGAATCAAAATACATGCTATTAAGCATTTTTTTCAAAAAAATATAATTTTTTATGTTAGAGTTGTACTTATTATTTTTTTTTCTTTATTCAACCACAAAAGGACAAACATCATATGAACTCAAGTGCTTAATTAAAAAAAAAACAGAAATACACACGGAAAAAATAAATAAAAGCAGGTCAGTGTTAATATTATGTAGGTACATATTTTAGTTCTTATCTATTTTTGAAGTAATCTGACTTCGTTTCGAATGATGGCAATATATTCCTTGTTCTTATTCGGGCTTGAATAAATCCAGCTCGGTTTTCTTGGCCGCAAACAGCTAGTGAGGCCTCAGTTACAAGACGCACGCCTCGTTCGACAGCCTGGGTATTACAAGGAAAGTGTGAAAAATTGGGAAAATTTACGTCTGATGCGTCAGTAAAGACATTTCCATATTTACGGTCATTGGTGGCTCAGTAATATTTACATCATCCCAAAAGATCAATTCCGAATAATGTTCGGCTTCAAAATTTATTGTGGGTATATTAAATGCTCGTACTTCCTTTGTTTTAATGGTCCGTGCCATAAGAGCACGTCGGATACCAAGTTCTTTGTAAATTCTATTTTCATCTGTAAGTAAAGATAGCAATATATTTTCAGGATGTGCAAAAAAATCATTGCGCTCAAGTACTGGGTAAATAATGTTTTTAACTTTTTTTGGTGATAATTTGCAAACCTCTATTAAACTGAATAAATGCCTTGCTCCTTCAACACACGAAGGCTTAAGCTTTACTCTAAACCAGAATGGGACGTAAACTTTCATTACGTAATTTACCAAAATACGAAGAGATTCTGACGGGCTCTCACTTGCAACGTAAAGCAATTCAATATATCCTATTGGCCGTAGTAAGCCATCGTGCATGAGAGATTTTTCCTGGGTGTCTTGATGCAAGAGAAGCAGACACACTACCTGATTCAATTGATTGAACAATTTCCAAAAGATATCTTTGATCTGTGCTTAGATCATAGCCCTTCTTCTTGATTTTTGGAACAAATAAATAGTGTAAAATAATATCCCGAAAAGTAGGTAACACACGGTTATTTAATAATGTAGGATGGCCAAATATCTCGCAACGGACTGCACTTCTAGTTGCCATAATAACTTAAATATTGCAACACCTGACGAACAGTCAGTACACAAGTACTAAAAACAGTAGAAGTAATGAAACAAATGAAAGCTGGTTAAAACTTGTCAATGTCCCACCCTCTTCGCCTTCATAGGCGCTTGTCGCCTAGATTATGATTGTATTCGAGCGCGCTGTTTGCTGGATAATTCTCACAAACACCGCGATTTTCAAAGATAATAAGGAACCGGAAAAGATTAAAATAAAGTAATTTGGCATGGGGGGGTCTTTCACCATACCTTAATAATTATTTTAAGCACTATGTCAAATAGAAAATCATTTATTAAAAATAAATCAATGAAGATAATAAAAACCCGAAAATCATGAAAATTTCTAAAGTTCAGGTCCCGTGAGGAATTTGAAGATGCTAAGATAGGTCGATCAGCTTTTGGGCATAATTCTTACTTATCTAAAGGCACATTTTAACGCCTATGTCAAAATAGTTTAAAGAAAAAAAAATTCATTCCACCCAATGTAAAAGAAAGAGTTTACTTTACACCTCTAAACGATATCGAAGATATTAGAAATGGAATACGAGTTAAATGTCGCTGATTAAATGTTGAAGTTCTTCAACATGTATGTACCCAAGGGCGTGATAAACAGAGGGCAATTATGTTTAGAAGCGAACGGAGGTCTCTTCGAACATGTGAAGGAATAAATCATGTTTTGATTTTCCTAATTGTCAATTAGTTTTCTTAAGTGTTAGTAGTTTGTTTTTTGGTAATTCTTAATATTACTGTTGAGTACTAGTATCAAAAATTAACTAAAGATACAATATTAACTGTTTATTTATATAATAGTGAATTACATAGCTATTTAATAACAGAACTTTCTTTGGTCAAAACATCAAACTTTGCTTTGAAATCTTTATGTCTCATCAGTACCGCATACGATAGGGTGGGCCGAAAAACAGCAAAGTTGTCAGAGCGAAACGCTATAGTAAAAAAAAGTTTGTGTCTGGTGTGTGTATGAAAAATCGATAAAATCTTCCTTCTTGAGGTGACTGAAAGAACATTTGCTAGGTCACTACAGCGGGGAAAGCGATTCCTATTAAAGGTAGAAAGCACTTATTTCTTTTTTTTTTTGGAAATCTGTCAACATCTTCCGTTTGCGCATGCACTTTAAAAAACACATTTTTGGTAAAATATGGTTTTTATTTGTATATGTAAAGAGATTACATTTTCTCTGCTAGTTATTTTTCCTGAATGGCTAGTTTGAATTTAGCTTTATTAGAAAACTGTGGCATTATAGATCTTGATAGCAGAGTTGATCTGATGTAGCCATCTCTATTTTCCGCATCACAGATCTTGCCTGATGCCTCGGTGACAAGCTTTCCACATCGCTCCACAGCTTGTGTGTGGCACGGAAAGCTCCTTATATTCCAATTTGGGGCAGTCTAACAATGTATTAGTCATAGAATAGTATCATCGTCAATAATGCGCAAAACAGGTGGAGAGAACAACTTACAGGAACTCCAGTCAATCATTTCAAAGTAGTTTTCAGCATCAAAGTTTAGTTTTGGAGGGGGAAAGGACCAAATTGAGTCTTCTTTAGCAGCACGTTGCCTTGACTTTATTATTCGCCTCAACCCAAGCTCCCTGATGTGCTTTCTGTCATCCATAACCATTGAGAGGAGAAAGTGTTCAGGATGAGTAAATTAATTGCCCTCGATTACAGGTTCTACTATCTGACACAAGTTAGCAGGTAAGTATCGTGAAGTTGGTATTACCTTAAAAAGATGCCTTGATCCATCGGTAAAAGAACTATTCTTCTTAATATCAAAGCAAACAGGCATAAGTGAGTTCAAAATGAATAAAACGGTTTGTTTCAGTTCAGAAGTGGGACTTTCAGTGGATATGTACAAACTAAGAACTTTGTTAGCAGCAGTTAACCATCTGGCATGTGAAATAGGCCCTGGATCTCGGCAGGCGGGATCTTGTTCACAAATGACTGAATAGTGCAAATGTGCTAACAGAGTTCTTCGTTTGTACATATCCACAGAAAGTCCCACTTTTGAAGTAAAACAAACAGTTTTATTCATTTTGAACTCACATATGCCTGTTTGGTTTGATATTAAGAAGAATAGTTCTTTTACCGATGGAACAAAGCATGTTTTTAAGGTAATACAAGTAGTGGAACCTGTAATCGAGCGTAATTCATTCTTTGCCCATCCTGAAAACCTCCTCCTCTCAGTCGTCTTAGATGACAGAAAGCACATTAGGGAGTATGGGTTGAGACCAATAATAAAGTCAAGGCAACGTTCTATAAAGAAAAATCAATTAGGTCATTTTTCCCTGCAAAACTAAACTTTGATGCTGAAAACTACTTTCAAATAATTGACTGGTGTTCCTGTAAGTTGTTCTCTCTATTTTGCGTAATATTGATGATGGTACAATCTTATCGCTAATATACTGTGAGACTGCCCCAAATTGGAACATAAGAAGCTTTCCCTGCCACACACAAGCTGTGGAGCGACGTGTAAAGTTTATCACCGAGGCCTCGGGTAAGGTCTGTGGTGCGGAGAATAGAGATGGCTATATCAGATCAACTCCGAGAGAGTTTTCTAACAATGCTAAATTCAAGCTAGGCATTAAGGAAAAATAACTATCAGAGAAAGTGTAACCTCTTTACATATGCAAATAAAACCCATATTTTACCAAAAATGTGACTTTTTAAAGCGCATGCTCAAACGGAAGCTGTTGACAGATTCTACTTTTAATGGGAATCGCTTTCCCTGCTTGTAAGTATTCTTTCAGTCACCTAAAAAAATGCAGACTAATTGGTAGATTTTATCGATTTTTCATTATTTTGAGAGCGATGCGCGAACGGAGAATACCATCCGATTAATAAAATATTTTTCCTCGTCTTCTCTCTTAGTACACTCAATGAAGCAAAAAAAGTGCCTTGAGTTCAGAAAACTTTTTAACAGATTGAAATCGAATGAAACCTTTTTTGTTATATTTTTCATGCCAAAAATTCAAAAATCTATATTATTAGAGGACCTGTTTTTACCCTGAGAATTAGGGAAATTGAAAACAAGTTTCATAAAATACTCAGTTTTTACAAATTTTCTTCTTTTTGTATAAACTTAAAAATGCGACTAAATTGAATTGGAAGGTTCCCTTTAAGTATTTGAGGGTTTTGGGGTGGCTGAGTGTGAATCCAATGTCAATATGATTTTTTCAAAATGGCGGATCGAATAAGGCTATATTGACTAGGGGTAGCTTAAAATGATAAAAGTTGTATTTACACCAAATTCTGTATTCGGGGGTTTTTGGGGTCGCTGATTACGAATATGTTGTCGAAACTTGAAAATTCAAGATGGTGAATCCAATGTAGCAAATATATGGCAGACACAAAATTATAATAGTTGTAAAAATCAAGGTGTTCAGACCAAATTCAGTACTCGGGGGTTCTCGGTAGCTAATCACACATCTAAAAATTGGGAACTGAAAAAAATGAAATCATATCTTTTAAGAGGCTAATAAATGAAAAATTTTACATTGCAAAATAATAATTTATTGAACTTCAGAACCAGAACAATCACAAAATTTAAATTAAAAAAATCGGTAAAGGTATTTACACAGAACTTCCCTCGTTATTTGTGCATGGCGATCACTAAAAAAATATTAAATACGAAATGACATTGAGAATAATAATGGAAATATAGTTATTGTAATTATTACAAAGAAATCCTGATAACTTTTGGTCAAAAAAATAGTGCTCATCCAACAGCAAAAGTTCAGTACTAAATAACAGGTCTCCCATAAATTATTTCTTGGGATGACCACCCTGTATATTTTCCAATAAAAGTATAATAGCATATGTCAAATAGTATTGCCATTAGATAGTTCCACATTCACGCAGTGAAGTGGAAGTATAGTGGTGGTTAAAAGTTTAATTTTTTTTTTTGAAATTTTTCAAAACTGTTGGATAAAAATGTTCACTCCTTTTTCTTCTGCAATAGGTTCAGAATGTCATGAAACATGGAAATTTTAGATCGGAGCAAAGAAAAAAAAATTCCATCTGTTTTAGTGGTTCAAAATTTTTCAAAAATTTGTGAAAAAAATTTTCAATTTTTTTTTTCTGAAATAGGTTTAGAATGTCATGAAACATGAAAATTTTAAATTTCAGCAAAAACAATTTTTCTGTCTATTCTAATGGTAATTTTTTTTCCAAAGTGGTAAAAAAAAATTCATCTATTCTATAGTAAGTAGTGAAATAGATTTTATCAATTTTTTTTATTTGTTTGAATAGGTTTAGAATGCTGGAAACGTTGAAATTTTAAATTTGAACATAGAAAAAAAAATTTTCTGAAATTTTTCTTCTGAAATAGGTTTAGAATGTCATGAAACATGTATATTTTAAATTTGAGCAAAAAAAAAATTTCCATCTATTCTAGTGGTAATTTTTTTTCCAAAATACTAAAAAAAAAGTTACAATTTTTTTTCTTCCGAAATAGGTTTGGAATGTCATGAAGCGTGGAAATTTTAAATTTGAGCAAACAAAATATTTTCTTCTATTCTATACCTACCTACTTAGTGATGAATACATAAATTTTTCCAAGAAAATTTTTCGGAAAAATTTTTAATTTGTTTTAATACGTTTAGAATGCCATGGAAATGTGGAAATTTTAAATTTGAACAAAAAAAATTCCACCTATTTTGGTGGTAAAAATTTTTTCAAAAATGTTGGTAAAAAAATTTTCAAATATTTTTTTTTTTTGAAATACGTTTAGAATGCCATGAAACGTGACAATTTTAAATTTGAAGAAAGAAAAAAATTCTCATATTTTAGTGGTAAAAATGTTTTCAAAAATGTTGGTGAAAAAAATGTTCAATTTTTTTTTTTCTGAAATAGGTTTAGCGCGTCATGAAACGTGGAAATTTTAAATTTGAGCAAAAAAAAATTTTTTTCATCTTGGTAAAAATTTTTTCAAAAATGTTGCAAAAAAAATTTAATTTTTGTTTTTTCTGAAATGGGTTTAGCGCGTCATGAAATGTGGAAATTTTAAATCTAAGCAAAAAAAAATTTTTTTCACTATTTATTCCGTTTAGACGGTCCACCCTCTATATTTTCCAGTGAAATTTCTACCATGTCTTCGCTGACAGTAGCGCCAACTATCTACCAAATTTGAGTGCTATCCTTCAAGCAGTTTTTTAGTAAATTCACCAACAGACAGACAGACAGACACAGACAGACAGACAGACAGACAGACAGACAGACAGACTGACGGAATTGAAAAACCTATATTTGTAATCTACGTGTTCTGAAACGTCAGAATCCGAAAAAATCTCGGAGGGTGATTTTTTCTCGAATACAATACTTCCCTTCGGTATGCGAGGGAAGTAAAATGTATTGTAATTTCTTAATAACGTTTTTTCTGTCTTCGTTATCGACCTCATCCCCTTCCATATCTACATTATCTGCGATAGGCATGGGTCAACGTTTGAACATGTTTGACCGCTGCACACTGCAAGCTGCTGAGCAGTAGAGTCCGGCTTTTAAACAATTGCAACTATTACATTCACCCTTACAACTGCAGAAAATGATTTGCAAGAAATTTTTTGGAACTGGTGGTTTCTCAGTCTTGATTGGAATCAAAGAACTGTTCAAATACTTCCACCCCCATATTCTGGCTGCATTTCATTTCCTAGCCATATTTGAACTTGGCAATAAACCCTTTTAAGATTCTGTAAAACAACGTCAGTTGTAGGTGGTATTGACGCTAGATTTATCGCAGTGTTTCTCTTTGATGATTTGGTGAAAAAGTGGTGGCGTACAGAGTCTAAATTGACTACTGGCTTTGGCGTACCATATAAACCTAGAATGCATTTTACACCACAGTCCAAAATACTTACAATATATTGCTTCTCAACATAAAATGCACTCGCCTCAGTCTGAATAGTTTCTCGATTATCCATGATTTTGGCAAAATTATTTTCACCCCTTTCAAGGAATTCCGATGTTGTATCACACCTGTGAAAGCGTGTAAGAATACTGATGATTCATTTTGCCCAACCTATTAAGAGAAATGTACAAAATATGGAGCGAAAACGTCTACATACCACAGATGCCTCATATAATGGTCGTATACTAAGCCTGGCCGACTTTAGGGGGTCCTAATTAGTTGGAAATGGTTGATAGTAATCAGCAATTGAATTATCAACCATTGTGCCACATGTATGTAGCTACTATGGAGAGAAACGTCCGAAATATGGAGCGAAAACGTCTACATACCGCATGAGATTCCTTATATAATGGTCGCATACTGTGTGCGGTCGACTTTGGGGGGATCCTAATTGCTCGTTAGCGGTTAATAGTAATCAAAAGTTGACTACTCTACCATTTTACCCCATGCATCTAGCCCTTAGGGAAATAAATACCCGAAACCTGGAGTGAGAACGTCCACATACCACAATGAAATGCTATGTATAATGGTCACATATTGGGCTAGGTCAATTTATGGGGGTTCAAATCTATTGGAAGTTGTTTCGGACACTTTGACCTTAAATGCGTGATTATTTTCACTTAGATATGTAGCTCCTAAAGGGAGGGATAATGAAAATGTTCAATAATGCTCCTTTTCTAGGGGTCTCGCATTGAGCCCAGTCGAACTTCAGCGGGTCTAAAATGGATTGGATTACGTTCGTACTTGATTATTCATCAGTTTCAGATAGTTTGCCCCCAGGTACCAATCGTCTATGGAGTGTAAATCAAAAATTTATAGCAAAAAGCCCATTTTTTCGCTATGAGACACCTACGTGTCTTATTGAGCCTGATCAACTTGTGGGGGGTCCAAATCCATTGGAAATTGTTTTAAATAATTGATTGCTTGACAGGTTTCTACCTCATGGCATTCAAAATATGTATTTAAAGGTCATACAGTTTATTTAGGGGTTAAAGAGGGTAGGGAGAGGGTGGGGGGGGTTTTAAGTGATCAAAAAATCTTCTGAGATGCTTCATGGAGTTGTAGAGGTACATTTTTATAACAATAATTTCATCGAAAGACATACAAAATATAATCAAATTGCCCTTTTGTTCATTAAAAAGCACATATTTTTTAAGCGGAATCTTAAAAACAAAAAGCAGGCTTTCTAATAATATAGACCTTTCTATTTTTGGCCTAAAAAATATAGCAAAAAAGGTTTCACTCGATTTCGATCTGTTGGAAAGTTTTCTGAACTGAAATGCTTCATTGACTGTACTATCTACCAAACTCAACTTTTTTTTACTAAGTGTAACGTTTCGCTCTGATAACTTTGCTGTTTTTCGGCCCACCCTAGTATACAATCTTCGATAATATCCCAGTCTTTCGAATCTGCTACATTATTTACGATGTCAAAATTCCATTGTTTCCATGGCCAACTATGCTGATTCAGAAACAAAATATTTGAATGACGTTTTATTACATTTTATTTATTTTTCTCGAAATTCTTGTTATGGAAGTGTATACTTTTTTTATACAGGTGAATGCAGAAAAAGAATCTCCACAACAATTGGCAAAAGAAAGTATTGTGCACCATTTGAAACAAAAATTGACTATCGTTTCTTTGATGTATGTCATCACAGAGATGAGCTCAGGCGTCAATTGATAGAGCTTGACAAGCGATTTACAAATATGTGTGGTTTGCTTTAGTTTTTTGTACAAATAAGAAAGACAAAGATGCGCGAATAGCAAACTGACAGGGTATATACAGACTGTCTATTTTACGAGGGCCACACCAAATATCTCGCTTAATATCTATTGTAGAAGAATAAAGTTTTAGAAACAGTTATCCCATTTTTTGTGAGCTATATTTCAGTAAAAAGAAATTTGAAATCCATAGCCTACTTTATGAGATATATTACAAAAACCTGAAAAATAGGAAAACCACAAACGGTTATAGCTTCCTTATTTGAGGAGATACGAAAAAAGTTAAAGGAATGAAAGTTGACGGCAAAGACAATAAGAATAATAACGTGTAACAAAAAAATCGAAAAATGCAGTTGGCTTTGACATACGCTATTGCGCAAAAATGAAAAATACATATCTCAAAGTAGGCCATGACGCCATTAATTCCGTTATTTTTTTCTCATTCCAACGATATATAACATGTCACAGAAATTTTAACCGATAGTGTCAATATTTAATATTTTACCACAATTCATATAATCGAATCGTAACAATCAGCTGTGCCATAATTAGTGAAAAACAATGTATACAGTTATTAATAAATTTGACAGATTGTCACTGTTGTATGTTGTATGTTGCGTTGTCGAGTTCTAAGAAAAATTTTATATCAGTAATGATGGTGTACACCAATAATAACAAATTCGATATGATCAGCATTTATTGTCAGTGCAATTTTGACGCTGAGATGGCAGTCACGGTTTACGGAGATAGATTTCCAGATGCTCCGCAGCCAAATCGAACTATGTTTAGGAAGTTAGTTCAAAATCTAAGAACGCACGGTTCATTTTCAAAAAAAGTAGTAAGGCGAGCGCATGTTGCGGATAATGTAAGAAAAGTGAATAAAGTAATGAATTATGTTAACCAAAATGAGGAAACCACTTTGAGACAAATTCAGAGAAACTGTCGCATAAAAAAAGACAGTGCAAGAAAAATATTGAAAAAAAAACGGATTTCGATGCTACAAAATGAGGAACGTTCAACATTTAAATGAGGGAGATAAGCCAAGGAGAGAAAGATTTTGTAGATGGTTATTAAATAAGAAAAGGAATGACGCGTTGATATGTAGCAAAATTCTTTGGTCGGACGAATCAAATTTTTCTAATAATGGATTTTTCAATAGAAATATGCATTATAAGTGGACACGAGAAAATACACATTGGTGCAGAGAGACTGCTTTCCAAGAAAGATTTTCTAAGAATGTTTGGTTGGGTCTTTTAGGGACTAAAGTAATTGGACCTTATTTTTATGATGGCAAATTAACCGCTCGTAGATACCTTAATCTCCTGCAAAACGAATTTCAAGATTTTCTTTATGAATTAACAGTGGCAGAAAGATTAAATTATTCATATTTTCAACAAGATTGGGCTCCACCTCACACTGCTGTAATATGTACAAATTATTTAAATCAAGTTATGCCAGATAGCTGGATAGGCACCTATGGACCCATTCTATGGCCAGCTCGATCACCAGATATTACTCTCTTGGATTTTTTCGTCTGGGGTTACATTAAAGACAAGGTATTTCAAACTGCCCCTGAAAATATTGAGGACATCAAAACCAGAATTCGAAACGCATGTGAGGCAATTACTCTTGAAATGCTCCAAAATGTAATGCGGGACGTGTCTCGTAGAGCACGTAGAGCACGTTTGTGTATGTGTGCACAATTTGAGCATTTGTAGTTAGAAAAATAAATACACACAATTTCTTTTCAATATAGTAGTAGGTAGTAGGTACTGTTATACATAGTTTTTCGTTTTTTTCTTTGGATGTTCGTTTTGTACTTGTATTTTTATTTATGAGATATTTATTGGTTTGTATTAAATTGTAATAAATAATTACGGAATTATAATTATTATAAAGTGAATTTTTACTATTATGGCACAGCTGATTGTTACGATTCAATTATATGAATTGTGGTATTCGTAAAATATTAAATATTGACACTATCCTTTAAAATTTCTGTGACATGTTTTATATTGTTTTAATGAGAAAAAAATAACGGAATTAATGGCGTCATGGCTTTGAGATATGTATTTGAGATATGTATTTTTCATTTTTGCACAATAGCGTATGTCAAAGCCAACTGCATTTTTCGATTTTTTTGTTACACATTATTCTTATTGTCTTTGCCGTCAACTTTCATTCCTTTAACTTTTTTCGTATCTCCTCAAATAAGGAAGCTATAACCGTTTGTGGTTTTCCTATTTTTCAGGTTTTTGTAATATATCTCATAAAGTAGGCTATGGATTTCAAATTTCTTTTTACTGAAATATAGCTCACAAAAAATGGGATAACTGTTTCTAAAACTTTATTCTTCTACAATAGATATTAAGCGAGATATTTGGTGTGGCCCTCGTAAAATAGACAGTCTGTATAAAATAATTTTCAAATTGAGTCAAATTAATTTTCTTAACGTGACTTCACGTATTAACTCCGTGTGACGTCTTTCCCTGTGTGTTCGTTTAATATTTATTGCAAAAAACTGAGCCATTTCAAAATTACAAAATAAATTAAGCATTAAATATGGTACATTGTTCATGAGACAAATAATGAAACTACCAACTGCAGAGTAAAGTACTTTCATCCTATTCAATGTATCTTTATTACACAGCTTTACGAGACAAAGGGGAGACATTGTAGTTTGTCCAGATTATTTTTCAGTGAACAAGTAATTTTAACGCTGCTATTATCACAATCCATCTAAATTACTCGCAAGTAAACCGGCTCTTTCAAACTGGAATTAATTCTCTGCAGTTTTTAGCATTTAAATGGAAACTATTTGTTTTATTGCATGTAACTTAATATTGAATTAATAATAGCACAAATAAAGAGTGTCCTATTTCAACATGTCCAATAATTATGTTTAGTTTAAAAGAGTAAAGAAATCCAGTAAAGGAACTTCCCTCTTTATTTATACAGGGTGGTCACTCTAAAAAATTGTTAATTAAGAAACGACATACAAACAATAACACAGCCCCACAAAAAAAAATATATTTTTGGAACTGCTATCGAGACAACTGTATCCCTATGTAATTTGAATAGTCTTGAATCTCAATAAATCGAATTAAATATAAACATTCAAGTATATAAGGCATAAATACAGAGTTAACACTCCTTTCCATTGAAAATCGCTCCCATGAGTGGGTGAAAACTACCCCTCACACAACAGGAAATTTAAAAAAACTGCGGTGATCGAAAAAAAGCTTACGATGCCCAGTTATTTTAGAAACAATGCTCAAAAACTATCCCCATAGAGTGGCGGAAACCACCCCTAAATTTAAATTGATAAAATGATTAAAAATTTCAAATCTTTAGGGTGCAATATGAGCATGAAACTTCATTTTCTCGATTCCCATCTTGATTATTTCCCAGAAAATTGCGACTTCAGTGAAGACCAGGGTGAATGCTTTCACCAAGATATTTCAGAAATGGAAAAATGGTACTAAGGAAGATGGGACGGACACATGATGGCAGATTACTGTTGGTCCTTAAAAAGAGAGACGTCTGAAAAGCATAAACAGCAGTCGGTCAGAAGATCATTCGAAAACAAATCCAAAAGATATTACAAAAAGAAAGAATAAATTTAATTGAGTTAAGACTACGGGTAAATTTTTGCTACTTCATAATATGGGTACTTTTCAAGTACGTTGTCAAAGATTCTTCTTAAATCAGAACATGCAGATGTTTTGAGCTTTTCTAAAAGATACTGCAACTATTTCTTGAATTTTTTGTTATGTGAGGAGTAATTTTCACCCTCTCATGGGGATGTCACTGAATGACTTTGGTGCAATGCAAGTATTCACCTCCAAACTGGAGTGCTGCACATATTTAGTCAATTTTAGCATCGATTAAAATAGAAGTCACGATGACAAAATTTTTTCCCCGATATAGGGGTGGTTTCCGACACTCTATGGGGGTAGATTTTGAGCATCGCATCGAGACTAATGCAGTTACGTACTGTTTCTAAAATAACTGGGCTTCGTAAGCTTTTCTTGCAATCACTGCAGTTCTTTTTAATTTCCTGTTGTGTGAGGGATAGTTTTCACCCATTCATGAGGGTGATTTTCAATGGAAAGTAGTGTTAACTCTGTATTAATGCATTATATACTTGAATGTTTATATTTAATTCGGTTTATTGAGATTTAAGACTATTCGTGGAGCGTTAAGTAATTTTTACCCTGTTTAGGGAGTATTTTTTAGCGTTAGAGGTTGATTTTGGGGGTGTACGATTTTTTTTGACCCCGGATTCGGATTCAGTGTCGAAAATTACCTAGGGATACACTTGTCTCGGTAGCAGTTCCAAATATTTTTTTTTATTTGTGGGGCTGTGTAATCGGAATGCAGTTATCAATATTCCTACGAAGAAAATCTGATAATTTTTTGTTAAACAAATATACAGAGTGATCATTCGACAAATAAATAAATAATAAATAAAAGGTGCTGAATATGGTGTACGTAAACACTTTTACAAACTACCCTGCGTTGTTCTATATGGAAATTGGATCCCAGTCTAGTGTGGATCAGTAAAAACTGCTAAAAAATGCTATTTTTGAGCTTCTTTAAAGACATATTTCGACTAGAATATAATTTTATAAAAAATTCCAAGGGATTATATATTTTCTGGGTTACTGATTATGAATATAACGTTATCTTTACATGTTCTACTCGAATTAATTACATCCAGAAAATGCCCAAGAATTGACCAAAGTAAGCGCTATTCCAAAGTAGGATCAAGTAGGTTCAAAATAACTATTATATTCCCAATTTACAGCCTAATAAACATAATCCCGTTGGAATTTTTCTTAAACTCATATTCCTTACAAAAATAGTATTTTCTTAGCGTTCTTTGCTTGCCTCGCATTACTTTCACTGGAAAACATACAGGGTGGACTGTCTAAACGGAATAAACAGTAAAAACTTTTTTTTTGCTCAAATTTAAAATTTCCACGTTTCATGGCACGCTAAACCTATGCCCGAAAAAAAAAAATTGAAAATTTTTTTCAGCAACATTTTTTTAAAAAATTTTACCGCCAAAATTGATAACAAATTTTTTTTCTTTGTTCAAATTTAAAATTTCCACGTTTCATGGCATTCTAAATCTATTTAATTTTTTTTTATTTTAGCAACATTTTTGAAAAAATTTTTATCAGAAATATAGACGGAATTTTTTTTTCTTTCAAATTTAAAATTTCCACGTTTCACAGCGTTCTAATCTATTAAAAAAGACATGGAAAAGTTATTTACCATTTACGAAAAAATTTTACCACTAAAATAGATGGAATTTTTTTTTCTTTGTTCAGATTTAAAATTTCCACGTTTCCATGGCATTCTAAAACTACTCAAACAAGTTTAAAAATGTTTTTGAAAGATTTAAAACAAATTTTGAAAACATTTTTAATCTATTATTACTACTATAGAATAGTCGAAATATTTTTTTTAGCTCAAATTTAAAATTTCCACGTTTCATGACATTCCAAACTTACTTCGGAAAAAAAAATTGCAAGTTTTTTGCCATTTTGGAAAAATTTTCTTTTTGCTCAAATTTAAAATTTTCATGTTTCATGACATTCTAAACCTATTTCAGAAAAAAAAATTAAAAAATTTTTTTCACCAACTTTTTTGTAAAACATTTTTACCACTAAAACAGACGGAAATTTTTTTACATTTGCTCAAATTTAAAATTTTCACGTTTCATGGCATTCTAAACCTATTTAAAAAAAACACATAATTTTTAAATTTGTAAACTTTTACCACTACTATAGAATAGAAGGAAACTTTAATTTTTGCTCAAATTTAAAATTTCTACGTTTCATGACATTCTAAACCAATTTCAGAAGAAAAAAAATTTGAATTTTTTTTTACCAACATTTTTGAAAATTTTCAAAAAAAAATAAATTTTTTAACCACCACTATACTTCCACTACATTACGTGAATGTGGGATTGAAAATGTGACAGATAGCAATAATATCTGGCATATGCACCTATTATACTTTTATTGAAAAATGTACAGGGTGGTAATCCCAAGAAATAATTCAGTCATGGTGGACATTTGTAAAGGTATTTGCGCAAGCCTTTCATATTCGGCACCTGTTATTTAGTATTGAACTTTTGCTGTTGGATGAGTACTCTGTATATTTTGTTGGCCAAACGTTATCAGGTTTTCTTTGTAATAATAGCAATAACTATATTCCGATTATTATTCTCAATGTCATTTCGTAATTAATAATTTTTTAGAGTGACAAATAACGAGGGAAGTTCTTTGTAAATACCTTTACAATTTTTTTTTCTGATTCCACGCTCGATGACTTATAATCAATCCATTTTTTCACTTTGTGTCCATGGAGATTCTTCATTTGGATGGCTTGAAGCTTAACATACTACAACAGTCGATTTCACCGGAATCGAATTTTTATTAGATTTTTTCCACCATGGTTGAACTATTTCTTCATTAAAGCTATAATGGATGTCTTCCTTGTCAATTGTGTTAACTATATGCCAAATCTTATTGCCATTTATCACATTTTTTTTATTATTTATTCTATTTAGGCGGTCAACCCTGTATATTTTCCAGTGAAATTCTGCATGTTTCTTCGCAGACAGCAGTATACTACCTTTTTTAGATACCGTGCCAACAGACAGATAAACGGAATTGAAAGACCTCAATAATTGTGAAAATCCGAAGAAATCCCGGAGGGAGCTTTTTTCATGAACACAATACGGTAAGTGAAGAAAGTAATAGTATATACTTTCAGGATTATGAAAGTCTTGAATTCTGGAAGAAACACCTCAGGATTCTTCAATCAGTAAAATGAAAACTTCTTACATTGACTTACGTATGATTTATTAAACTCGTCGTCGCAGAACAATATTGTTTACAAAATATAAAATTTATTTTATTATATGCTTTTACATCATTGGATATGTATTAGTTCTAGTTATGACTCTTAATAAATTCCTCTCCACTAATTCAATATTCTAAGTCTATTTTTGCTTTCACGCTACTGAAAACTGAAATAATGTATTACTTGCTTCCATGTCTGTGTTCTACTTAGAAATTTATTGATTTGAACCTTTCTTTTAGATTGAACTTCCCTACGTGTCGAGTAATAAAACACATCATTTCTCAAAACACTTAAACACTATATTTACAGAGATAAGGAAAACAAATGAAACAAAAAATTAAACAATTAACGATAAAATAAATTAACGAAAAATAATTAGGCAATACAAGAAAATGAAGAGATCCGCAGCAATTTCAAGTGTTTATTATCCACCTGTTGATGTTGACCGACGAGACGCTAAACCAGAAGTGCCAATTTTACCTCCTCGAAATAAGACTTCTTAAAAGGGGGTGGTGTACTCTGAAAGCTCTACTAGTTAAAACGTTCCCTACGCTAAACAATACCTAATTTGAAAGGTACCTAACGAACCATGGGATGTATGAAAAATGACCTTATGTGCATCACTTGATGTTGTGAATAATCCCCAATCTTTTATTATATCCTAATTTACCCAATCTAACCAATACGGCAGATAGAAAAACCCCTTAGTAAATTACTTTGTTTTTATACAGGGTAAAACCTACCTAAGTACGCTATTTAGTTTTACTACTAAAATTATTACATGTGTTTTCTAGAATGCTGTGTGAACCTTACCTTAGTGCTGAAAGTCTACCTGGGCCCTACGACGCGACATGCCGTCTTATTTTGTCGCGCCCCCTAGACTCACTAACTCAAATTAAAAAAATAATCTAAACCCCAAAAAAATCTATGTTACTAACTAGTATCAACTCCAAAAAGACTAAAAATTACAAAAACAACATTCGCTCTACCTACTTCGGATCACAGTCTTGGTTGCCTAAAATTTCTACCATCTAATAAATTCATTTACTTATACCTCACAACCGTTAACAATAAATTACAGGACTCTCTAACATTTATTAACAAAAATGGAATTGTTCCAAATCACGAAAATTCAGATACGTATGTCGCGACCTTAAACCACACGATTTCGTGCACTTGGATTTGACAGCTGACCCGCCGACAAATAAGTAAACACGGCCGTGAAATATATTTACACTTTACATACCCAGTATTTATGTTGCAAATGAATAACACACGGTTCTTACTGACCTGAGCCCATGAAAGGACAATATCAACGTTGTGAGAACAACATCAAAAGTAGGTAAACCTATATTTTATTCGGATAATTAAGTTCTAACCCTAGATTCGTAGGAATATTCTAACGCCAACGGCAGACAATTTGTTATGACGATGTTTTGGGGCCACTAAAGATGACTACTAGTCCCTGTTTAATTCCCAAATAACTTCCAAGACATAAGTTTAACAAGCCACACGAGACTCTGCCGAATTTAAAAACTACTGAGCTGTGGAAAAGGTAAGCAAATTTATGTAACCATACATAAACAAAAGTTCCTCAACGTCGATTAATCTCTACTTACGTTCTAACTAAACCTACAACCTACAATATATACATTAATTACATGAGACCAACATATATTAAACTATTTTTCTCTTTCTTTTTCTAGGTATCTCAGGAGCAAGAAGTAAAAGGAACATTGACAACAGTATATTATATTTAAGCAATTGATAATACAGGGTTGTCTTTATACTTTATACCAAAATAAATCGTTTATGATTTCTAGATATTTCCTTTATTTGTTGGAGCTAAAATATACCGTTACAATTTTATGATATCAACTAAGCTGTGAAAACAGTTGTTTGAATATTCTCGATTCCTAAAGGACTTGTAAAACAAATTGTTCAGGCACGAAATAATTTAGATAGTTATTTATTTCTTCCATGGCACTTTTTTAAAGTGTCGACAGTCAATAGTAAACGAAATTAGACAACACAATTTAGATATTTATTTAAGACTAATGTTCACTTCAATGGACTGAAACTTCGACCTCTGAAAGATTAGGGAGACTTGAAATGCCAAAATAACGGTTGTTTTATACACGACAGGGCCATACTTGACTATCCTTAATTCGACTTTTGTTACAACTACCTAATATTATATTCAGTCCAGCCGGTCCTCAGCACCTCAATATTGGTCATCGAGTCTACCTGCTTTAGTAAATTGGTACCTAGAATTAATGTTATCTATATCTATAAAATTATATAGTGAAATAGTGTAGTGCCAAATTACAGAAGAAGTAACTAAGTACGCCATATACTTTCTACCTTCTTCGTCGTCTGAATTTTAATTGGTCAACGCCCCAAACAAGGTTTGCTAACGTATTTAGTTAGTCATGATCCTGTAGTCCCTGGATATTCGATAAATAGACTTATATTTTTCGGACATTGTATCCTGTTATAAACATTTTTCATCGATGATTTCCATAAAAAACAAAGTAGTGAAATTGTGGCGACTGTCGAATTTCCACTTCAGCATGTCCACTAGTAAATTTCTTTCATGGTGTGCGAAAATCTATGTTAGATCGACAACTAACATATCGAATATTAACTTGCTTTTTTCCTTTTGTAATTAGTTTATAGATTATGATATTGTTGTAAAAATTATTTTCATTTAATTCTTGTTTCTATAATAGTGAAACATTTATTTTACGCGGAACTGGCAGACGTGAAAGTTTAAGTATATATTTTGCTTTTCCATATAAAATTTTTTTTATATTCACTCACCCCTAAAGTCCCATGTCCATTTAATAAATAGAGTTATTTGTCATTTGTTTGTTTAATTTTTTAATAAATTTTCAGGTACAATTACAATTAATCAGTAACTTTCGTAAGATAATATTAACTAGAGGCTTAAAATCTTTTAAGTTTCACTACATTAAAAGAAAATATACAGTAGCAAATAAAAATAAACTAATCTATTTTAACTACAACGTGTACCTGCTGGTACGGCACTAATTAATCCTGCTCTAAATTTACCTTCGTTACTTCGGTGCAGCTGTGGGCGATGCAGGAGAATCATCAATTCTACAATGTGAGATACTATAAGCTACTTATCATGCTTCGACTGTTACCTAGGTTATATTTATTGTACGAATATCAGTAATACGAGAGATGATTTCAGGAAATCTCTAAATCTTATTTTGAATATAAGAAATCTTGTTGATTACAGGATTACTTTTGATGACTGTCGTTTACTGTATCAGGCATTTGCCTCTTCATAACATCAAAGCGTTTTGATGTTTACAAGATACGTTTAAAAAATGTCTTTGACATGGACGCAAAGGAACAAATTCATATTTAGTATTGTATTGCGTGCACAGTTCACACTTCTATGAGAGAACAGTGATAAGAAGTTCGTATTAAATCCTAGAAACGGCATTGGCATATAAGTACAATTCATGTAAGAAATAAATTCCACATCATGCAATAAAAGTTTGTAAATTAAATTATACATGGTGTACAAGATGTTTGATGAAGAACCCCACATCATTCTTATGAATAATTGGGTTTTGATAGAATTGTCTACATTTTTCATGAAACATATTCTTTACAGGATTTTGCAAACAGCGGAAAATAAAACAATCCATGAGGACTAAAAGAAAACTATATGTAAAAATATTAATGGAATCTTTACATTCTTTCGATAACCTGACTTCTGGTTATGCTATGCAAGATAAAATTCTAAAATAATTTGTCTAATTTCTTATTTGACATTCTTATGATAACACTAGCATCCAACATAGTCCCCTACGGCTAAGCATATTCAACTAGTATCTATATGACCCCCTACGGTAAATTCAGTTAAAAACGAGAGCAAAGGCCTGAAATTAATTTATTTACCTATCTTGTCTTAATTTTTTTTCCCTTCTAATGGATTAAATTTTCATAAAATCTCTCATTCAGTTTCATGGAAATGTTTAGCCTTTGAAACGTTTTTCGCCCTTATTTTGAGCTCATCAGAAAGGCGCAAAGCCAATCATAACGATGCTTCATGCAAAACCAAGGCAACAACAATAAGTATGAAATATTTATGTTTGACATTGACATAAAAAACAACAGATCTTCACCTATCTGTTAGCTAACTAGTATTGGAGCCTATATGAGGATATCCATTCCAAAAGTCGGCTTATCCTTGTTAGTTGATTTCGTAAAAAATGTAAAAAACCGTACACCCTAAATTGTACCTAAATTATAAAGAAAGTAGTCCTATTTTAAATAATGAATTAATCATAGATTATGACATGATATACCCGAAGGATAAGGCGAGTTTTGGAGTGATGTAAATTTTACACATGCATTTTAAATAGAATAAGCAGAGTTTTTAACCGTTAGGACCTGCTCAGGATATGGAAGATTACATATTAAATCTACTAACATCACTAACTCATTTTCTGTTTAAAATGGATAAGTCCACTGTTGGAATGGACCTCCATTTATACTCTATTCATGTTTAAAAATGAAATATTTATTGTTTGTTGGCTTATAATAATGAAACATATTCTTTATTGGATTTTGCAAACAGCCGAAAGAAAAACTATCTATAAGGACTAAAAGAAAAATATATGAAAATATTAATGAAATCTTTGAATTCTTTCGATAACCTGACTTCTGGTTATGCTATGCAAGTTAAAATTCTAAAATAATTTGTCCAATTTCTTATTTGACATTCTTATGATAACACTAGCATCCAACATAGTCCGCTATGGCTAAGCAGATTCAACTAGTATCTACATGACCCCCTACGGTATGTAAATTTGGTTAATAATGAGAACAAGGCCTGAAAATAATTTATTTACCTATCTTGTCTTAAAATTTTTTCTTCATTCCAATGGATTACATCTCTCATTCAGTTGAATGAAGTATCGTTATAAGTGGCTTTGTGCCTTTCTGATTGGCTCAGAATAAGGGCGAAAAACGTTTCTAAGAAAAAGTTATTGCAAAATCAAAAAATATCATTTTTCGATTTTTTTTTTATTTCCGAGAAATCTAACAATCCGATTTATTCTCAGTGGACTTCATTTTGTAGGTTTTTAAATGCCTACAACTATTGATTGGAACCTTTTTCGATAAGAAAATTTTCGTTCACGGATAGACGAGAAAAACCGCCATTTTGTTTCTGCAACTTTGATTTGGATGCACTCTTCTAAAAATTGATATATCACTTGTATTGAATATAACTCTAGTGTTTTTTTTTCTATTGGCAATTACCTTTAGATATTTTTCCAGTTTGATTGGCCTATTATACACAAGTGCATTTTTCCAACAAAAAAAAAACACTCATTTTACACAGCAATAACCTATAAACTATCACAGTTTCTTACGTCTACATTAACTACTTTTTAAAGTTAAACATTAATTAAGACACAGTGTTTTTTACAGGATTTTGCATTTTGTTAAAGAATTAATTAACCGACTATTATTTTGTAGGTATTTTTAATATCTACAACCAGGGGCGCGTTTAGATAAATTGGGCCCCTAAGCGCTGTGAGATTTGAGGGCCCCTCGATTAAAAAAGTATTATGCAGGATTTGAAGGTAAGTATATTTTTACAAATACATATAATCATATTATTTTTTCCGGCGTTATATGTTAGCAAACTTGTCAATTTGAACGTTTGATATCACAGTTTTGTGTTTCCTCTGATAGAGTATACAGAAGAGACAAATTTTGAAGTCGCTGTTGCCCCAAAGTACTTCGTAGGTAGTTATTAATTCTTTTGAGGAGCCGAAAAAGTGCGTTTACATGAGGGATTACTGACCGGAATGGTCAAGTAAATACACAAAAGGGTTTCACCATTAAAAAATGTCGCCTGCAACACATTGAGAATAAAGGACTCCGCAGTTTTTTATAGTAAGAATAGATTTCAGTCGATTGTTCTGAAACTTGGGGAAAAAATTCTCCTGGATCACCTGATTAAAATTCTCTGTGACCGCCAGTCCGACCGAATTCGATTTTTTGATCTAGAGGCGACTGAAACTGAACATCTTCGAAGGTCTGCGTAAATGTTCCATAAAAATTCTGAAAATGTTCATGCTCATTTCTCGAAGAAAAATAAGCATCTTTTGTCTCTTGGCATTTTTTTTCAAAGTGCTTCCTTCTCCCGGAAAAAAATAACAAACAAACAAAAATATTTTTTGTATTTTTTTTACGGGAAAAGGAAGCACTTTAAAGATACACACCAAGAGGCAAAATATGCTTATTTTTGTTCAAAGAACACTCCTACCGGATTTCAGAATTTCTTAGACAAAAATAATTTCGACCAAGAATTTCCCTAAAATTTTGTTTTTTTCTACTTCAGAGAGATCCCAAAATATTCAGGCATGTTCTTTGGGTAAAAATAATCAGCTTATACCTCTTCAACTTTTTGTTCAAAGTGCTTCCTTTTCCCGGAAAAAAATTGCAAAAAAAATATTTTTTTCTGTTTTTTTTTTCCGGGAGAAGGAAGCACTTTGAAAAAAAAAAACAAAAAGAAACAAGAGATGTTTATCTTTCTCCAAAAAATGAATCTGAATATTTTCAGAATTTTTATGAAACATTTAAGCAGATCTTCGCAGATGTTCACAGTTTCAGTCGTCTCTAGATCAAAAAACGAATTCGGTCGGAATTTTAATCAGGGGGCCCAGGACAACATTTTCCCCAAGTTTCAGAACTATCGACTGAAACACATTTTTATTATAAAAAACTGCGGGGTCCTTTATATATTTCAGCATGCGACTTAAGCCGACACATAAAAAATTGATGCAATTTATCTGGAGATAGCTCGAAATCTATGTCGCCTCTATAGGTTGATACTAATGCATTGATCATTGCAGTGCACTGATTATTAGCTTGTTTTGCATCGTCATACTCTTTTTCCAAATTTTCTTTATTTTCAGATTCTTTTTCTATTTGTTCATCATCGCCAGATTCACTAGAATCGTTTCCTAATGGTTCTTCCTTTTCGCAGTCCTTATCACAGGTTTCAAAATCAAAATTTTCTCAGTTGTTTTCTCAGGTTTTCTAGATTGTTTGCCTCAGGTTCTTGAATTTTTGCATCATCAATATCAGTAGATTTATTTTCATTAATGTGAAATATACCGAAAAGCTGATTCGTCATCTGGCACGCAGAGGCGCGTTTAGGCCTAGGCGCATTAGGCGCGCGCCTAGCGCGCCACTTTTCCAGGGGCCCCCATTTCCCGATTTATTGAGGTAAAAAAGCGATGTAAAAATTTTATTTCTCTGTTATGTCGTTATTTATTTTCGCTTTACCGATAGCAATGATGATAATTACAACTATCATGAAATACGCTTCTTCCCTTTTTCATATCATCCTTATCAGATCTCAATTGCAACAAAAATAACAAAATAAGAATGGTTCATGCGAGTATGCGTTCACGAACATTTGTCGTTTATTTACATTTTATATCATTTGAACTTGAAATCATTTTATAGTTCTTCTTTTGGATTTCAATTTTTTTTATATTTCAATGTAGAAGTCTATAGGAATTTATTGTTTGCGTTTGAATATTCTTGAATATTCATTTTTTAAATCTTTATTTACTGTATCACACTGAAAAAAAATATGTTAATAATATTAATGAATCGGTTCATCGACTGCAAAGTGATGAATCCGTTTATTAATATAATGTACGTTTACATAGTAACAATAAATGTGTACATTGTATTAATGAACATATACATTATATCAATAAACAGATTCATAAATTCTCAATGAACTTTCATTCACTGATTTCTCGAATATATTTTTTTCAGTATATTAAAAAAAAGATGCAATCAATTAACAGACCAATTTGGCAATTCCTCAGACGTTACTATTTAAGTTTTGGCAGTCAGCACGTGCCAGCAGGGGCGCGTTTAGATAAATTGGGCCCCTAGGCGCTGTGATTTGAGGCCCCCCGGATTAAAAAAATATTATGCAGTGATTTTTTTAATATCCATCTGCAGGTTGCATTATTTCAACAAAAAAATTCATTACATCCAAGTGGTTAGGAGATATTCAATGCTAATATAGGAATAAATAGAGCCTAGAAAGAGGCTTCGAAAAATGTACTGAAAAAAATGCACTTGGTCCTGTAATTTCGTCTTGGATCGCCCTGTATGTTCGAGAATCATTTCCAGTTATAGAATTTTTGATCTAGTTTACTTCCAATGATTTAAAAATATTCTAGCTATCTTAGAACTCGAGATATCGAGGTCCAACAAACTATTGCCACCACCCTGTATACTAATTGAAAATTGCATTAAGAGATGTTAATTAAAAATACAATTTGTCGTCTTCAGATTGTATATCTTTTCAAAATATTCTTGAAATCTTCTGCTGCAGTTTCCTCTAAAACAGTTGGAATTATCAATTTCTATCAAGAGTGCCTTTTTTACGTGGAAATGACTCCTTCGTGAGATTTTTTAATCAAATATACCACAATATTTCGTAAAAAAAGAGAAAAAACATTCATCATCAAGTAAGGCTCATGATGCGCCCTCTACGGACTAGTGTGATGTGATATTTAATTCATTATTTTTTAGCTGAAAAAATGTTTCCTTACTAAATTTGGAGAAGATCGGCCAAGAGGTAGTTGTGATATTGCAAAAAGGAGAAAAAGAAATACAATTTTGATATTCTGTATTTTTTCCACAGCAACAATTTATTAAATTATGTTTGGTGATATGCTCATATTTTGATCCAAAAAATGTACCCTTGAGTGACCCATTATTAATGGGCCACCCTGTATATTTACAAGTGAGTAAAGCGTAATTATTGTATTTTTACTTACCTGGTCTCTGTGGATTTGCAACCGGCTCATATAAAAATTTAAAAAAATTATGGAAAAATTTATCCTCGTTTAACAAAATAATAGTGGATTCCTTAATTTTCCCTTCAGTTCCGTTGCTTTTTATCTCCCAGAGGAGGAGGGCTGATGTCAGCCCCCATCTGATTAAAGCAAATATTTGGTAGTGTCTGTAATTGTTTATTTGTGGCATAATCAGATTTTCTTACTTTTTATTGGGTATTTTGCCACTGAAAAACATTTAAAAATTTTAATGAAAAAACCTCTGCGCCAAATGGATCAGACAGAGGTTGGTTCTTGAGTACTTGACTGTTTCAAAAAGTCTCACACCTAAAAATATATAAACTAGAACAATGTTATAAACTAAAAACTGAAAATCAAAGCTATAGGTAGTTAACGTGGATCACAGGTATGGGCCTAATATCAATAGATTTTTTAGAGATTTGTAAATTTTACATAAAAAATTAGCTCAGACCGAAAATAGTATTACCTTTTTATGCAAGTGTCGTCAACATGATATTATTCTAAAAGGGGTGCGTTTAATTATATCTTAAGAAGAGCCAGTGCTGCAATGGTTCGAGAAAGAATACAGTTCCATAGGCAAAATAAAGCACACGTTGTAAGAGACATTGAAATTATCTTAGAAAATTTATGTCACTGCGTCGAAGAGGATGATTACAACCAAATGTTTAATAGTGTCTTACGTACGTACAATATAGTTTTTGATTCACAAAAGAATAGACATTTAAATACATTTAGAAATTTATACAGTGAAAGACAACATATTGAATTACAAAACTTTCAAAATAATCCTTTAATTGACAAAACTGTCATCAACCTGTCAAACCGCGAACTAAATATATCCGAGAAACTAGTATTAACTAAAGGCTTGAATTATGCGTTACAACCAAAGGCTATTCCTAAATTTGATATAATAACTGCAATTGAACAGGCTGCACAGAAGCTTCCATTAGATGATGCTAATGAATACCGAATTCGTTCTAAAATGGAATTAGAGAAACAATATAAGACTAAAAATAATTTAACATCGGATTAAAAACTTTCCATTTCATCTCTAAAAAATGATCATAGCATTAAAATTTTACCAGCTGATAAAGGCAATGCCACGGTAATCTTAGATACAGCTATATATGATACCAAAATTACGAACTTGATTAATGATGGAAATTATTCCAAATTAAATAAAGATCCTACAAATTCTTTAGAAAACAAAATATAGGTATAGAGTCTTATTTAAACACAAAAACGAATTTACAGATATTGAACGAAAGATGTTAACTCCACATCACAGCAAGCCTCCTCATTTCTATGGTTTGCCAAAAATTCATAAACCTGATGCCCCGACCAATTGTGAGTTCAATTAATTCTCCATGTAGTAAACTTTCAAAATATTTATTAAAAATCCTAAATCCTTTATCAGGTTCCTCCGAGTCTTACATTAAAAACAGCAAACATTTTTTGGAAAAGCTGTCAGAAAATCATTTTAACAATAATCATCTAATGGTCAGTTTTGATGTAGTAAGCCTATTTACAAATGTTCCTGTAGATAAAACATTAATAATAATTAAAAACAAATTTCAACAAGATTGGAGTTTGGCGAATAGAACTAAGTTAAGCATTGAAACTATAATGGAATTACTTACACTTTGCATTAAAACAACATACTTTCAATTAAATAATGACTTCTATCAACAAGACTTTGGGATGGCCATGGGTTCTCCATTATCTCCAATATTAAGTAACATTTTCATGGAAAATTTCGAGGAAAGTAATATTAATAATCTAGCTTATAAACCCATTGTATGGTGGAGATACGTAGATGACATTTTTGCTATATGGCCTTATAGTAAAGAATGTTTAAGTAATTTTTTGAATCAGATTAACGAAAAAGAACCTTCAATTAAATTTACAATAGAGATAGAGAATAATAATGAATTACCTTTCTTAGATATTTTAATTAAAAAATTAGATAACACATACCAAACCAGTGTGTATAGAAAACAAACACACACAAACAGATACTTAAATTTCAATTCAAATCAACATATTAGTGTTAAGAAAGGCGTTGTTAAATGTTTGTATGACAGGGCCAAAATTATTTCTTCAAATGATGTAATATTAAGGAACGAAAAACAATTTATAAAAACTGTCTTATTAAATAATCAATATCCTGAGAGTTTTGTTGATAGTCAGTTATTGAACATTGGTAGTAGAGAGAATATACTATCACAACCTGAGATATTTAGGTCAATGGCAGTAATTCCATATATACATGGTTTATCGGATAAATTTCGAAAAATTGGAAATAGGTTTTCCGTACGAACGGTTTTTCAAACGGGCTCCACGCTAAAATCGGTTTTATCAAGAACCAAACCTCCAAATATTGTTCAAAATTCAAAAAATTGTATTTATAGTGTTCCGTGTGAGTGCGTAAAACATTACGTAGGTGAATCATCTAGACCTTTTAACGTAAGGCTTGTTGAACATAGAAATTACGTTAGAAGGGGAGAATTTGAAAAATCCAAAATTTGTGAACACGCGTAGGATAATAATCATAGAATTAAATGGGACTCGGCGAAGATTTTGGAAAAAGAGAGCAACGGAACTAAAAGAAAACTTAAAGAATCCGAGATTATTTTATTAAACGAGGATAGATGCGTTTCTAATTATTCAATAGATTTTTGTACTAGTTAGTTGCCCATCCTTAGAGACGATATAAGTAAAAATAAGATAAATGTAATTTAATGTCCCACGTCATTATGGAAATACATAAACAAAAAACTGTCATGGTTGACGGCCAAAAAAGTTTTGAGAACGGAAGTAGATTCTCTTCCGAAACGTTAACTACCTATAGCTTTGATTTTCAGTTTTTAGTTTATAACATTGTTCTAGTTTATATATTTTTAGGTGTGAGACTTTTTGAAATAGTCAAGTACTCAAGAACCAACCTCTGTCTGGTCCGTTTGGCGCAGAGGTTTTTTCACTAAAATTTTTAAATATGTTTCAGTGGCAAAATACCCAATAAAAAGTAAGAAAATATTTGGTAGCTTAATTCTGAACGTGAATATAACTTTTTCAAAAGAATCCAGTCTAAGCAGAGAGATCTCACCCCTCCCACCAATTATCATATTTCTGCGCTTCTGTGTTCACCTTAGGTACTCTCTCTCTCTCTCTCTCTCTCTCTCTCCTGTCTTTCTTGTGGCTTGAAATACATGTTGCTACTTGTTACTGACCCACCACTACCACCACCATCACGTCCACGTCGCTGTTTCTAGGTAGTGCTAAATGTAGATAGATGTGTTCACAACATAGATTTAAATATAAAATACAGACTGAACCGCAATAAGACGAATTCACTCGTACTAGGGAGCGCTGTGTGAGGTAAGAGGAGTGAATGATGCTTGTTATGGGCCTGTAACAAGCAGCAGATGTATTTCGAGCCATTGGAAGGACTCGGGAATGTATTTAAAGGGATACATAATATAGAAGAGCAGAAACATGAAAACATGAAAATGAGTGGGAGGAGTGACAATGATTTGGAGAGGATGAAATGTCTCTGTTGAGGCTGTAATCATTTTAAGAAAGTATTTATGTTCACAAATATGTCTCCAATATTTTTTTTAACTAAGAAAAGGGCGGAAATCTTGCTTTATTGACCCTCCTCCATTTGTCAGAGTGTTATTGGATCATATGGTTGTAATAAAAGACAATTTATATGAACTATGTTTATTTCCTTATTAAGTATAATATTTACAGTGATAATTACAAGTGTTTGAAATGTTTAATACATTGTACTTTTATAAAAATATCAATAAAGTTATAAAATAGATAATATTTGAAGTAATATTGCCAAGATTTGATTTTTATAAAAGTTTCTTTAGTGGAGTATAGTTGCCCTAGTTGCCTTTATACATATTCTACATGTGATAAAATTATAGATAAAGCTGTATTTCATTCTAACGGTATATTTTATCGGTTTCTTGAAATGCCATCAATATTGCCCCAATTCTTAGATTTATTCGTCAATTTTACGAGGGACAAGTTATATTCATATCTCGTTATTATCTTGTTTAAATATACGATTTTAACTTAGAGAATTTCAAAAGAATACATATTTTTTCGGAGAATGTTGCACCTTGTATAGGTGCTCATATGCTCAGTTATTATGGTATAGAAGTTGGCAGTTATTGAAAAGTAAATGTTCGTACTTTAGTAATACTTACACACTATAAAAAAAATGTCTCCGAAGGAGCGAAGTAGTAGAACGTACTTAAAGAAAATTAAAATCATATATGTCAACATTAATGCCCCTTTATTATTTACATTACATGAAGTAAATCAAATAAAATTATACTTCTGAATAATAAGCCATAGAATTACTAAAATGTTAGCAAAATATATTTCCTTATGTTTTTGGCAGCGCTAAACATGAATCTCGGGTTTGTTTGTTTTAATTTTATGCCTAAAGCGAATAGATTGGTAATAAAATTATAATTCTGCTTTTACTTCCCTTACATACCGAAGGGAAGTATTGTATTCGAGAAAAATCACCCTCCGAGATTTTTTCGTATTTTGACGTTTCAGATCACGTATATTACGAAACCATAGGTTTTTCAATTCCGTCAGTCTCTCTGTCTGTCTGTTGGTGCATTAACTAAAAAACTACTTGACGGAGAGCAGTCAAATTTGGTGGGTAGTTAACGCTACTGTCAGCGAAGAAATGGTTAAACTTTCACTGGAAGATATTCAGGGTGGACCGTCTAAAGGGGATAAATAATGAAAAAAAAGTTTTCTCTCTTTATTTGTACATGGCGGTTACTCTAAAAACTTAATGATTACGAAATGACATTTAAAATAATAATCGGAATCTGGTTATCACTATTATTACAAAGAAAACCTGATAAGTTTTGGTCAAAAAAATATACAGAGTGCTCATCCAACAGCAAAACTTCGATACTAAATAACAGGTGCCACATATGGAAGGCTTGCGCAAATACCTTTACAATTGTCCACCATGACTGAATTATTTTTGGGATGACCACCCTGTACATTTTTCAATAAAAGTGTAGTAGGTGCATATGCCAAATATTATTGCCATCTGTCACATTTTCAATTCCACATTCACGTAGTGGAGTGGAAGTATAGTGGTGGTTAAAAAATTTCATTTTTTTTAAATGTTTCAAAAATGTTGGTAAAATTTTTTTCTTCTGAAATAGGTTTAGAATGTCATGAAACGTGGAAATTTTAAATTTGAGCAAAAAGGAAAATTTCCTTCTATTCTATAGTAGTGGTAAATTCAATTTTTTTAAATAGGTTTAGAATGCGATGAAACGTGAAAATTTTAAATTTGAGCAAAGAAAAAAAAATCGGTAAAGGTATTTACACAGAACTTCCCTCGTTCTTTGTGCATGGCGGTCACTCTAAAAAATTTATAATTACGAAATGACATTGAGAGTAATAATCGGAATATACAGATTGCTCATCCAACAGCAAAAGTTCAATACTAAATAGCAGTTGCCACATATGGCAGGCATTTTAAACTTTTTTTACCACTACTATAGAATAGAAGGAAACTTTCCTTCTTGCTCAAATTTAAAATTTCTACGTTTGACGTTTTAAACCTATTTCAGAAGAAAAAAAATTGAAAATTTTTTTACCAACATTTTTGAAAAATTTCCAAAAAAAATTAAAATTTTTAACCACCACTATACTTCCACTCTAGTACGTGAATGTTGGATTGAAAATGTTACAGATGGCAATAATATCTGGCATATGCACCTATTATACTTTTATTGAAAAATGTACAGGGTGGTCATCCCAAGAAATAATTCAGTCATGGTGGACATTTGTAAAGGTATTTGCGCAAGCCTGCCATATGTGGCAACTGCTATTTAGTATTGAACTTTTTCTGTTGGATGAGCAATCTGTATATTTTTTTGACCAACACTTATCAGGTTTTCTTTGTAATAATAGTGATGACTATATTCCAATTATTTCAGAAAAACAAATTTTGAAATTTTTTTTCACCATTTTTGAAAAATGTTTTACCACTAAAAAATTTGTCTGTCTTTGTTCAAATTTAAAATTTCCACGTTTCATGGCATTCTAAACCTATTTCAAATAAAAAAAAATTCAAAATTTTTTTAACTACATTTCTGAAAAAAATTTTATCACAAATAGATGGAAAAATTTTTTTTCTTCCTTCGAATTTAAAATTTCCGCGATTCATAGCGTTCGAAATCTATTTAAAAAAAAATTGAAAATTTATTACCATTTTTGAAAAAATTTTACCACTAAAATAGATGGAATTTCTTTTTCTTTGTTCAGATTTAAAATTTTCACATTTCCATGGCATTCTAAAACTACTCAAACAAATTTAAAAATGTTTTCGAAAAATAAAAAAAAAATTTTGAAAACATTTTTAATCTACCACTACTATAGAATAGACGAAAACATATCTTTTGCTCAAATTTAAAATTCCCACGTTTCATGACATTCCAAACCTAATTCGGAAAAAAAAATTGCAAATTTAACAGTAGAATACTTGGACGGGTTTTTTTTTTTGCTCAAATTTAAAATTTCCACGTTTCATGGCACTCTAAACCTATAAAAAAAAAAATTGAAATTTTGTTTACCATAATTTTTGAAAAAAATTTTACCACTAAAATAGATGGAAATTTTTTTTTTCTTTCTTCAAATTTAAAGTTTCCACGTTTAAAAAAAAATGAAATTCTTTAAAGACCACTTTCCACTCCACTACATGAATGTGGAATTGAAAATGTGACAGATGGCAATAATATTTGGCATATGCACCTAATATACTTTTATTGAAAAATGTTCAGGGTGGTCTTCCCAAGAAGTAATTCAGTCATGGACGACATCTGTAAAAGTATTTGCGTAAGCCTTCCACATGTGGCACCTGTTATTTAGTATTGAACTTTTTCTGTTGGATGTGCACTCTGTATATTTCTTTGACCAAAACTTATCAGGTTTTCTTTGTAATAATAGTGATGACTATATTCCGATTATTATTTTCAATGTCATTTCGTAATTATTAACTTTTTAGAGTGACTGCCATGCACAAATAAAGGGGGAAGTTCTGTGTAAATACCTTTACCGATTTTGTTTTCTGAAATGGGTTTAGCGTGTCATGAAACGAGGACATTTTAAATTTGAGCAAAGCAAATTTTTTTCATTATTTATTCTCTTTATACTGTCCACCTTGAATATTTTCCAGTGAAAGTTTAACCATTTCTTCGCTGACGGTAGTGTCAACTACCTGCCAAATTTGACTGCTCTCCGTCAAGTAGTTTTTTTAATTAATGCACCAACAGACAGACAGACAGAGAGATAGTCTGACGAAATTGAAAAAATCTTGATTTTTTCTCGAATACAATACTTCCCTTAGGTATGCGAGGGAAGCAAAAATTTGAGTTTTTTTTCCGCCATTTTTGAAAAAAAATTTACCACTAAAATAGATGAATTTTTTTTTCTTTGTTCAAACTTAAAATGTCCACGTTTCATGGCATTCTAAACCTACAAACAAAAATTGAAATTTTTGAATTTTTTTTTTACCACTAGGTAAAATGGAAAGAAACATTTGGTTCCCTGAAATTTAACATTTCCACGTTTCACCGCGTTCTAAACCTATTTAAAAAAAAATCATATTTTTTTTTTACCATTTTTGCAAAAATCACTAAGGTATTTGCGCAAGCCTTCCATATTTGACACCTGTCAGTTAGTACTGAACTTTTGCTGTTGGATGAGCACTCTGTATATCTTTTTGACCAAAACTTATCAGGTTTACTTTGTAATAATAGTGATAACTATATTCCAATTATTATTTTCCATGTCATTTCGTAATTATTAATTTTTTAGAGTGACCGCCATGCACAAATAAAGTGGGAAGTTCTTTATGGATTTTTTTCATTTTATCGTCGTCCTGATGCATTCGAGATGTGTACACGCTGTTTTTAAGATACATACATACACTGTGGTGCAATTTCCTGTTCAATGCGAATTATAACGAAAGAAGTTTTTTATCATTTTAATACATTTTGAAGTAAGACTTTTTATATAAACCTTTGCACATTTCTGATATTATAATATGAGACATGCACATATAAATATACAAAAATCAACTGGAAATACATTAACGAGAGTATATTCCAAGATACAGATAATTTAATAGAGTAGACTCTAAAAGCGGCAAGAAAATGTTTGCCTTTTTGTTTCAATACAACGATGCAATTAAACGATAATGAAATGATGATAAATGTTCCTTTTTGAGAGTATTTTATTGCGATCCGATCATTTCCTCAAAAGTTAATAAAGTTTTGTGCCGAATCGCGCGGAAAATGCTAAGTTTGAGGTTGTGTTAGCTTGATTTTACGCAGAATACCTTCATTTACCAAATTTTTACATAAGGTCATTTCTTCTGTAGAATTTTATGCTTTATGATTTTCTTATATTTTACCTGTCATAAAAATAATTTCCATAAAAAATTAAAGAAGTTTCACTCCGCTTTTTTATAATACTCTTCGGAAATACAAAACGAAGAGTATATTGCATTCGATCGGCACATTTTTAAAATCGGTAATATTGCTCGTAGAAAAAGGAATTTTTTTTCCAATTCTCTGGGACTTCCTGCCACATGTATTTTTTCTTTTTAAGCAGTGCTTGGGGAATCTACAAAATGTCACAATTAACCAGTATATTACTGGTAAATAACCTCTACGCCTGTGATTTTTACGTCAAAGGATCAGTTAGAGGTTGCATTTTTAAAATAAATAACGCAAATTAGTACAAAAACTTGAAATTAAATATTTCGCCGACGTTTAGGAAATCTAATCTGTTTCTTTTTCTAGGCTTTTTGAAAAAAGTTTTTTACTGTGTGTGATAAATACACAGCTCTAAGAATGCTTGTTATATTCAATATCCATAGATACTTACTATTTACATAAAACTGTTGATATAGTTAACAGTTTTTAAAAATTTTCATACAATGTTAAGTTTGTGAAGTTCTTCTTTTAACATTTAACAAATATTCTTAGAGCTGTGTATTCATCTACACAGCAAAGAACATTTCTCAAAAAGCCTTGAAAAAGGAAACAGATTAGATTTTCGAAACGTCGGCGAAATATTTAATTTCAAGTTTTTGTACTTATTTGTGTTATTTATTTAAAAAAGCAACCTCTAACTGATCCTTTGACGTAAAAGTCACAGGCGTAAAGGTTATTTACCAATAACATGCTGGTTAATTGTGATATTTTGTAGATTCCCCGAGCACCGCTTAAAAAGAAAAAATACATGTGGCAGGAAGTCCCAAAGAATTGGAAAAAAAATTTAGATAATGCCACAAATAACATTTAGACAACATAAAAAGGAATTTCATATCACTGTGTTTGTGATCGAATTCTCGAACTTTCAAAAAAATCCGTCTCTCTATCTGTCTGTCCGTCCGCGTCCGTCTGTCTGTCTGTCCGTCACTAGGCGATAAAGTGGGAAAGTTCACATCATAAATGTATATGAGTTTTTTTGTATGATCAAAAATGTACCCTCCATGTTTTTTTTGTTTAACGCGAGAATTGAGCTTGGCGACATAAAAGTACGGAGCGCCAAGCGTGCGCGGTCTCAGGCGCGCTACAATAAATTTGTTGTATCTTTTGAACTAATTAATAAAATTGAGTTCACTAAAGCTTAAATGAAAGAGAAACATGTGAATATTGGATTATTACACTCTCTGCAAATACAAAACGAAAAGCATATTGCACTCGACCGGCACATTTCTAAAACCGGTAATATTGCTCGTAGAGAAAAAATTTTCATATCACTGTATTCCTGATCGAATTCTGAACAACTTTCAAAATGTCCGGCCGTCCGTCCGTCCGTCTGTCTGTCTGTCTGTCTGTCCTTCCGTCACGTTTCTTGTAAGCACGATAACTTAAGAACGAAAAGTCCGATTGTATTGGAATTAGGACAGTAAGTTAGTGTTAGCCAGAGGAAGAACCCTGTTGCTTTGAACGAAATCGCTAAGTAAATAAAATACTCATTAATTTAAAAAGAAAAATATTTATGTTAAGTAATTAAAAAAGAAACTACTATTATTTACAAAAAAAACTGCGAAGAGTATCCTATAGAATGTGTAACAATTATATAAAAAGTGCAGTAAAATGACGGAGAGTATATTGGTTAGCTTGTTATACTTTCAAATATAAAAATGAATATATGTAGAAATAGTACATATATGAAATCGGAATATAAAGAGATTTCCAATGATTTCAGTAAAAGCTCTACCATTTCTACAATTTTCAAGATCAAAATCTGGAACTTTTACATATTACTCTTGAAGTAATTTATAAAAAGATTCGATGAGTGAAAAGAATCTCAAAAATTTATTTTTGAAGATGTACACTTCCAAAATTTCAATATTTTGAAAAAGTGATAATATTTTATGTGTATATATAACTAACTGTAACCACCTATTACTCTGGTTTAAATTGCACTATTAGATTCTTGCACGTGTGATTTTTAAAGCTTGAAATATGTACTTTAAGATGCTAAAAGTGGATTTACCATAAAATTAAATTAACCCTCTTTATTGTACGAAAATTAAAAAATATATTTTTTTGCTTAAAAATTCTTGAAACTTATAAAAGTTAATAACTTTTATTAAGAAAATTATTTAGCATATCTATCCATCTGATCTTCTTACACACCTGTACCTAAAAACTTTGCCATTTCTACAATTCTTAAGATAAAAACCAGAAACTGTCACATGTTACTTCAAGAGTAACATGGTATAGTTTCAGGTTTTATCTTAAGAATTGTAGAAATGGTAGACCTTTTACCGATTTCATCGGAAATCTCTTTATGTTCCGACTTGATATGCGTACTATTCTTACATACATACATTTTCATATTTGAAAATATATAATATAATAGCCACATGTTTCTTGTTTCATTTAAGCTTTGTTTAGTTCAGTTTCATTAATTAGGTCAAAATTAGTGTAGGGCGCCCAAGACCGCGAACGCTTCGCCACGTTTCATTCTCGCGCGTTAAACAAATCTGGAGTCTACATTTTTGATCGTACAAAAAACTTAATATACGTTTTAGATGTGAAACTTCCCCCTCTATCGCTCAGTGCTATCAGCTTTTAGATATTCTTTTTATTTTTCGAGTTATTGCCCAAGAACCGAATTTCGGCGAATATATTCCATTTTTCTAGGGGTAGCACTTCACAGCTGTAAACTTTATTTATCGCATTCTGCACGAACAAAAATACTTATTCTCAACAATTCAGCCATACAAAATTTATTGACTGGATTTTGTCAATTGCTGTCTCTGACAACGGAGCGATTCCTAAAGTTTCAGAAATTAAAATAAAATCGCCCGTTTATAAACTTATACAATTACAGAGAATTATGTTATCACACAATAACTCACAGTCTATAGAAACAATAAAAAAATCACAATTTACGTGATTTTTCTTCCATTATTATTTGAAATACTTTACAAGCAAAACCTAGTAGATAGGACTGAACAGCGGTGAGTGAGTATTCTTCATTCAAATCCTTCGTAATCTTCATTATAGTAATGGCTCGATGAGCGCAGATATAGTCTTGCTGTTGGACTCTATTGTGAACTTTACTGTTGCATTAGTAATTTGAATTGATAGTCTCAGGGAGCTTTGGAAAATCAATAAGGGTAATGATTTGCAAACTTCGGGGTTTTAGGTTCACCGGACGGTCTTCTTTAGTTTGAGATTGATACAAATCCATAGCTATAGCTGTAGCCGAGTAAACAGTATAAAATCGTCATCAGCTGGGATTTCGCTACTCATTTTCAAAATTATTTAAAGTTGAAATATGTTTAGAATATCATGAAACGTCGTGATTTTAAAACTGAGCGAAATAAAAGTTTCTGTCGGTCTGTCTGTAACTTTCTTTGTCCGCACGTTTTCTCTGGAACGGTTTAAAATATTAACTTGAAATTTTAGACAGGTATGTGTTATAACGAGATTTGGATTGTTTCTTGAACATATCCGATGAAGGACTGGCGGGTAAATAGGGGTAAATATGAGAAAATGAGTAAAGCATGACGAAGCTTGCAAGCTTTGAAGCCAAGCCTCCAATTTTTTACATTCCCCCACCCACCACCCCCACTCCGATATAGGGGTTGATGAAATAAATTGAGATATTCCCTTGAATTGTGGTACACATATATACTATAACGACATCTAGAACTAGATATATGTTGATATGATTCAGTTAAAGGGATGGGGGTTAAATAGGGGTAAATGAGGGAAAACAAATAAAGCAAGCTGTCAAGAGAACAGAAACCTGGGATTTGGTGCATATACTGGAAGTCAAGGCCTCTGATGTTTTATAGTATTTATCAACTCCCCCCACCTGGGAAAATAAGTAAAGCAAGCTGGTAAGAGTACAGAAACTGGGATTTGATGTAAACACTAGAAGCATTATATTTTCTTAAAGCAACCCTTCCGTCTCCCCCACTCCGTTATTGAAGGTGCTAAATTGAGATATTCACGGGAAATTTGGTACAAATATGTATGATAACGACATCTGGAAATAAATTATATTTTGAGATGATTCCATTGCAGGGGGGTAAGTAGAAGTAAATAGGGGCAAATTAGTAAAGCAAGCTGGTAAGAGTACAGAAACTTGAGATTTGGTGTATATACTAGGGGCTAATATTTCTTTATAATATACTTAAACACCCACCACCTCCATTTAATTATTAAGGGGGTTGATAATATAAAATTGAGATATTTACTTGAAATTTAATATACGTATGTATAATAGTGACAACTGATTGAGATAATTCCTTTAAAGTGGTGGTTGGGGGGCTGTAAACTGGGAAAAATTAGTAGAATAAGCTAATAAGACTCTTCATTTATGGCATATATGCTAAAAAATAGCGCCTCAATTTTTTTTATGACATCTGCCTAAAGTATTATTAAGAATGACCAATAATTTCCACATACTAGAGTGCAATTATAGTCAAAATGTTTTTGTTTAAAGATACTTGGACGGATAATCTATATGTGGAAATACTGAACCCTTAGGCAGCGTTATTTTTGTGAATTTTGTAATTCCGGTGAGTTATCTCTTGATCTCTGAATTTTTTCTCTCGGATTATAGGAATCGAAATAGTGCACATCAAATAAAATTATCAGAAGTTCGCGTTTACTGTTTCAGACACAAATTACTGCATGTAGTTTTGAATAAAAAATGTTTTATATTGTGGTTAAGAGCAACTATGGATGCCCATGCTCCATGTTGAGCAAAAAGCAATCGAACTACGACTCCAGTATAAAATAAGAAGGGCAGTTAGAAGAGATACCAAAAGCTCTTTTAATCCGGTCAAATTAGACCAAAAAATAGGAGTGAAGGTACAAAAATTCACACCCAGTTGAAAGTTAGTAGGATTGCTCAATACACCATTATAAATGAACTCAAAAAAAGTACTCATCGAACCGATACCTGGAAAAAATTTTACGCGGGGTCAAAAGTCACAAAAATGGGTTTTTCGCGATTTTAAGCAAAACGGTAAGTTTTATCATAAAATTAGTTCAAACGGAAATTGGAGATCAGATAATTATCTATAAAAAATGTCCCAATACTTTTTTACCTAAGAGCCACCGTTTCTGAGATATAACGATTCAAGAAGTTGGAAGAGTTGTAATTGTCATAATATGCACACGTTTCCACGCCATCTTTGAGGTAGTGTACTTAGCGCTTTTATTTTAACGTGGTTTCCCCGGTAGGCCTATTTTACGGGTCTGCTGTGATTCTGTTTAATTTGAAACTATAGAATAATAAAAGATATTAGCAAAGGTTGAAAATGATAAAAGCGGTGTAAATAAAAAAAAAAATGGGAAATTTATTCGTCTGATTCATAATTCTCTAATACTTCTGCTTCCTCTTCTTCTTGTTCTTTTTCTTCATCCTGGGTGCAAATAAATTGCCTCAATAGTGATGCATCGCATGTTTCCACGTTGCTATCAAACGAATCCTCTACTGTTGCTGATTCAACATTGGAGCACGACCGACCTTGACAATTTGTATATGCTAGAGAACAAAACAGTCCAACTTTTTTGCAACCACATTATTTAGCACTACATCCCTTTTTACAGTTGCAAAAAATTGTGTTTAGCAGTTTTTCTGGCGCAGGTGGGAGCAAAGTCTGAACTGGTTTTAATGTATTGTCGACCAACTTCCAACCCCAGTCTTTTGGGTCTAGCTGATAACCAAGCCACACTTGAACTTGGTAATATACCCGAAAAAGATGTTGATGTGTAGCCACTAAGGTTGGAGGAAGACAAGCTAATTGCACTTGTCTTTTATTTCGAGTATTTTTAACGAAACATGCATATCGAAACTTATCTAAGCAGGTAGTTTTTTTAGGAGCTCCGTACATAGAAAGAAGAAAGCGAATTCCGTTGGTGATAACTTCTTGTGGAGTTGAATTACTCTTTCTAAAAACTTCAGCACATTGAACTAAATCTTGTTTTTCAAACATTTTAAAAACTGTTGATTTACCCCTTCTGAAAAATGCAGATGTCGTATCACAGCCAGTGATTGCGTGTAAAAATAGTACACGATTTTGGCACTTTGCAAAAGTAGAGTACGTGGCGTACTTATACATATTATGACGATTACAACTCTTCCAACTTTTTGAATCGTCATATCTCAGAAACGGTGACTCTTAGGAAAAAGTATTCAGACATTTTTTATAGATAATTACCTGATCTACAATTTTCGTCTGAGCTAATTTTATGACAAAACTTATCAATTTCATGAAAATCGCGAAAAACCCATTTTTGTGACCTTTGACCCCGCGTAAATTTTTTTTCCAGGTATCGGATCGATGAGGACTTTTTTGAGTTCATTTATAATGGTGCTTTGAACGATCCTACCAACTTTCAGCTGGGTGTGAATTTTTGTACCTTCCGATGTCTAAATATACCGGACTATTTATCTAATGATCAACTGAAAAAGCGACATAGTGAGTGATGTACGACTTCAATATCAATCTATAAAAAATCAAAACTCTAATTTGATACGCTAGAAAAGTACTTCAGCCAAATAGGAAAGTTAGTGAAGAGAAATTGATGAAGTTTCGGATAAAAATATCCATTAAGGTGTACCATTAAACATACTGAATAGTTCTGTCTCCATCTGTCACCCTCCAGCCTCCATTTTGGAAGAACAGTGCTCTGGATTCGTTTTTGACTTATTGTACTTATTGTAACCCCTTTTTAAATGGTGGTTTTTAATTTACTATGCGGTATTCGCTTAAGAATATAAGAAGAAATTCTTGACCTACTTTCATGATTGAAACATCATAATAATTATTTTCTTTATTTTCCATTAAAAAACACAAGCACACAAAAAAGTCTAATGCGAGAAGGTAGACCTCTGTATTCAAATACATTTTGACCTGCTGAACACTAGTCCGATGTCTGTTTTGCCCGTTTGGCACTTGTATTTTTCTTAACCTCAAAAACAGCGTCAGAATGCCCGAAAAATCTCAAACAAGTAAATAAAAAGCTTAAATGAGCTGACTACAATTTCCATACGTAGCTTGGGGCGTTCAAACTGAAGGTGGACGGCACGGCATGAGGATCTATGGTCATTTTTAAGGGAGATACGCACCGCCAAAGTCAAAGGTGCGGGGATTTAGCTTTTTAGGCGACATGGGTCCGCCTCGGGATCAACTGCATCCAAATGAGGGACCATAAAATTATGAAGATGATCATTCAGAGATATGCAAAGACAATAGAGAAATCGAATGTCGCAAATTAGATATCCCATATAGGGCACCTCAAAATCACCGGAAGGAGAAAATCTCTTATTTCCCCCACTTACCGAGACTCTATTTCGGAAACCAAAAAAGCTATAGACTTCTAGTTTACACCATTCGATTTCACTCACCATCCTACGTACACCTAACTTTTTCAGATTTTTAGCGACACTTTAATATTTTCCCAAAATTTTGAAGGTGGATCATCTAAAAAATGTATGCGTTTTCAACATATCTTTACATTTGACGCTCTAACTTTTTGCGGACAAAAATGACCGCCTTTCTTGTGCTTAGTCGATTCAAAATTAAATTTTCTATTCGAAGATGGGCGGTACATGATCTACGATTATTATGTGTATTGTCCAGAATTGACGACAATGAAGAAGCTGATGAATTTGCTAAACAAGGGGCAGCTAACATATTCTATGGCCCAGAACCCGCGCTGGGCATTTCCAAAAGCTCAGCCAGAAGGGCGATTAAAGACTAGGTCAAGAGTAAACACAAGGACCACTGGAGGAATATTCCAGGAAATCGACATTTAAAAACACTCATTAAAGGTCCATGTGCAATACAAACTGAAGAACTGCTCACAATGAACAGGACGCAGTAAAGACTAATAAGAGGACTTCGTACTGGACACAGTAGGGGAATACATTATTTTTCTCCTTCCGGTGACTTCGAGCGGCCCTATCTCGGAAACGAAGTATAGTAGGGATGTCTGGTTTGCGCCGTTCGATTTCCCTATTCTCTTTGCATATTTCTGAATTTACTCATAATTCCATGGTTCTTCGTTCGGATGCAGTTGCTCCCCAGGCGGACCCATGTCGCCTGAGAAGCGAAATCCTCGGACCTATGACTTTGGCCGTGTGTATCTCCTTTAAAAATGACCGTAGATCATCACGCCGCCCACATTTAGTCTCAGCGCCCCAAAATACGTATGGAAATAGTGGTTAGCTCATTTCAGCTTTTTATTTACTTGTTTGAGATTTTTCGGGAATTCCGACGGTGCTCTTTGAGGTTAGGAAAAATGCAAGAGCCAATCCAGCAAAGCGAACATCGGATTCGTGTTCAGCAGGTCAAAATGCATGGGAATACATAGGTTTGGCTTATGCACTCGACTTATTTCGTGTGCTTGTGAAATTATTTATTCTTACCAGTTTAACCCCCAAAATAGCGATTATCAACTCTTTAATATAAAAATGGAAAGATACGCCCGTCAAGATTTTTAATTAGCTTTAAGAGCACTAACGTTAAATTTTCTTCTTTGTCTCCAATCGAAAATATCGTCCATAGAGAAAAAGTTTCATATCATCGTATTAATTATGCGGCTCTGAATAACATTCAAAGTGTCAGCTATCTGTCTTTTCGTTTGTCAGTTTGCGCGTTTGATCGTCCGTCTCCACATCCGCCATATTTCTTGCATACACAGTAACTTAAAAACGCAAGGACGGATTTTAGTAAAACTTGAACGTATATCACTTTTAAATAGAGAAGGTACCCTTTGACTGTTTTTTTACAAAAACGGTCGATAAATATGAAGGTATACATTTTAATAGAAAGAAATGCATGTGGAGAGTATTGTAATAGTTGAAAAGATTCTACAAACAAAAAAACACTATATAGTGTTTAGAAGTGAATTATTTTTAGTATGCTTATACTTGTAATGAAACATATTCTTTATAGGATTTTGCAAACAGCAGAAAAAAACTATATATGAGAACTAAAATAAAAACTATTTGTAAAATTATTGATTTTACAATCCTTGCATTCTTTATATAACCTGAATTCTGGTTATGTTAGCAATTAGAATCCTAAAATTAATTTGTCTTTCTTATTAGACAATTCTCATTCTAACACTACTTTCTACACAGTCCCCTATGGCTATGCAGAATAAACCAGTATCCACATAACCCCTTACGGTTATGAAGATTCAGTTAAAATGAGAACAAGGGCCTAAAATGGATTTATTTACATACCTCGCATTTTGGAAAAAATTTCATTCTAATGGATTGATTACATTTTAATCAAATCTATCATTGTTTTTTGGAAATTCTTAGCTTTTGAAACATTTTTCGCCCTTATTCTGAGCTCATCAGAAAGACACAAAGCCATGCAAAAACCAAGACAATTACCAACTTTTTTGACATTGTTTGACATTGACTGAATGAGAAAACAGATTTTCACCTCGTGTGAGTGGCTTTGTGCCTTCCTGAAGAAAAAAATTTTGAAAATGTTTTCAAAAATATTTTTGAAAAATTTTTTACCACTAAAAAATTTTTTGTCGTTGTTCAAATTTAAAATTTGCACGTTTCATGGCATTCTGAACCTATTTCAAAAAAAAAAAAAAATTTTAATTTTTTTACCAACATTTTTGAAAAAAATTTTACCACTAAAATAGACGGAAAATTTTTTTTCTTTGTTCAAATTTAAAATTTCCACGTTTCATGGCTTTCTAAACCTATTTAAAAAAAAATTGTAGAATTTTTTTTTACTATTTTTGAAAAAATTTTACAATAGACTGAATTTTTTTTCTTTGTTCAAATTTAAAATTTTCACGTTTTCATGGCATTCTAAACCTATTCAAACAAATTTAAAAATTATTTTGATTAAAATTTTTTTTGAAAAAAATCTGTTCATCACTGGGTATAGAATAGATGAAAAAAAAATTTTTTCTCAAATTTTAAATTTCCACGTTTCATGACATTCCATACCTATTTCGGAAAGGAAAATTTGCAAAATTTGTTTACGATTTTGGAAAAAAATTTACCACTAGAATAGATGGAATTTTTTTTTCTCAAATTTAAAATTTTCACGTTTGACGTAACTGACATTCTAAAACTATTTGAGAAAAAAAAAATTTGAAAATTTTTTTCACCACCATTTTTGAAAAAATTTTTACCACTAAAATAGATGAAAAATTTTTTTTTCTTTGCTCAAATTTAAAATTTTCACGTTTCGTGGCATTCTAAACCAGTTTAAAAAAAACTACTGTAGAATAGAAGGAAACTTTCCTTTTTGCTCAAATTTAAAATTTCCACGTGTCATGGCATTCTAAACCTATTTCAGAAGAAAAAAATTTTGAAAATTTTTTCAAAAACATTTTTGAAATATTGAAAAAAAAAAAGAAATTTTTTAACCACCCCTATACTTCAACTCCACTACGTGTATGTGGAATTGAAAATGTGACAGATGGCACTAATATTAGGCATATGCACCTATTATACTATTATTGAAATATGTACAGGGTGGTCATCCCAAGAAATAATTCAGTCATGGTGGACATTTATAAAGGTATTTGCCCAAGCCTTCCATATTTGGCACCTGTTATTTAGTATTGAACATTTGCTATTGGATGAACACTCTGTATATTTTTTGACCAAAACTTATCAGGTGTTCTTTGTAATAATAGTGATAACTATATTCCGATTATTATTCTCAATGTCATTTCGTAATTATTAATTTTTTAGAGTCATCGCCATGCACAAATAACGAGGGAAGTTCTGTGTAAATACCTTTACCGATTTTTTAGCACTGTTCTATCGTTATGAAAATTTTGAAAAAGTATATGTTATAAAGCATTTTAGAAAACGAAATTGCAATAGTGTCAATATGCATGAAATTTTTTTTTAACTCAAATATGTTGCTATATTACTTATTACAAATACTCAATAATTTTTGGTTTTTTATAAAAATCATAAAAATTGGTTATATTATTAAAGAAAAAACGAATATTTTTGGAAATTCGATTAATTTATTTATTTTAAAACTCGGAGGAGGTAGGGATGTAATATTTTGCAAAGTATTTCCTCATACTAATTTGATGTCAAGGTAAAAATATCAGCCTAATTTTCGGAAGGCATCTGGCCCACGATTACAATCCACACTCTTTGTTCCTACTTAACTGGAATAACATCATTGGTTGAAGTAACGTCCAATTTTATTAAAGTTCACCAAAACAATTCTTTATTTTTAGTGCACCAAAATGTGGTTTTAACTCTTCAGTACGCCACCAGTAAGATGATTATTTCTACTATGTTTGAAACGCCCGTTGCTTCACAGCGATAACAGAACGGACTTGAAGCTAAATACTTTCGAAATAATAAAGTAATTGCTTTCCAGATGTAATGTGTTGTATCTGAACTCGACTTTGAGGAAAAGAATAAAATAAAGTTGAGCGAGATGAATATTAAATCTACAGAGAGTGCTTGGCGGCGTAGAAATTTCAATTTAAAGTATAAGACACTTTATATGAAATAGGTATTTTTCTACTCTAGGAGCATCAATATGACAAGCGGAAGGAGACGAGATGCAAGTTCTAGCCGGTTAAAAGGTTGGATGTTAATATAAATCCATTTGGAAAAGCTGCAGTAGCAAAATTGTAAATATGGTGATGATTTATCACTTCATAAGCAGTGATGGCTCACTCTGCATTTGCCGACTTTATTGTAACGAGCGATTAATTAGCATCAAATATTTGATTAAATCGGTAATGCATACATAAGCTGTAATACTGCTGCAGTTACTGTCTCCAATATTGTGCTGTAATAATTTATATATTTATGTATAATGCTTGGTGCTCTTATCTCAATAATACTATCTAAAATGACGTAGACGGTCAAATATAGTTGGGCGCCCCCAATTTGATGTCATAGTTCGAGTTCATAGTTTAAACATTTCTTTTTTTTTGTTCATTACATAATCAGTTTTTAAAGTATAGGCCAGGGGAAATTAGGGAAAATGCAGGACGTATTTCGCCACAAGAAGTCACATGATTTAATGGGTAGACTTACTAGTAAGGAATATAGCCTTGAATTTGATCCCATTTTAAATAGTGGGAATATTGTTAAATCGACGTTTAAATGTTTAAATTGATTAATTATTTGTTTAAATAATGGCAAGATGTATCAAAATTTTCAAAATCTTAAAGTATTTCTCATTTCGTGAAAAAATCTCTTACATCCTTGAAACTCTAGCCCAGCTGCTTGGGGCTTTAAGTTGGAAATAATTCTTACCTCACTAATTGTTTCATGAAAGTCTAGTTTTTTGCTAATATCTTGAAAAATAATGAAAAAAAAACCGATAGCACCATATGAAAGAGCGGAAAATTTAAAAAAAATAGTATACAAGTTTTTTTTTTAATAAATTTTTCCCTTAGCATGAGTAATTATTACAGTTCGCTCAATATTTCAAGCGCGTCGTACAGAAAAATGAAGCATTTCTCGATCGCCGCTACATAATAAAGACAATTTGTACTCATTAAAAACGAAAAAAGATAGCATTTTAAAACAGCTTTCCAACGGTATACTTACTTTTAATTTTTATAATTTTTATTTCTTATAACTTGCACGTGAAAGTTAAGCTTTATCATTTTTTTTCCACTCCATATTAGAACATGAATATTAAAAGAATATTATTTTTCTTAAAAAGTCCTTGTAGATATAGCTTGTTTATACCTTGAACTCCAATCTAAGATTCATTTTTATGCCCTAAAGTATCCAGGGTAAAAGAAAACTTTTAAATCATTAGTATTTTTTTCATTTTTTAGGGTTAGGAAATGATCACTTGAAAGCTTGTCTAAAATGGTCAAAAAGGGCTTGTAGGTAAAAAAAATGTAACGTGAAAAGTAGGATATACTTACTAATTGAATTTCATTGTATTTTCAGAAATATTCTTATTTAATTTTTAATGTATGAAAATATTTCTTGGAAAAAATTTACTTTTTCTATTTGTGCTCCGTATATAAGTTGTAGCTAAAAGAAGAAAATATTTCAACCTACAAAAAGAAAGATAAAAATGTAGCTTTCACTTTTTTGGGGGTAGTTGCGGATCAAATTACGAAAACGTTTAATTTCTTTGATAAATCTGTTTCTTTTATTGATACCTGTCATATTTTATCCATTAACATATAAAAATGTGTTGTTTTATTATAATTTTTCTTACTTTTTCGAGGGGGCGTTTTTTAATTATTTTTTTCTTTAGGGCTGAAATAGCTTTAGAAGAAAAGCTTATACCAATTTTTTGTAAAATTTCCCGCTCTGTCAGGTGGTGCTATCCGTTTTCTTTTTCATTATTTTTCGAGACATTCAAAGAGCTTTTTAGAAGTGTTCACGGGGAAAAATTTTAGTAAACCTTTTTGAGTCACTTTTTAGTAGCAAAAAAACTAGCCTTTCATGAAACAATTAGTGAGGTAAAAATTAATTCTAACTTTTCATCAAAATTGGTCTCTGACAACTGGGCAACTCTTAGAAAGGGTCATTTATAACCCTCAAGTTATCATAAAAATTATATAAAAAAATATTTATTCGTTAATGAGAAAATCAATGTGTTTATTAAAAACACTTTAACTGTTCAATTCAATTTGACTCTATTCCCGTCAACCAAAATGGTTCATCCGGGGCTTGTTTCTTTACGGAGACTTGTATTTTATGAGACTGTTATGGGATGTTATATTTTAGACCTCCAAAATGGCGTCGGAAAAAGTTTCTTTTTTGGGTATATTTTTTGCGAATGTAACTTTGATAACTGAGTAGCTGGTAATTTAGCACACATAAAAAATAACAATTGCTGTGTAGATTGACGATCATTCCTTGATAGTGCCAGATAGGGTAAATGTAACCAATAAACAGGGACAAACCCAGATTTATGTAAACAAAGTAGCGAGGCTGTTACACGTTTCCTTTCACCGCTCTCTTCTAAACTATTATGCTAGGAAATTAAGCATTTTGGCTCGCAATTTTTTCGTCCAGCATGGATTTACTTGAAATTTTCACAGAAGGTAGGGAGTAGCCAAAGGATCATTTTCTATATCATGCCGCTGTACGCTAAAACCTTGGGGGTGGTGGCCACCCCATCTCGGGGGTGGAAATTTTTCATTATATTTTAACCATGGATATCGATGGAAAAAGTAATTCTAAGAAAAAAATGTTCTTTACGTTTTCTTCGTAAAACTAATATTTTTCGAGTTATTCGCGGTTGAAAGTAACAGTTTTTCGACGAAAAAATCGACTTTTTTAGAGGGTTTTTTGAGAATAACTCGAAAAATATGCATTTAATCAAAAAAACTGTAGATATCCAAATTGTAGCTTTTAGAAAAACAAACAAAATTCTTTATTTATAATTTTTCTACGACCAATACGAACCGAGATACGGCATGTTAAAGGTTAGCTTTTTTCGTCATAATTTGAAATATTCAAAGCCAAATAACGGGAAAACTTTGCATTTTTCGAGGAAAACTTACAGAATCTTTTTTCAAGTATATAATTAGACCTTTCAAACAAAAAAAAAAGTTTCTAGCATAAAAATTGAGCGACTTATGATCAAAATAAGGTCGGTACCTACTTTTTTCTACGAAAAAATCAGTGAAAACAACCCCCTAACTACCCTCCTAATTAAAATTGATCTTCACCCTTCTGTAATTCTTTTTATATATGTATCATCAATACACCCAAGAAGTTTGACCTATTTAAAATGCCTAATTTTAGAAAAATTGGAGTTTAAAGATAAATTGATTTTTTGCAATTCCGTATTTTTCACCATTTTCTTCAAAATATCTCCGAAAATACAATTAGGGGTAGTTTTCACCCTTAAAAAACCAAAAGCGTACAACGGCTCAATATAGAAAATGAACTAGAGGGTGAAATGAGCCTGATCCCAAATTTTTGTACAAATCGATGCTGGACGAAAAAATTGCGAGGTTCTGCCATTTTTTCAGCTTCATTTCCTGTACTATATGGAGAAATATGGGTTTTAAGGTACTTATTTTATTTTTTTTAGACATCTTCGAATAGTTTCCCTTGGGACGTTCAAATCTAAACTAGCTACTCTCAAACTAGTATGGGGATTAATTCTAAAATGATGTAACACAGTCCGGTTATGTCGTCCGTTCCATCTTCTCACATTGTCTTTTAAAATGTGTTGTTTACTTACAGCTTCAGTTTCATTAAATACATTTTTAACTCTTCTAAAGACAGAGCTACTATTAACATGGTGATGATCTTTAATGTCTATCGATAAATATTATCCATGCTTTTCTTACACTCCGGTCGTTGTCTTCACAGAGATGTATAATTTCAATTTGTTCTTGTACTGACAATTTTGCAGTTATTTTCTAATTTTTTTGATGGTACAGATGTAATTTTTGATTTAGAGTTATTTATTAACAATTATTTAGCTAAGTTCATAATCACTCATATTTGCATAAATTGACATGTATGCAGTAACAAACTGCGAAAGTCACAGACAACTTTTTTATTTCATTTAAATTACAAGAAATTTTATAAAGAAAATAATGAAACTTTAGACGTCTGCACAAATAATAAAATAAACGAGGTAACAACTAAGTAATGCAATGTTCTTGAAAAGTCTAATTTTGGCGTGGAATGCTGAATGACAGAATAAGAAAACACTTAGTAGCGTACGGCATTCTTTTGAAAACTGATTATGCAATGTACAAGAAAACAAATGCACAATCAGTTTTGGCCAAATTTAACTTATACTACTTCATCACTTACGAAGAAACCTAAAATGAAAACGTTCAAAAATGAATTTTTGGCGGCTTACATCTCAGTAACCAGATAAGCGATCGCAGTTAAAATTGATACCTAGGAATTTAAAAAGGCACTGTTTACGATGACGATGACGAAATTTGAATGAAAAAATCGCTAATACCTTTTTTACATCGACTTTTTAAACCCCTTTTAAATCGCACGCTACTGACATGTATCACACATTACTAAGTCCAAAGAATCATCTTATCGATATTTTCTTACCACCAAATTTTGAAGTTAATCAACCAATTAGGGGGTATGCAGGGGTGTTGCGATCTTAAGTGGCAATAGTGTATGTTTCTCAGGATATTAAGGCAACTATTGAAAAACATCAATTAACGAAAGTGGGGGTAAAAACGATTGTAATATTGTAACAATATTTTTAAATTATTTTTTGTTAGAATGCCGCTGTATTTTCTCTATAATAATATAATCATATCCAAAGTAACATAAATTGATTTGGTTAAGATTGAAGAATTACTTCATACTTTAAAAAACTAAAAATTTATTCACACTGTACGCGCAATGTTACAGTTTCAAGTGAAAATAAAAAGTAATAGCGAAAATCGCTCAAAAATGCCTCATTTGCAGAAAACACTCGGGGTGGAAAGCAATAAAATATGGAAAACAGATAATTTTCAGCATTTATTGCTCGAAAACAACATATTCTTTCGCAAAGAATCAGATAATTTTTTTCATTTTATACAAAAAAGCTGAGTTTCCACTCAAAATTGTATATAATTGATTAAAAAGAGTGTAATGTAGATCCATGGGCGTGTATTTGTACGGGTTTCGCAATTTGTTTATTATGCGATCTACGGCCGATAAATTATTCACCCATAATATTTTATTTACTTAAATTTAGCAACATCTTACATCTAATAAGTACTTAAAAATCATACACATAACATCCAAAACTATCCACGGCGACGCTACTGTAAAACAAATCGTACTGGCGGAACGCCAATTATATGTTATGGCCTAATTCTTTGCTCTTTCTGAATCTACTATAGTTAGTACAACATAAGATATTGCGGTTCATAGTTACGGCAAAAAGGAGTAAAGAAATTCCACATCTTTCACTTATTGGCACTGCAAACATATGGAAATCAATATAGAAAACAAAATCAGAGTGTCACATAACCACACCATAAAACGAAAAAAGTTTGCCACCACAGGGCTCTGTAAAATCAGATGGACCGGAGGTATATTAAAAGGATAAGGGTATAAACGCACTATTTCTTGACTTTTCGGTATCCTTTCATTTTATTTGTAAGAAATCGACAAAGTATTTAATAACATAGTCTTAAAAAATATTTAATTTATTCTTAATTTTACAAATTCGAAACATTATATATAACAACTGAATGTTGTAAATAGTTTAAAAAACTTTTATCTCATACATTGTCATATATGTTACAGTTTTGCATTTTTGTAATAACTTGTTACTGCCATTTTTTTCCAAAAAATAAGAGATTACCGAAAAACTCATACCTCCAATACATTGAAACTTACAGACTTCTATTGCGGCTCATTTTTTCCATTGTATTTTGATTTATTATAAGGGGCATTTCTATTTTTCCTCTTCCGTAATTTTCACTAGTTTATTATAGGGCCAATATGTAAACAGTAGATTTTTTTTGCATTTTGTACTTTTATTAACTTTGAACCACAGGTTCTATTAGTACTACAAGTTCAGCCAGTATTATTTATCTGTTTCATTATAAAATAGAGAAACAGATATGTTACACATTTTATAATATATTCTCTGAATACTGGCCACTAGGGAGGAGTGAAAACCACTTACTTCCAATAATTGCCTATACATAGAGAAGAAAAGTGCCATTTGGATATAAAATGAATGAAAATATTTCAATGTGATAGAACTTTGAGGATTCACAAACAACTTAAGTAAGAAACATAATTGTTTTTGAATTTTTAACGTGTATACAAAAGTTTTCTATATAACATATTTTTCAGTTACACGTTTCGTCTTTAAGAAGTTTTTAGGGGCAAATTTAAAATTTTCGTATAACTGAAAAATATTTTGTTGGGAAAACTTTTGCACACATTTTTACTTCATTGGACGTAGTGAGTCAAAAATTAATTTCAAGGTCGCACCATCAAAATATTCTTCAATAAGGCTGATTTATTTTCCCATACCATTTTGAATCCAAGTGGTATTCATCTTCCATAAAGTCGTAACCTATGTTACTTCATTAAGGTGGTATACTATCATAATCTACAAGTATGAAGCCGGTAGTTTGTCTGTCCGGAGCGGGTGCATTACGGCGCGACGTCGTGGCCCCAATCAATAATTCTTGATGGTCAAAATATGACAAACAGTAAACCATGAAACTATTAAACGATGGCATCTTTTTGAATGCATGACCGGGAAAACTTTGTGATAAAGATACCGAAAGGCCGAAATTGGCAATTTGACGGCATCGTAAATTGCATGCGATGGATCGCAAATTCGAGTCGACAGAACTAAACGAAAAAATAGATTTTTAGTTTGGCCAATTTTAAACGTAAATGAAAATAAAACGACTTAATCATTATACATAGTCTAAGATCCAGCAATATCGTAATCTGCATTATTTTACTAAGGCTCATTTTCTCAGATAGTATGCTATCCTACTTACTGACTGTGAAGGCTTACAGACACGCAGCGGCTGCTAAAAGTATCTGCCTTCATCGTGATCTTGCAAAGGCATGTATCCAGAATATTTGTCTGCCAACATACCTTCTCGAAAACGAAGTGTTTTATTTGTTCTGTTCCTGCATAATCATCTAACGCAGAAGGTATACTTTTTTAAAGCTTTATATCAATCTGCCACAGTGCCATTACCTCATACCACACATATGTCCGCTAGCTGTACTACAAATACTAAAGTATATTGTCGCCAAGTACAGCTAGCAGACATGTGTGTGGTATGAGGCAGTGGCACTGTGGCAGATTGATATAGAACATTAACGCTGAATTGAATAAATTCAATTCAGCATTAAAACAGAAATAGCTCTGGCATTATGGCATCCTTTCTTTATTAATTCGGTAATTGTGTGGTGCCCCTGCTCCATCATGTACTCGCATCTGCCTAGCAGACTACCGACTTCATATTTTTAAACTATAATAGACTAATATCTGAGAAAGTCATCCTTTGACAAATTCCGTAGGTTACCACTTTGCTGACTCCCTGTCTCTCAATTCTAGCGCAGCGTTGCCGTAATGCGCCAGCTGCGGCTAACCACACTACCGGTCTCATACTTGTAGACTAAGATAGCATAGTACCTGAGAAAATGAGCCTGGATGAAATGACGTAGGTTACGACGTTGCTGGCTCTTGGACTATAATATGTAAGATAAAGTAATTATCCACTCCACTCTCTTGGCGACCCTTTAAGTACAGGTATAAATTTAGATCGATATGCATCACTTCAGCAGCAGGTAAATACTCATGCAAAGATATGTATAAAGGCAACGGAGGTGGAAACTTAAGTGTAGTATTAACATAATAAATGATATTTTGATTATTATAACAATATATCTACATATAATCAACATGTATTAATAATTACAATGAATTTAATACTATAGGATTTCCTAGAGTGCTTCCTAAGAATACAAAACAAATTTCTATATACATTAGTAAGTTCTTTTTGGACGATCGCTCTTCTTATTCACTCTCACAACCTATTAGTCCGATTGGCGGCCCTAAAGTCTTGAGTCACTTTTGAGAAAAAAAAATCGATAGATTACACGTTCTCGATTCTATTAAGTTTAGGAGCCATTGATAAATTTGACCAGCTACCAGCCACCTCAAAATATATAGTTTTTTCTGCAAACCTAGTTATGTTTTAATTTTGCGTATTTAAGAGTCATAGGCCTTCCACTCAACACGCGGGTAAGTTTAAAAGTGGAACTAAAATTAAAATAAAACTGAAAGGGGAGAGTAGAGTAGAACTAGTCTAAATGGAATGGAGTGGATTGAAGTGAGGTCAGGTGTAATGTAATGCAGTGTAATCAGTTGGAGTGGGGATAAGTGAATTAAAGTATTCTATTCGTACAGTCAAAGGTTTCACTTCTAACTTGAGTGCTAGTGAATAGATTTTGATGAAACCTAGTGCAATGTGTTTGTAATGAAGTTAGTAAAAAAGTTGAAGAAGAGATTAGAGTAGAAAATGATCGGAAGGGGTAGGAAACACCCCTCTTATCACGGTTTCCCTAACTTGTAGAATTACGTCAAAAATGAAAAAATATGTTTACCTTTCGAGAAATGCTTATTTTCGAGATACGGCTATTCTAAAATTCCGAGAAATCAGGGAGAAATGTAAAAGTTGAAAAAGAAATTTAAAAAAATTCATGTGAATGTATCATCGAGTTATACCTAAGACTTTTTTTAATTGCAACTTTTCTGTAAAGTAGGTTTTAATAATTTGAAAAGACGTGTGCCTTGAGGCATTCTAAATATTAATTATTTTTAGAAAAAGGAAAAACAATGCTATTTGATGTTTCAAACAAAAACTGTATTTTTATACACTCTACAAATGTTTCGGCTTGTTAGGCCTTTCTCAAGAGCATTACAGATGAATACTAAAGCTATGAGGGCAGTTGTTCTAAAAATAAATGCAATAATACCCAAACATGTGAAATTACGGGGATTTCAAGTAATAAAACTAAGGTTCTACCTACTCGGAATATATTTCAATGGGCTATTCTTAAAACCTTGTCTATTATAGGGGTGTTTATGAAATTTAGTTGGTCATTGATGGTACAAGTGTTGCTTTTAAGGGATTTTTTTATTTCTAATTGTTCAAGGAGTTTAAGCGTTTTCCTTTTCTTTCTGAATGAAGCATTGTTTTTCCCTTTTCTAAAAATAATAATTCTAAAGATGTTTCACAAGGAACCTAGCACATACTCAATCCAGTGTATTCTAAGCATTTTTTGCCTCTTGGAATTTTTTTGTAATTTGGTAATTTTTTGAGTTAGGAACAGGCAGCTTTTCACGATGAATAATGTACTACATTTTTTTCAAATTTTCACTTATAATGCTTAACTTATTTCGTTGATGAAATTTTAAGAAAATTTTTAGCCAATCAGGACTTCGCTTTTGTGTCGTCACCTTGGCAACCCAAAAAATTTCCGGAAATTTTCATCCTCCAGGGTACCCTGAACGAAATTAATAAGTGGAAATTTTTCTGTCAAACTATTGACATATGATCATATCTGACATTTGCTTTTACTTAAAAATGGAATTTTGTTAATTATGATCATAAATAACTTCTCATTTTGGTTTTCCTCCATTTCCTCCATATTACACTTCTCAGTCAGGTATGATGAGTATTTTAATTTAGGATGACTTTTATAACTTCACAAAGTTCTTCGCAATATGCGCAATGCGCATGTTGTATATCATGTTCTTTATCCATACTCTATAATCTTATTTCCTTTAAAAATCTCCAAAACAACTTCAACAATAGAAATATTGAGCTTAAACTGGTTAAACTGTAAACGAAATAATGATAATAGTATATTATGTAACAAGTTTTATAAACGTCATTTTAGTCACGAGTTTTATTAATCGCGAGCGACGCGTAGCGGAGCGAGTGTTTAATAAAATGAGTGACTAACAAGTTTATAAAACGTGTTGCATACTATACTTTTTCTACGACAGCAAATATCTAAATAAAAAATTTGGAAGTTATTTTAATATTTCATTTATTAACGTATCAATAACATGGTAACAGTAAAACAAAATTACTTGTCTCTTGTCACAACGCGTCGATTTATTTTGACAGATTGATGACAAGAATTACGGAAAACTAACTTGATTTTTGCCATTAAAATATCTAGAATTAACCTCAGCCGTGACTAATATCTCGTTGCTAAGTTCAGCCTGTGACTAAAATGCACGAAGTCACGGTTTGTCGAAAGCGTGTTTAAAGGATTATTTAGCGTCATGGAAACGTATACGATAAACGCCATTTTAAAGATGGAAGTAGAAAAAATAACTAATGACGTTTAGTTTCAAAGCCATCTGTCAAGTTAAATGTGCTGAAACTTAGCTATGCCATGTGTATGAAACATGAAAATATAGTAAGAAAACAACGTTCCACCTATTTTAGCGAATAAAACTTATTTCATAACACACAAATAGAGTTGTCCTAAATTATTTTCGGCAATTTTTTTGAACTAAAATGGGTGGAAATGATATTATTCATCAATTACACGTATTCCATTCTCAAATAACTCTTATGCTTTTAACTTTTGACACAACAACAATACTTACTAATTCCGATGCGTTTCTGTCACTTTGTAAACAAGACCCATTCATGGCCTACTAATCTTATACCTTGTTATATCTTAGAATAATCTTAATGTCAGTTGAAATTAGTGTTTATTTAGTTTATTTTCGTGTGAAATTTTCTCACCGAATCCCCCGCCTACTTAAATTAATTACAGGAAACTTTTCTCTTACATGAATTTTTTACGAAAATAACCCTCGTCGCTGCGCGACTCGGGATAATTTTCAAAAAATCCATGTACTCCAGCAATAACTCAAGTACTTGGGAGACTACTATTGAAAATTCATGACCTCGAAAAAAATTCCGGACATTAATTTAAGCACGTGGGTTATTCGGTAAAAAAATTTCACACCAAAATATGTATTTTTATGTAAAAGCAAATGTCAAAATTGACAAAAAAATTTCCCACTTATTAATTTCACCCAGGGAGGAAACTGCAAATTCTATGAACAAAACGAAATTTTGACCTCAATCTGTATGACCTATTGTTGAACAGATTTTTTTTTATTCGGAACCCATAATTTGTTTATAACAATTGAACGGTCAAAGACACAAGGCCACTACAAATCTCAAACGACACGTACTGATAATATCTTAATTTTTTATATCTTGGCTTCTTTTTGTCCGGCGCGCCGTTTTCTTTAAAAAGTCAACAAACATAAAACAATGAGAATTACCTATCAAAAGCATTGTTTTTAACAATGAAGTCTGTGTTTTATAAAATTTTTAATGTCACCATCATGTTCATCGCAATTTTTCCTATAAAAATAGTCAATAAATTTGCTGTTTTAAATATCTGACCTAAAAAAAGTTACGATGACTGGCCTAACATAGGCCTATACTAGATTCAAATTCACTGAGGATACCAAACTAATTTTGGTATTCAAAATTCGCAATCATATTTACAATCAGGAGGCTTCATAGAATAGAGACTACTATATTCTATGAAAGAAATTATGTTTTAAAGGCCTCCAAAATTTTGGCCGGCCTGATTGTAGTTTAAAATACCAAAATCTCGAAAACTATGACCTTTTTCAAGATTTATCTCGAAAATTTGTCTACGATCATGCCATTCTATCTTCGGATTCATGTTGACACCCAAAACTCATTAAAAACATGGCCCCGCCAGGTCAACCAGGCATGTTTTTCTTGTGGTCTGTGTTTAAAAAAAAAAAAATTTTGAATGAAAAAATGTTCTTAATTGATACACGATTGGTTTTCCGAAATAATATGATTTAACTCTAGTGAAAAGTGATTTAAGAAAAGTTTTTCGGGGGGCGGCTTTCCCCCTGCTCCTTTTTCGCATATTTGCCGTCGCTAGTACTGTACGATTTCTTCCGCCAGCAGGCGTCGGTCATTTTTTAAAGATGTCGATGACTTTGGACAACTTAACTCTGGCTCCTAAACAAAACACGCTTATCGAGCAATAGGACCAGTTTACCCAAAATTCGACAATGGGCTCGACTAACAACCGGACTATATGTATGTAAACACATAAACAGTTTAGCACCAGAACTTAAACAAGAATTCAGTATTTCGTCACCGCTAAAGTGTCTCAATATTTTTATATGTACACCGATCCTAACATTTTCCGCCACACTGAGATGAGCACGAAGTTGATAGATGTTTATTGGAGATGTAATCATCTGGCTGTGGCGACCGCCAGCAGGGAAAGTGATGCTAGCAGCGCCATCTGGTGAGGGACTCCCGCCCGGCTCGTCTGCATCGCCGCTGGGTGCTCCCCTGGAACAAATTACTCCAATTTATTAATCCGTTAATAAATTATTACGACGCTAGATTGAGAAATCTAACGTTAAACTGTCAATAATAACCGCTGAATCTTGAATTTTATGGTGGAAAAAGTGACTGGGGAAAAATTTTAATAGGATGTGGTGGATTTATTTAATATGTTTTCGCATCGATTCGCTGTAACCGGCAAATTTATTGCCTCATTGTGCTTTAACGCTATCGTAAGAAAACTTACTTTAATTTGATATAAATATAGGTAATTTGGGAGCTCCATTGATTTCATTATTATTACAAAATTTACTGTATACTGTTGGCATTAATGCCTTCCTTTAAAAATTTTAAGATTCGAACTATTTTATTAAAAATATGTTCTAAAAATTATCATCTTATTGCTATATTATAAAATGTATCGAAGATTTTCTACACCAGTATACAGGGTGTCTGGTATATCGAAACAAAGTATTTACAGAGTGATAATTAGGGTCGCTTGGAATTTACACAGTGTATCTCACTTAAAAGTGTAACGGCGCAATAATTCTTTTGTTTTTTATCCGATTTCAATCTAACTGATCTTAAAAGATACAAATCACTAAGGTCTATGTAAGACCACAAAATCACTTTCCACCTTTAAATGCAAGGTCATCTACGATACTAAATTGAACGAAAATAATTAAAAAATCATAGTCACCAAGCCAAGTAGTTAAAAATTCATCATACTAAAACAAATTAAGTATAAGTCATGGCGTACCTCAAGGTTCGGTTCTTGGCCCGATTTCATATTTGTCGTGTGTTAACGATCTGACTGAAATTGACATTAATCTAAAGTTTACCTTATCTGCTAATGACTTCACGATATTGTGGCATAGTAAAGATGAGAATACTTTCTGGGAGCAAATGTGTTCCGATGTAAATAGGATCAAAGATTGGTTTAACTCTGACCTGCTTTCTCTTAATGTCAGCAAAACATACATAATGACCCTCCATTGTAATCTAGTAGATATACAACTCGGTAACCATATACTTGAAATAAATTTTGCTTAAAACTTCTTGGTTTAAATATCGATTACAACTTAAAGTTTAAAGATCATGTTATTAACCTCAGTAATTAACTAGCATCTGGTTGCTACACAATCAGAGTCATCTCAAATTAATTGGGCTGCATGAACCAATTGAATCTCATTTGAGATTGGTCCTTCATTCTGGGGTGTAAGCAATAATCATTTGATAACTAGAATTCCTGTAATTGCTCGTTAGCTGCGTAAATCAAGAATTCGTGATCCACGCAAACCACTTTTTTTGGCGTTTGGAATTCTTACAGTTATTACCATTTTCATTATGGAAACGGTATGTTTAATTCATAAACATAAAAGTAATATAAACGTTATCTTTCCTTTATATTACTCGTCAAAACAATAACCTTAGTGTGCCAATTCCGAGTTTCTCCCTGATTAAAGACTCTATTATTTACAATGGTTACAAGATAAGATGTATAACTACCTACCCAATGGCGTTAAAAATAATAATTCGAATATTCATTTCAGAAAGGCAGTAAAAAGTCTAGTCGTAGTAATGCCTTATTATAATTTAAAATAATTTTTTGACGACACATTGTAATGTGTTCAAACGTACATATTAATTGGTTTGTAAATGGTTACTTTTGACTAGCCATTGTACAGTTTTTTAATATTTTGTATTGTCTTTACTCTTGTACTTCTATCTATTTTTACGTACATGTTTAATTATATTTTTCTCTTTTATCTATCTGTTTATACAGCACTTTGTCAACAAGAAATATTCTTCATCTGGACAATTAAGTATATTTGATTTGATATCATTCTGTGTCTAACTCGGATGTACAAGTAAATAATTTAATTTCAAAACATCTGAGTGAATTGTTCGGTATTTTATCACTGTCAGTAGTTGGTATCATCTTCACGGACAATTTTACAAGAATCTAAAGTTGAAGCGAACTTGTGTAAAACTTTGAGAGTGTTTTGATCAAGGCGTCGTACTGAATATAAATAGCAACACTTACTTTCCAAACACAACAATAAACATATTATACATTCGAAAACATTTCTCATGTTGCGGTGGAGGAAAATAACCAAAACTAAACAAATCTGTTATTTTCGATTTGGTTTTTATATGTTATTCAACCTGAATATATTCACACAGACACGTTTTCATTTATTCTGCAAATATTTTATTTAAGACATCAATTTTTCGAATGCCGTCGTTAAGAAAACTAAGGCCTATCTTGAATTGGTTTTCTGGATTCTTACATACACACACAAAAAAACTTAATATAAACATTAGGAACACTCATCCCAGTAAACACACATGTTAGAAAGACGTTTATAATGACTTTTAGACATGGGTATGACTAAAACCATTCCTGCCCTTTCCTTTCCTTTTTTTTTAGTTAATGAAGAATGTAATTATTGTACAAACACGTTGATTTCTAGTAAATGCCGGAGGCGGCGGTGATTCTTAATCTTTCAGTGCTCGCGCACGGTGTAGGAGACCGGCGCAACGGTTAATTTGTGATATTTCAAATAATCGGATAAACTCATCTGTTTCCGTTGGTGTACCTTTCATAAAGTTTCTTGTCTATACATTGCTGTAGTTATTATTATGCCATGTGTGCAAATAACTGCTGCAAACGTACACACGGTGTCTCAGACCGAGTGCGACCACATGTGAGAAACAATTTCTATCATTTGTTTTAAGTTATTCATTGAAAAATATATATTTCGGTAAGTATTTACCTTCTATTTTTCTAACTTTATATAAATATTGACTCTAACAAAGAGCAAGAACGGATATTGAGGCTGTTCGAAGAAGTACCTAGTGGAGAAGTATGATGACGAAGAAGAAACGGAGAGGAAGACAACATTTATGAAAGATCAGAAGATGGCGATACAGAACAGCAATTTGATGAAAATAAAGGTGGGGAAATGAATGCAAGTGCACCATATTTTATGGGAAGAGATAAAAAATGAAATGGAGCAAACATTGTCCACCCAAAAATGTAAGAACAAAGGAAGAAAATTAAAAATATTTTTATGATTTTTGTAACCTGCATGCTTTTTTTTAGAAGGAACCGAAAGACTTTTATGTACAAAAATAGATTCCCTTATGTTTTTAGACGACAAGTTTACTTTGACAAAGGTTTTATGAGAATTTTTATTTCTGTTATTCAAGTATATATAGGGTGAGCCAGTATTTTGTTTATTTTTTTGTACATTGAAAAATTAAGGTTTACTTAAATAGATATTTCGAAAATAATTAACATTTATGAATTACACATATATAGCTTCAAGGTCCCTTCAAATTATTTCTGAATTATTTACTTTTAAACGTATTTTTTTAAGCTGGTGTCTGAGACCGTGTGCGTAAACAAAATTCGCGCGACCACTGAAAGGTTAAAACATTCAATCTATTCTATCTTAATCCCTACTTTGTGGTCGTGATGATATGGTCTGTTACTTTTTCCATTTGCTCACAGGAAGAAAGAGAGGGAACAGGGGGAAAAGTTGTACTGATTAGCTTAATCTTTCTTTATTTCTCTGACAGCTTTTTACTTCCTTTTCTCCCACACGTAATTTTCGAGAATGGGCAAAGCAAAGGGCATTATCATTCTCTTCATCTTCTTCACACATCAAAATTAATAATAATGAGGATGGCCATTTTACCACTTTTCTTCTTTTTCTTCAATGTTACTTTCTTCTTATAATTCTTTAGAAGTTAGGGAGAGTTATCGAAAATTTAGAAAAAGTAACCTTTGAAAGCCCTTTAGAATTATATTATCCGCCAAAAATTGTTAGTCTCATGTATTTAAAACAATTTTGTTGGAAGAGATTATTAAGAAACAATTTATTTTCATTCCCCTTTTTCAATTAGGAAAATACATATTCACATTTCTTTAAATGTCGATTTTTTTTCTCTTGTTAATAAGATTTTAAAAAGGAAGCATTTCAAACTATTGTGTAGATTTTGTTGCAAATAGTACAATATACCTCTTTCTTAATAATTGAGTCAATTGCATTCCAGATATTATTTTCTATTATCTTGTCTTAACGAATCATTTATTTATTTATGGTGATTATCCTATATATTTTATTTCCACATCCACGTAGTGGATTGGAAGTATAGTAATCGTAAAAAGAAATAAATTTTTTTTTTCTTGAAATAGGTTTAGAATATCATGAAACGTCGATTTTAAATTTGAGCTAAAAAAAAATCTGTCTGTCTATCAGTCTATTTATCTGTCGGTCTGTCTGTCTGTAACCTTTTTTCTCCGCACGCTTTCTCCGGAACGATTCAAGATATTGACTTAAAATTTTGTACACGTGTATATTATAACGAGATTTGGAGAATTGGATTGTCTTTTCAAGATATCCGGAAAAAGATATCTGGAAATTTGGTGTATGTCTAGAAGCCAAGGTCTCAGATTATTTAAAATACTTTTCAACCCCCACCCCCTCCTCCCCTACTAAAGAGGCTGATGAAATAAAATTAAAATATTCACTTGAATTTTGGTACACGTATATATTATAGCGACATCTGAAACTAGATTATATTTTGAGAAGCTTCCGTTGAAGGGTGGGGAGTTAAATAGAGTTAAATAGGGGAAAATAAATAAAGAAAGCTGGTATGAGTACAGAAACTTGAAATTTGGTGCATGTGGAAGTAGTGATTCAGCGGTTTTTTACTAAAAGCATAGCAAGTTTCATCCTGGATAGTTGTGTCTAGTTCATGCCAAATATTATTGTGTTATATCACATTTATTTTCGTTAATTACACAGGCACACGTAAAAAAATCGGTACACCTAAATTCCTTCTATATTTATACAGGGAGATCACACTAAAGAACTATTAATTAAAAAGCGACAAAGGAGAATAATAATTTGAATATAGTTATGACTATTTATACATAAAAAACCTGGCAACTTATTTTTTAAATATACAGAGTGCCCATCCGACAGGGAAATAAATAATAATGAAAAGGTGCCAAATATGGAAGGTTTACGTATATACCTTTACAAATTTCCACCACAATTGAATTACTTTTTACGATGATCACCCTGTATATGTCCTATTAAAAGTATTGTTACGTGTTAGGGGCTGGTAGCTCGGGAGTAATTGCCGAAATTAAGCAGCAATGGTGGTGCGCGTTTGAAGTACCATCAAAGCCTGTAGTGTACGTAATCTCTGAGACACTGGTAGTACGCTTTCTGGAAGCTAGAAGCTTGTAGCTGGATCGAGATCTCTACATGATTCTAGATTGCCGTGCGAGAATGTTATGCTAGATGGTTCTAATAGCGATTTTAGAGTATATAAGGTAGATTCAAGGTATGTGTGTCTGTCTCTTGGTGCATTACCTAAAAAACTACTTGACGGATAATAGTCAAATTGGGTAGGTGGCTCACACTACTACCAGCGAATAAATGGTTGAACTTTCACTGGAAAATATACAGGGTGAACCGTCCAAAGGGAGTAAATAATGAAAAAAAAATGTTTTTGCTCAAGTTTAAAATTTCCACATTCTAAATCTATTTCAGAAAAAAAAAAAATTTCAAAACTTTTTGAAAATTTTCTTACCAGTAGAAAAACGAAATTTTTCTTGCTCAAATTTAATATTTCCACATTTCATGACATTCTAAATTTATTTCATAAAAAAAATTTTCAAAAAGAAAAATTTGAAAATTTTGCCAAAGAAAATTTTTTTAAATATTTTAAAATATATTTTTACTAATAGAATATATTACGGAACATATTTTTTGCTCAAATTTAAAATTTAGACGTTTCATAACATTATAAACTTATTTCAGAAGAAAAAATTCAACAACAAAACTATTTTGAAAATTTTCTTACTACTATACCAAAAATAAACGGTGGAACAAATTCCTTTTTGCCCAAATTTTAAATGTCTACGTTTCAGGACACTCTAAATCTATTTCAGAAAGAAAATTCAAAACTGAAATTTTTTTTTACCAGTAGAAAGATGGGAAATTTTTTTTGCTCAAAGTTAAATTTTCCACGTTTCATGACATTCTAAATATATGTCATAAAAAAAGTTTTTCAAAAAGAGAAATTTGAAAATTTTGTCGCAGAAAAATTTAATATTTTAAAATATATTTTTACTAAATAGGATATTTGATAGAATTTTTTTTGCTCAATTTTAAAATTTCCACATTTCGCGACATTCTAATTTATTTCAGGAAAAAAAATTCAAAAGCAAAAATATTTTGAATTTTTTTTAACCTACCAAGAATATATGGCGGAAAAAATGTATTTTGCTCAAATTTAAAATTTACACGTTTCATGACATTCTAAGCCTATTTCAGAAAAAAGATTTTTTCAAAACTTAAAAAATTTTTATACCAGTAGAAAGATGGGAATTTTTTATTGCTCAAATTTAAATTTTCCACGTTTCATGACATTCTAAACCTATTTCATAAAAAAACAGTTTTTCAGTGAAAATCCCATGACGATTGTATCATGTGGGTAGGACCTATGAATTTTTTCGTTTTCTGGTGTTGGTATTTTAATTATTACAAGGTGTTGGAAGGTTGTAGGACAATTTTCTAAATTTTTCCAAACACGCTACAAAATAATATATAATCCGTAAAAAATTCATACAATATAAAATCTGAGTAATAACAGAGTTGTTTTATATTTTAAAAGTTTCTCAAAGTTTAATTTGAGCTCTATAGGATTTATTTTGCTCTTTCCCTTGGCTCGCTATCTACTACGCAAAAACAGGCGATTTTTAGGCCCTTTTTGCGGTCATCTTTGTAAAGTTACTTACGCAAACCTTCCATATTCGATACCTTTTATTTAATATTGAATTTTTGCTATCGAATGACCACTCTGTACATTTTTTGACCAAAAGTTATCAGGTAAAGAGGGAAGTTCTGTGTAAACATCTTTACCGATTTTTACCAAAACAGTAGATTTTATGGGTAAAAATTGACAAAAACTGAAAAATAGTAAAGAATCTCATACTTCTTTGGATTTTTTATCAAGATCTGGAGGTCTGCCGAGGTTGTAAATTTGAATTTAACATTAATTTATAATCATATGCAACATATTAAAAAAACATAAATACCCGATTTGATGTCAGGTAGGATGTATAAAGTTTCTGGATTATGCGGAAACACTAAAATTATTTGCTACTTCCCAAGAACGCATAAATTAGAATGTCATTCTCCGCCTCTTACGTTATGACTCTTACGACAGACATTAAATCACTACTCTATTACTCCAAAGTTTTTCGAGTGTATAAATTAAGTCCTCATAAACTTCTCTAACAAAACTGAACTTTGAAGTCAACAAAAGTTCTTGTTTATATTATATTATAATGTTCCTAAAGTGTAGAAGTTAAGGATGCATCGAGTTACCTCTAATAAAAAAATAACAACCAACATTTAGCAAGCAATTCAGACAAAGTTTTTAATAACCATACTTTTAATGATAATGCGATGCGTGAGGGCGCCCCGGGGTCTGTACCGGTTCAGCTAGATTTGTTGGCGAACGAAAATTCAATTTTGGTGACTAATACGTAAAAGTTTCCCTGCTGAGGAGTTTTCTCATTTCTTTTTGTTCACATCTTTCGAAATGTGTTTAAATTTTATGTGCCATCCGTGCTAAGAATAAATTAAAATGACTCCATTGCTGCACTGATTGCTGTTTCATTAAGATAAGTAATGAACTCTTAATAAACGAAATGTTGGATGTGTCTATAAAATTAACTAGTAGGATTTGCAATTAGTGGAAATAGATAAATTATATTCGCGACATTTTCTACATATTATACTTGGTTTATAGTACAGGAAAACTTTAGTTTAACTCGAATAAAAATTTTGCAGACTTGAAACTTTGGTTATAGGTTCAAATAGGCCAAAGTTTATGAAACAAAAAAGTTTAATAGTTTTACGAATCTGCGGGAAAGGGGTATTTTTAATAAAAAAATCGATTATTCTCTATTTTCCCAGGAAACATGATTACATTTACAGACAGTTCTAAAAAAGTTGTTCCTGGCAAATTTATCTTTAATTCGGTGCTTTTAAATGAATTTTATAGCAATAATAACTAACTGAAATGCGGCAATTTTTCGATGCTGTTTGAAGGGGGTGATTTTTTAAAGTTTCTCTAAAAACAAGAACATTTAAAAAAATAAGCGTGATTCCAAAGGTTATATAATTTTATTAATTTTTACTATTAGTGAGTAAACTAAAATTTGTAGGGAATTGTCTTACTATTACAATTTTATTGCTAGTAGTACTTGTTATTACAAGAAGTTTAAGGAAAAGTTTTGGATTAAATCGGTGTGGTGGAAAGCTTTTGTTTAAACAAAAGAATGTTCAAAATCGTATTTTTCTTCAATGCCTTATGGTAATGAGAAAAGAGAAACAAATTGTTCACGATGAAATTTCGAAGAAAACCAGACGCATTCGAACTCTCTTGGTCAATTGGTTAAATTATAAAACACAGAAACAATTGCGGGTGGCTAATTTTAAACAGTTGGTAATAACTTAACCAATAATGCATTAAATTTATCCAAACTTTAAAAGAATATGCCACTAACAGATATAAATTATGGTGCCAAATTTCAAGTCGAAATGTTTATAACAACGGCTATAAGACAATAACAAAATCTGAAGTTGAACAGTTAGCCGTTTTTGGGCATCAAGTCCTACAGGAAACTTTTGTTTTCCAGATTGTAGCTTATTTTATGTACTTTTCAGTGGCGTTAAAAGAAACATTTTTAGTATTCTTGAAAACCATTTTTTTAAATTTGTTTAATTTTTTTTAAACAAATGCATTTTACTCAACAATATTATGCCCAAAATTAAAAACCGTTGCCTAAGGAATCACTACTTCTACATCCAGATTTTCCTCCAAATCTCGTTAAAGGTAAACTTCTCGACAATATTTGCGGAAATAATTGGTCATGGAATTTTAATATTTGGGGCAGATGTCTTAAAAAGTGTTACAGAAGGTGCAATTTAGCAAGCTTAGTTAAGACATTGAACATGAACTTGGCTAACTTTCAAGCCCGGCATGATATTTATAAAATCTGCAAAATGTACAGGGCATAGAAATAAAATAAAGTCTTAGAAATTTTTAAATTTTCATTAAGCTGCGGATAAAAAATTTAAAAACCTACACAACTAGGAGTAATTGTAATAGGCTTTACATTAATATTCCTCAAAAACAAACGGGTTTCGTAAAAATGCTAGAACATGAAGCTAGGTATCAAAATTGATCAAATAAGTACACAAATTTCTCAAAAACGATGCTAGGCGTCGGTTGGCGTCGAGACGTAAAAAGGCAAGAATACGAATTTATTCACCAAAATTGGTTAAATACACAACCCTTACAAAATCGACGTTGGGCGTTGGTCATCGTCGAGACGTAAAAATTCAGGATTATGAATCTAGGTATCTAAACGTATCAAATACACAAGATTTATAAACACGACGCTAGGCGTCGGTCAGCATCAAGACGTAAAAATGCAAGGACATGAACTTAGATATTAAAATTGATAAAATACACAAGTTTTACAGAAACGGCAGAAGACGTTGATCGCAGTCGAGACGTAAATACAATATGAATCTCCGTATCAAAATTTATCAAATACACAAGTTTTACTAAATTGACGCTAGACGTCGGTCGGCGTCGAGACGCATAAATCCAAGAACATAAATTGAGGTATCAGACTTGATCAAATACACAAGATTTACAAAATCGAGGTTAGGCGTCAGTCGACTTCAAGACGAAAAAATGGAAGAATATAAATCTAGATATCAAAATTTATCAAATTCAGAAGTTTCACAAAAACGGCACCAGGCGTCGGTGGGCATTGAGAAGTAAAACTGCAAGAACATAAGTTTAGATATCAAAATTTGTCAAAGACTCATGTTCTATAAAAACGGCGGTAAGCGTCGGTCGGCGTCAAGGAGTCAAAATTAAGGAACATAAATTTAGATATCAAAATTAATCAAATACAAATACAAATCAAAAAACCGCTGCCTAAGGAATCACTACTTCCACATCCAGATTCTTCATCCAAGTTACTTTAAAGGAAACATCTTGACTTTATTTGCACTAGTATGTTTAAATTATTGGTCATAGAATTTTAATAATATTTGGGGCAGATGTCATAGAAAAGTTTGAGGCGTTGGTTTCTACCACATACGTTAAAAATTAAGTTTCTAGTTTACCCTACTTATTTTCCACTATTCACAATCTACCACCTCCCACCCCTTCAATAGAGTTATCTCACTCGGATGTCACTACAATACATACGTGTACTAACTTTCAAGTGAATATCTCAATTTGATGTTATCAATCCCATTAATAATGAAGGGGAGGTGGTGGAGTTTGAAAAATATTAGAAAGAAATCTGAGGCCTTGGTTTCTAGTATATACACCGAATCCCAAATTTCTGTACTCTTACCAGCTTGATTTACTTATTTTACCCTAGTTCCTCCTATTAACCCCAACTTTTCTACGGAATCATCCCAAAATATAATCTAGTTCCAGATGTCGTTATAATACATACGTCTACCAAATTACAAGTGAATATTTCTATTTTATTTTATCAACCCCTTTAATAATGTAGTAATGGTAGTGGAAGGGTTGAAATATATTATCAAAAAATCTGAGGCCTTGGCTTCTAGGACATACACCAAATTCCAAATTTCTGTACTTTTACCAGCTTGCTTTACTTATTTTCCCTTATATACCCCTATTTAACCCAAAACCCTTCAACGGAATCATCTCAAAATATAATCTAGTTCCAGATGTCGTTATAATACATATGCGTACTAAATTTCATGTGAACATCTCAATTTTATTTTATCAACCCCTTGAATAATGGAGTAGGGGTGATGGGGGGCTAAAATATATTATTAAAAAATCTGAGGCCTTGGCTTCTAGTATATACACCGAATTTCAAGTTTCTGTTCTCATACCAGCTTGTTTTACTTATGTCCCCCTATTTACCCTTAAATAACCCCCAACCGTTCAACGGAATCATCTCAAAGTACAATCTAGTTCCAGATGTCGTTATAATACATACGTGTACCAAATTTCAAATGAATATATGTCAATTTTATTTTATCAACCCCTTTCATATTGGAGTAGGGGTGGTGGGGGTTGAATAATATTATAAAAAAATCTGACGATTTGGCTTCTAGTACATACACCGAATTTCAAGTTTCTGTAGTCTTACCAGCTTGCTTTACCTTTTTTCCCCTATTTACCCCTATTTAACCCCCAACCTTTCAACGGAATCATCTCAAATTATAATCTAGTTCCAGATGTCGTTATAATACATACGTGCACCAAATTTCAAATGAATATCTCAATTTTATTTTATCAAACCTTTTCATATTGGACTATGGTGGGGGTTGAAAAATAGTATAAAAAAATCTGACGCTTTGGCTTCTAGTACATTCATCGAGTTTCAAGTTTCTGTACTCTTACCAACTTGTTTTACTTATATTCCTCTATTTACCCCAAATTAACTCCCAACCCTTCAACGAAATCATCTCAAAATATAATCTAATTCCAGACGTCGCTATAATACATACGTGTATGAAATTTCAAATGAATATCTCAACTTTATTTAGTCAACCCCATTAATGGGGTAGGGGTGGTGGGGGGTTGAAAAATATTATAAAAAAAACTGAGGCCCTAACTTCTAGTACATACACCGAATTTCAAGTTTCTGTACTCTTACAAGCTTGTTTTACTTATTTCCCTCTATTTACCTCTATTTACCCCCCCAACTCTTCATCGGATTTATTCAAAAAACAATCCAGTTCCAGATCTCGGTACAATATATGCGTTTACAAAATGTCAAGTCGATATCTTACAGACAGACAGACAGACAGGCAGACAGCTCAAATTTTAAATCTCGACGTTTCATGACATTCTAAACTTATTTCAAGAAAAAAAAATTGAAAATTTTTTCACGATACTTCTAATCCACTACGTGGATGTGGAAGTAAAATTTGAGACTACATAAGACAAGAAGCAATTTAAGAAAAAAAGTTTTATTTACGCCAATTGGGAGCCGAGATATGTCATTTCTTGCATTTTAGTCATTTATGAACAAATGAACTGAAACAGTGACTTGAAATTAGCACTAAACATTTCATAATACTTAAAACTATTAATTGACTAAGTAAAAATATTTTTATTCATATAAGTTGTTGCAGTATTATCGCATTCAGTTTTCTTAACAACACGCACAGCTTACTCACGTATTCTAGAACGTTCTAGCGTTTCCACGGCTTACTGAATTCGGCTTCATCATCCTTCAATTTTATCATATCACGATGTTTCTTTTGAATTAATACTTGTTATTTCTTGTAGATTTCAGTTTTGCTGCACAACTTTGAAATAAATTATTTAATTCAAAGATACTATGAAAATTTTAAACGAAAATTTTACTTTCTATTTTATTCAATCAATCCTTCATTTAGTGACTGAAATATAAGTGCTGTTTACATCTTCTTTACTTACTTCTGTTATACTTGTTATATTTTTATGCTTAATTACATAATCAATATATAAGATTTAAAGACATATTACATAGAAATAAATAAAACAAGAGTCAAAAAGGATGCTAACGTGTATTTATATTAAAGTAACATTGTAACAATAAGAATGGAGACACATACTTATTTTGTGTCAAGTGTTTACGCTTATAATAATTGTAGTAAAAACTATTTAAAGTGACATCGAAACGTATATAAATAAGTACTAACCAGATTTACAAAAAACGAATTTGAATTTTAGTGATATGAGATCATAGAATAGATTAGAAGGAACCGGGTAAAGTGTAACTTCAATAAACTAGAATAAAGAGCACAGTAAAAACAGACACATATAGAAGATTTTCTTGAATAAGTGGTTTCCCTATTTTATATTTGAATCGGAAAAAATTTAGAAAACTCACTTCGAGTTGCAACTTTAAAAGGAATTGTGTGCAATAGTATTCTGTACCTTTTATAGTTTTATTTAGCGATATGAAGTAATTGTTGTTTAGGTATTTTTTACTTCTCCTGTTCGAGGTATAGACTTGACTTATTCAAAATTTTAAAACTATTTTCTTTTTCATTTTCTTAAAATAATTTCAGAATCATCTGTCTCATCTCCTGTGTCATTGATATCGTCGGTATTACATAACAACCCATCTTCACTCTCCTAATTTTGTTGCAGTTTTAAGTTAGGTATAACAAATCAAATAGGAATTCGTCATCAAAGTCTTCTTCTGTTTCTTATACAGAGGCTGAGCCTGCCCCTGCATCCAATACATTGTTGTCTACGTAATTATTTTCCTAGGCTTCCTCTCTATCATCTATGAAGGCCTCTTCTGCATTAGAACAATTTATGCCAGTGTAGTAGTGACATATCTATGTACATTTGACACCTATCTTCTTACATAAGCATGTTCTAGATATGGAGCCTTTTTTATATTTACATAAAATAGTTTCTAGTAAATGTTCTGGAATCGGTGATTTTTTCCATGTTATGGCCATCACCAATTTATTATATTTTGCCACCCATATTCCTCTGGGTTTTTTTCATTTCCCAACCACAACATACAAATAAACCCTTAAGCAGTGTTCATTTTCTGCTTCAACTAGCAAACCAATTCGCCCATTAGGCCAATTTCAGGAAAGAGCACCCTTCTTGTCTAGGAAAAATGATGACATAAACACCAGATGTTAGGAAATATTTAGTATATCATCCAGTATGCTATGCCACAGTAGAGAAATATACAGTAGACTCACTCTATGTAGAAAAAATGGGATTTGGTTCCGTTTTTTATACTCTAGACCAGAGGCCCTATTCTTGACGGCGAAAGAAAGGAGCGTTCCCCGGGGAACAATCCCTCATCGCCTTCTCTCGGGAGAATTATTTGTTGGTATTCTTGAACACGAGTGAACATGGCGAAACGATACGACACAGTAGTAAACGTTGCCAAGTGCTCCATGAAAACAACAGTCAAAAAAATTATAGCAAATTTTATTTTAATTCAACAATAATTGTCATTGATAATTCATGTTTGTTCTTTGCATTTGTTTTTAACAAGTTGAGCGGTAGTGAAATTATTTCTAATAATTTTCCGTTTCTTGTAATTTTCTGGAAAATGTACCAATCTATTTAAAATTTTTGGGGAGGAAAGTGCAGCACATAAGTCACTTACATTACTGCTCACACTTAACTGATAGGCCAGTGCAGATACCTTTTAAAAAGGCAAAAAATCATAAAAATTAATAACAGCATGAAAACTGTTGGAAAAAAGAAGGAAATATAGCGGAACCAATGGGAAAAATAAATTAAAGTTGATCCGAGTTACGAGAGTGATATGGGGTGAACTTAAGTGTGGAAAATGGTTCTTCGCGACTTCCAGCGAAACTAGACCTTCTATCGAAAAAAATTAAATGTAAAAGTTGTAGGTAATGAAAAGGTCTATAATTTTTGTATGAACCAGTTTTTCACATAACCTACAATTTTTCGATAAACATCGAAAAAAACTAGTTTTTTCGTTTTTGATTTTTATCTCCCACAGAACATTTTTTCCTTCCAGAAATTTGGTGGAAACTTACCTTTTTAAGTACCAAACACGCTGTAATCTTTTTGAATCAAAATATTTATTTTTTTATATTATTGTGATTCTAAACCAAAAAAGAGACCTCATTTTCATCCGAAAATACCCATGTGCTGGAAACAGTTTATTAAAAAAAAACAGTGGTCTTTATTTTCGTTGAAACGTCTACTTTTAGATGGTGTAAAAAATTAAACATTACTATGGGAAAATTTGCCAGGAAATGCGAAAAACTGAAAAAACTAGATTTTAAAAAGTTATTTTTCAATCATTGTTTAAAATTATTCATTATTTATTAAAATTAACAGTAGAAATCTTTAAAAAATGTAAGATAGAAAATAAGAAATGGAAACAAAAAACAACAGTAAAATCATTAGTAGCCGATAAAAATTTGTCAAGTTGGGCCAATGTTTTTTATAAAAAAGGTGTAGACAAAAAAGATATCGCTGAAAATGGATTGCAATTAATAAAGTCAATTTATAAATGTAAAAATAAAAATGTGAATTAAGATTCCAGAAGTATCAAGTAGTAACAACAAAATCATTTTTTAAATTGGAAAAACTTGCACCAACTGAAGACGCAGCAGAACAACATTGTTACAGGGCATACTATCAGCTTCAAACTTGGCTCGGTAACAAACTAACAGCAACGGATTGGGGCTGGAAGTAGCACCAACATGGAGTTATACCCAATTTGACAGATAAAGAACTGATTCCTGAAATATTGTTTAAAACTATTTGTTGCAACTGTGAAAGTGTGTGTAACAGTCAAAAATGCACAAATTTATATTCAAACTGCCATGGTTCTGAAAAGTGCTCTAATATTGAAAAAGAAATCTACGAGGAAGTAAGGGATTCAGAAGAAATTATAGACGATCAGCCGATAAATATTAGGCAAAATATTGGATCTGAAGACGATGGCGATATTGAAGATTTCAAAGATCCACCAGAATCCGAAAGTTTTATCGAATCTGACGATGAAGAACTGCCATCAAAGAGGCAAAGACTAATGGACAATTGATTGTATTTCTAATTAGTGTGATACATGTAAATAAAAATATTGTAAAAATGATAGCAATAATTTTCATGAATAATTGATTTGTATAATTTACAATCCTAAGTATAAATTTTTAGGTCCATTTAAATGTAAACAGTGTACAAATACATTTTTTTACTATAAGATTTTCTATTCCATAAATTCCACTTGAATCTAATTAATCAACTTTTTTATATTAAAAAATATGGTAGTAATCACTTTTTTCTGGCTGAAACCATTTCACACCTAATATTTAATACTTGGAAAATAACATTTTCCCATTATATCTTATATTTTTTCAAGGATTTCAACTGTAAATGTTTAATAAATAGTGAAAAATTTTAAACAATGATTGAAAAATAATTTCTTAAAATCTAGTTTTTTTTAGTTTTTCGCATTTCCTGGCAAATTTTCCTATAGTAATGTTTATTTTCTTACGCCATCTAAAAGTAGACGTTTCAATGAAAATAAAGACCACCGTTTTTTTTTGAAAAAACCGTTTCCAGCACATGGGTATTTTCGGGTGAAAATGAGGTCTCCTTTTTACTTTGGAATCACAATAATATGTAAAAATAAACATATCGATTCAAAAAAAAATTATGATGTGTTTAGGACTTAAAAATGTAAGTTTCCACTAAATTTTGTGAGAAGAAAAATTTGTTTGTGGGAGATAAAAATCAAAAACGAAAAAACAGGTTTTTTCGATTTTTCTCGAAAAATTTTAGGTTATGTGAAAGCATGGTTCATACAAAGTTATAGACTACCTACAACTTTTGTATTTAACTTTTTTCGATAGAAGGTCTAGTTTCGCTGGAAATGGTGAAAAACCATTTTCCGCCCCTAAAGTTCACCCCATTTCATCCTCGTAACTCGGATCGACTTTAATTTAATTTTTTCGTTGGTTGCGCTATATTTCCTTCCTCTTCCAACAATTCTCATGCTGTTATTAATTTATTTTCCAAAAATTATTTGCACTGGTCTATGACTTATACCAACAAAATTATTCGATCCTGTAATTTCTTGGTAACTACCAAAACCCAAGAATCTATGGGTGGTGAAAACCTTAAATAAGCCTATTTATGATACACATCTACTATGTGCTTTTGTTTGAACAGTTAAAGCCTCTCTACGGGTCGATGCGCGGTGGTTGTAAATGTGGAGTAAGCATTTCACTTAATTCTCGAACTAATGGCACATTAATACATACATGTATAAATGTATAAATTTGTCTCCGTATCCTCTATCCTCTATATCTTGCAGAATTTGGTCTGCTAACAAAATTTCATGCACGTCCATTAAAAAAAAAAAAACCTTTAATAATTAATTAAGCAACGAATTTAACAAAAAATCGCCTACACAAAAATTAAAGATCTCATGTCAAAACGGATGTGATAGATAAAATAGTCTAATTCAGTCAGGGAGTGACTGTTCCCTTGCAAATTTGCAAGAGATGAAACTGGGGAGCGCGTTCTCCTACCTACCGAGAGAAGCATTATTTAAGAATACGATTCTCTATTCCCCAAGAGAACCACGTCCACTTTCTCTCGGCTGTTCTACTCCCCGCAATTCGAGAATAGGGTCCCTGAATACAATTTTCTATTCCCCAAGAGAACCACGCCCACTTTCTCTCGGCCGTTCTACTCCCCGAAATTCAAGAATAGGGTCCCAGATCGAGTGCACAAAGATCACGCGCACAGAGGGGAATGGCGCCAGTTTTAAAATCGAGTAAATGTAAAATTTGTTGGTTATGTCCTATGTTGTAATATAATCATAAAATTCACATAATTAGGAAACAATTTCAAACATTAAAGAATATTGTGATGGTGTTACACGCATAATAATAATGTAATGAATCAAATATTTCATTGAGAAATGTACGATTTCTAAAAAAATTGCACTGGAAGCAGCTGGATGTGTTATGAAATGAATCATTTTTCAATCGTTTTGAACTTTTGAATACGAAAATAATCTTATTTTTGTACAATTGACCTACTATTCGCGCGCGATGGCAAGAGTGGTGGGTCATGGACAAAAATAAGGGGAAGTCACCCAACTGTATATTATTAAACTGTGGCTATGCTAAGCCTAATTGAACATTTTCAATAATACATTGTTTTTTTTTCCGAGAGTTTAATGGCGTTCTATCTAGTACATCCGGCTGTAAGTAAATTAATTTCACACCATAATATAAATGATGCACCGAAATGTAATAAAAAAACTCCCCTCACCATAAAAATATACGTTAGGGCAAAGTTGTTCACATTATGTGACACTAACCTATATAAATCTTCCCATTTCCCAAGTATCAAAAAAACCCTCAACAACTCAAGCACTTTGAATTGTTCGAGTCTCCGCTTCAGTTTATTCTTACAGCATACGGAAATGAAATATTTGCGGTAATTAGTATACAACATAGAGTTGTAATAATTAAAAGCCATTGTTATTTCTGAGGATTTTCACCCAATTGTTTATTATACCACAGCGATCTTGATTTTGCTCATTCACTCCGAACTTGCATTTTACTCTCGAGATTTTTAGTGAAGCTGATAAAGCCTTAAAATATGCAATAAGATTTTTCTGGAGTAGAAAGAAGTCACCTCATTTGCGTATTTAGTTACTTCTTCAGGTTATTTGCAAGAAAATTGTAAATTATATTAAATTTGCAAAATACTGGCATCTTGTATACAGTGAGTCGCGTTTAACATGAACACACTCTTGCATTGTCGTTATTTTTAGGTGAGTAAATGACTTCTGGTACAATAATAAAGTTTCATCTGCCTCTCTTGACGTACTTAGCTTAAGAAGTTTTTTATTTTATTTAATTATTTATTTCCACATTGCCACAAAATAATCCGTATTTAAAATGAATACATTAATTTGGAGCAACTAAATTTTAAAAATTTGTGTCCAGTTAATTTGTAGAATTATGTTTAATGTGGTCAATGAAGGCAACATTTTGTAAAAACCTCGCAAAAATTAATAAAATTATCAGCTGCGAGATTTAGGTAGGTAATAACCTGTAGAATGGAATGGTGCATTCTTTGCACTTCCAAGTTTCGGGAAAATTAAAAAAAAAATCGAAAAAGTTTTTGATTTTCGGCGTTTTTGCTCTAGCGGCTTAAATAATAAAAATACAGAAGAAAGTTTTCAACAAAAGTTGTAGCTCGTCTCTTTCTCTACAAAAATTTTTGTCTTACTTAAGCCGTTTAGGAGATAAATCCAGTTTTCCACTTATAGTGTTGAGCCTCTCCGAAATGCGCGGAAAATGAGAAAACTCCTGGAGTTTTGTACGACCGGATACATTAATCGATAATTCTTACTATTCAGACCCACGAAAAAAATGAAAATAACACAAAATGTAAAGAAAATTCGCAGCTTTATTGTAGAACTATTCACAAAATTCATACAAATTTTTATCATAGAGAAAAAAGTGTTAGAAGATGGATTAGTAACTTTTATACAGTTGATTTATTCGTGTCTTTGAGTTTTATGGATCCTCCCTATTTCTCCCATAACAATGGCTGCTTTTCACTGCATGGATTCGATTCGACGCACTTTAATCTATATTTCGTGAAAAACTCATTGAAGAATGTTAAGAAACAAATGAGTTGTATACGTTTTACTGTATAACGTTTTCTGAACGTCTATGAATAATGCAGACAAATTCTAAAGTTATTCGAAAGAATATGTTTTATTGTACTTATAATCCAAAAATTAAGACTGTGCTATTATTATTAATTGAGATATAGCGAACTGAACTCCAATCTGATCGATGAGAAATATACCCTCTACTTTGATTGTAAGGCATATTGTTCCAACAAAAGTAATTGCAATAAAATGTCAATTGGACTAATATATTATTATATAAGAATATATTAGCAAAATGAATTATTATTCTAACGACTCCTGGCAAAGATATGAATAAAGCTGTGGATCAACTGTACAAAGTTTACTAAGCCATCCTCTAACACTTTTAATTTATGATAATTTTTACTTCCCTCGCATACCGAAGGGAAGTATTGTATTCGAGAAAAAATCACCCTCCGAGATTTTTTCGGATTTTGACGTTTCAGATCACGGAGATTTCGAAAATATAAGTTTTTCAATTCCGTCAGTCAGTCAGTCAGTCTGTCTGTCTGTCTGTCCGTCTGTCTGTCGGTGCATTAACTAAAAAACTACTTGACGGAGAGCAGTCAAATTTGGTAGGTAGTTGACGCTACTGTCAGCGAAGAAATGGTTAAACTATCACTGGAAAATATACAGGGTGGACCGTCTAAAGGGAATAAATAATGAAAAAAATTTTTGTTTGCTCAAATTTAAAATTTCCACGTTTCATGACACGCTAAACCTATTTCAGAGAAAAAAATTTTTGGAAATTTTTTTCACCAACATTTTTGAAAACTTTTTTACCACTAAAATAGTTGCATTTTTTTTTTCTTTGTTCAAATTTAAAATTTCCACGTTCCATAGCATTCTAAACCTATTTAAAAAAAATATAGAAAATTTTTTACCGTTTTTGAAAAAATTTTACCACCAAAATAGATGGAAATTTTTTTTCTTTGTTCAGATTTAAAATTTTTACATTTCTATGGCATTCTAAACCTATTCAAACAGATTTAAAAAGGTTTTTGAAATATTTAAAAAATGTACATTTTTAATGTATTTATCACTACTATAGAATAGATGAAACATTTTTTTTGCTCAAATTTAAAATTTCCACGTTTCATGACATTCCAAACCTATTTCGGAAAACAAAATTTTGGAAATTTTTTTCACCAACATTTTTGAAAAATTTTTACCACTAAAATAGATGGAAAAATTATTTTTCTTTGCTCAAATTTAGAATTTTCACGTTTCATGGCATTCTAAACCTATTTAGAAAAAAATTAAATTTGTAGTCTTTTTTTACCACTGCTATAGAATAGAAGGAAACTTTCCTTTCTGCTCAAATTTAAAATTTCCACGTTTGATGAGATTCTAAACTTACTTCAGAAGAAAATTATTTTGAAAATTTTTTTACCAACGTCTTTGAAAAATTTCATCCCAAGAAATAATTCAGTCATGGTGGACATTTGTAAAGGTATTTGCGCACGCCTTCCATATTTCGCACCTGCCATTTAGTATTGAACTTTTGCTGTTGGATGAGCACTCTGTATATTTTTTTGACCAAAACTTATCAGTTACTCTTTGTAATAATAGTGATAACTATATTCCATTATATTTTCAATGTCATTTCGTAGTTATTAATTTTTTACAGTGACCGCCACGCACAAATAAAGAGGGAAATTCTGTGTAAATACCTTTACCAATTTTTTTTAATGAATTTTGTGATTAGTTCCACATTAAAACTGAGACTTTTCTCTAAATTTTATGTTAATTTCATTTTTTTAGGGGCTCTGAATAGTATGAATTATATCGATCGATGAGCCCGGTCGTACGAAACTCCCGGAGAATTCTCAATTTTCACGCATTTCGAAGCGGCTCAAAAGTATAAGTGAAAAACTCGATTTATCTTCTGAACGCAATCCTGTATCAACTCCTATGGAGAAAGACAACAGTAGTGATTTAAATGAAACTGATATACTTAATTAGTAATGTTCCATATCGTGAAGCCATTGGGAGTCTATTGTGTACTTATCTAATGTTTCAATGTTTCAATTTCCAGATAAACCTCAGAAGAAATACTAGAGCTCGGTAAAAAGAGTCATGAGATATATAAGAGGTACTCTTAACTGGCGTATTTTGTATTAGTTTGAATGTAAGAGCTCGAAGCTTTTACGGATGCAAATTATGTCGGGTATGTTGCAACTAGAAATTCAACTTCTGGAATGGTATTTAAATATAGTAACGGTGCCATAACGTGGATGAGCAAGCGTCAAAAGTTCATTGCACTTTCAACCACTGAGGCTGAGAAGAGATTATATAATTTCTACATAGAATATTACCAGAATATACAGTTGATAATTCTATTCTCTGGGATGAGAATTTAGGTAAAACTCTCGTGATCCTGGGTTGTGACTGCAAAGTTATCTTTGCCAGGCAAGAAGCACAAACGTCCTCAGAGAAAAATTGTAATTAGAAATAAATAATAACCCTATCGAGGCAACGACATTAGGAACTAAAGTTGATGCAGTATTTCCAAGAATCCTCGACCAACTTCAGTCTAGATTTTTACCACAGTATGTTACATATCACAAACTTGTCGTCCCATTTTTTCAGTCTAAATAAACAGTCATTATTTTCATTGAATGAAAGATCATTTTTCATTCAATATCATAGTACCTTACTCTTATAACCTATAATATAATTTTGGCACAGACAGTAACATAGTTGGTGTGACTTTTATTACACAGTACTTAATCGGATTTCCATATTTCTCTCTTTCGAAAAAGTGTTTAAGCGAGATAACGTGCGCTGTTCGCTCCACTATTTTCATGAACGCGTACAATGTTAGCTAGCCAAGCATTCAGTTTTTATTTTGCATCCAATCTTAGACCCTTTTGAAATGGTATCCTTTGAAACGTTGCATCCTTTCAAATGTCTTTTATTTAATTAATATTCTCCTTTGGCAGAGTCTTCGGTATTAAGTTTCCCGGCGTTATCTCTGATTGTCGTGGATTTGATTATATTACTTTTTAATTTTTCCTTTAATGAAATTGTTGTAAGGATTTAAAGGTTTGGTTGTAAAAGAGAAGAACATCGAAACAACTGGAAATTTAACTGTGGAAGTTTACATCTCCATTTCATTTTTATAAAGAATTATTACAAATTTACAAAATGCGGTACTAATGTTTTTACAAGGTACTCAGAACGGTATACTTTTAAAAAGTCATCAACAGAAATGAGTGAATTTTAAAGCTTTCTTGTATGATAACTTGGGAAGAGAAATATAAACTCAAGCGAAGAAGGCTAGCCCACCAAATATTGTTTTATTTTCTCTTTTGCCATATCTCGCATGCTGATTTAAATTTCCAAAATAACGTGAAATAAAAGGTTTTACCAAGAGACACCGGTCAGTTTGGATGATTAACGAATACTATAAAAAAGAACAGCGGCACAAGCAAATGGATTTTAATAGATAAAATATCTTATCTAGTCAAAAATGAGGAATTGCATAGTTTTTGGGCTAAGAGGATCGAGTTTTCCAACAGCAGTTTCGAGCTGTCAGGATGATTTTTCATTTTCCGAAAAATCGAAAAAAACGATTTGTACGAATAGCGGAAATTCTGTCACCCCAAACGAACCCCAGTAAGCGTTGGCGAAAAACGTCTTGGAGTTTCGAGCTAGTTTCGACCCAATTTCGAACAGAAAGCGTTTTTCGAAAAAACTTCAAATTACCGACCCATTAGCTTGACCTCTTTCCTTCTCAAAGCGATAGAAAAGCTATGTGAGCGACACTTGAAGAATGTTGCAATCACTGCTAATCCTACACATCCCAATCAGCATGCATACACCCCGGGCAGATCTACCGACACCGCCCTTCATGCGGTCAGTGGTCGAATTGAAAGGTCTTTGGACAATAAAGAGTCTTCATAGACATAGAAGGTGCTTTTCTGATAAAAAAAACCTCCTCCCACCACCCAAAAATTACAGCAGCCCTCACGAGAAGAAATGTTTCTCTGATCGTAAATGGTTGGATATCCAACATGTTCTCAAAAAGAGCTGTATAGATCAGTATGGGAGACATCGCTGTTAGAGGAATGGTTGTAAGAGGCTGTCCTCAGGGAGGTGTCTTATCACCGCTTCTGAGGAACTTAGTTCTTGACAGCCTCCTGCGCCGCCTCAACTCCGGGGGATTCCAGGCAATTGCATACGCAGACGATCTAACAATACTGCTCAGTGGTAAATTCGAAGGAGTCCTCTGTGATCGAATGTAGATGGCCCTGAGAAAGATGGTGTAGAGAACACTCTCTGTCAGTTAATCCCAGGAATACAGAGCTTGTCCTCTTCACAAGAAAACGAAAATTGGGGCCAATGACGGCACCCGTTCTCCTAAACACCACACTAAATTTCGCAACAGAAGTAAAATACCTCGGCGATATGAGAAGGAAAACTACTTTGTTTTCTACCACTAAAATTTATTGTAACATAAACGTTACTGCAGTTTCGGTACTTTAACGTACCATTTTCAAACGTTGATTCAAATGAATGAATTTACAAAGGGTTGTGTTAATTTATACTAAGTACCTAATTACATTATTCTGGGTATTAATTTATCAGATATTAGAAAGCAATAAATATTAAGAATTTTGAATAAGTAATAAATCATGTAAAATAAGTTTATAAGGGATTATTTTAATGCATTAAACAGATATTAGAAAGCAATAAATATTAAGAATTTTGAGTAAGTAATAAATTATGTAAATAAGTTTATAGGGGATTATTTTAATGCATTAAACAGGGTGGATTGATATAGGTCCAACTGGTCATTTAGAAGTTTATTTTCGGGATTTTTGTTATATTTGATAATTTCTATTGATTCTAGTAAATTTAATTTAAAACCTTTATTTTTCACATGTAATATCTTTAGGTCGTTTACATCCGGAAATTTGTGATTTGTTTCTAAAATATGATTTGCAAAGTTTGAATCTGTTTTTTGGAAATTAAAACACCGTAAATGTTCTTTATATCTAATTTCGAATGAACGACCAGTTTGACCTATATACAAGGCATCCCGAAGTTCATTTCACTAAAAACAAAGTGCAATTCAACATCGGCCAAGAAAGCTATCGACAGTGCGCAAAAAATATGGTTACGAGAAGAAGTGAAGTTACTCTTCAGAAGACGGGATATTGTCCTCCATTATATCAAGGTAATACACTCTGAACTTACTTATAAGCTCCATCCTGTAGAATTTGATTTGTTCGATGACTATGTTAGAGATAAAGTAAGTAGATTGATTCATCCAAAATTCAATACACAAAGCAAGAAATTAAAACACTTAGAAAATTTACAATTCAATAAAAATAAAGAGTGATAAAGTGATTCCAGAAAATAGCAAGTTAGTATCTTTTGATGTTTCAAATATGTTTTCCAATATTCCCACTGCCGAATGTAAATCTTTAATAATCGACATTCTGGATAAATCACAGATAAATCCAATAGTAAAAAACGAATTAATATTAGCTTTAGATTTATGCATTGACCAAAACTATTGCCAATATAACAATAAATATTACATTCAGAATATGGGGTTAGCTATGGGATCTCCATTGAGCCCCCTTTTGGCAGATATCTTTATGTCTCACTTAGAGGAAAAAATTACCAATTCTCAGCTAGGAAAAACACATATAAAATTTTGGTTTAGATATGTAGATGATATATTAGCCTGCTTCACAGGTACACAGAGACAACTAAGTACATTTCTAAATTACATAAATAACATTCACCGTACTATTAAATTTACAGTGGAGACAGAGAAAGATAATAAAATCAATTTTCTGGATCTAACCCTAACGCACAAAAATAAAATTCACTTTAATATTTATAGGAAGCCAACTTTTACAGATACTACAATCTCAAATTATTCACGTAGCCCCAAATCTCATAAACTAGCAGCATATAATTCCATGATTCATAGAGCTTTATCATTACCTCTTTCAGAAGAAAATTTAAGAACATAATTAGATACCATAAAGTCAATAGCCCTAAATAACGGTTTTCAGGAAAGAACAATAGTAAGTTTAATTAACAAAAAACAATTTAAATTAGCTTGTTCCAGTATATACCCACATATTAAAAGTAGTAACAGTAAAAAATACGTATCCCTAACATACTACGGTGACATATCTGAGAGAATTGGTAACATTTTGTCAACTCATAACCTGAAAGTTAGTTTTAGACCAGCTTTCAAATTATCCAATATTTTGTACAATGCTAAGGATAAAACCGATCCTCTAAAAAAATCAGGAGTTTATAAAATTACATGTCCAGATTGTAATGCCTTGTATATAGGTCAAACTGGTCGTTCATTCGAAATTAGATATAAAGAACATTTACGGTGTTTTAATTTCCAAAAAACAGATTCAAACTTTGCAAATCATATTTTAGAAACAAATCACAAATTTCCGGATGTAAACGACCTAAAGATATTACATGTGAAAGATAAAGGTTTTAAATTAAATTTACTAGAATCAATAGAAATTATCAAATATAACAAAAATCCCGAAAATAAACTTCTAAATGACCAGTTGGACCTATATCAATCCACCCTGTTTAATGCATTAAAATAATCCCCTATAAACTTATTTACATAATTTATTACTTACTCAAAATTCTTAATATTTATTGCTTTCTAATATCTGTTTAATGCATTAAAATAATCCCTTATAAACTTATTTTACATAATTTATTACTTATTCAAAATTCTTAATATTTATTGCTTTCTAATATCTGATAAATTAATACCCAGAATAATGTAATTAGGTACTTAGTATAAATTAACACAACCCTTTGTAAATTCATTCATTTGAATCAACGTTTGAAAATGGTACGTTAAAGTACCGAAACTGCAGTAACGTGTATGTTACAATAAATTTTAGTGGTAGAAAACAAAGTAGTTTTCCTTCTCATATCGTCATGATTAACTATCACAAAGTAACGGCTTCCACAATCGATTTTTTGAAAATACCTTGGAGTAACTTTTGATGCCAAACTAACTTGGAATCTTCATTTAGACAGAAGACTAAAGAAGGCTTACATCTCTTTTGAGGAATGCCGCAGAACCATAGGGAAACCTGGGGAATTAAGAGTCAGCAGACTGTAGCGAAACGTAAGCTCATCCAGGTACAACGAGTAGCCTGTCTAAATACAATTGAAGCTATGAGAACGATACCAATAAGAGCAATGGAAGTGATGCTGTGCTTGCCACCACTAGACATGTATCTAGAAGAGGTGGCCATAACTACTATGGCACACCTCAAACCCGTTGGTATACAGCCAAACATAGGATGTGGAGCGACCAGGTGCCGGCTGTGGAATGAGGCAATCAAACAGATGTCACTATTGTCACTTCTGCAGGTACGCGCAGATGGTATTTCTCCTCCACAGTTCATCTTTGATAGACCCTACGCAATATACACCAACAGTAACAATGAGACTGTCAGTGAAGGAACAGTTAACATCTCCACAGACGGATCGAAAATGAAAGAAGGAACAGGTTGTGGGGTATACTCCAGGAATCTGCAAATTCAAATCAAATGGGTTATGGACAAACAAGCCAGTATAGTACAAACAGAACTGGCAGGAATAACCATAGCCCCAAATAACGGGAAAAACAATCAGAATCTACACTGATAGTAGACAATCGCTACTCATACCCATACCTATAGTTGTCAGTTGGCCAGGGATCTACTTAGATACCCGGACAAGGATACAGCGAGGACCTACCTGGCAATGTCCAGGAAGAACATGCACTTCGCGACAGGAATTCTTACTGGTCATTGCCAACTGAGAAAGCACCTTTATAACATGAAGCTAATCGATACACCCCACATATGCAGAGGTTGTGAACAAGAAGACGAGACTGTCCAACATGCACCCTGTGAGTGCCCGGCAGTCTCGTCTAGCAGAAAATCCATTTTGGGAGGACGCTGCCCTACTTTGGCCGACGCCAGGCAGCATCACCACCTTCTTGACAAGATTAGGATGGTTGGAGGTCTAGGTGGCATCTTGTATCCCTCGGGAGGATGTACAAGGGGTCCAATGGGGCCTAGGTGCTGCGGTCACTCTTTGTAACTGCCCTCCCACAAACTCCAAATTCCAACCCTCAAATTATGAGGAAAATTCGAATTTTTGTCTTTAACATGGGGTGCGATGCGTAGAAAAATGTCGTTTCTTCTCATTGGTAGTGCCAGATTCGAATACCGATGGTGAAATAAGGCGTAGGAACACAATTTTCATCTGCTAGAAATCCCAAGGATTTTCCGGAAAACACAACTTCAAGTGTACGGAACAGCGAAAAAGTACAGCTTTGAAATATTTACTACACCAAGGATTTCTATAATTTCCCAGTTTTGCAACACTAAGGTTAGTGGGGAGGGGGATAATGCACGAGATGGAGAGATATCTCCCTAATGATTAAATTTTAGCCAACAATAGTCTTCAACAATTCTGTAATATTTATTTATGTACAACTTACACCTATTTTTAGTTAAATAACCACCCAATTTGTAAAAGACAGCTTATTGTTATGTAATGAAGCATTTTATTACATGGAAATTGTAACACAAACCGCCGTTTATTTTTGTATTTAGAATATTAAGATTTTATACTGCAGGTACAAAGTGTAATTTTTAATATGGAAATTGCAACACAAACCGCCGTTTATTTTTATATTTAGAATATTAAGATTTTATACTGTAGGGACAAATCATAAATATTGTTGTAATTTGATTATTTACTTAGAAATATTTAATTAGTAAGTAGGAGTTAATCCGCTAGGTAGCGCTAGTTACGCACTATTGACAATATTTGATTCCACCGAGACAAGACACCGGCATTGGCCTATTGTAGTCACTTCGTTTAGTTGTGTCTATTGGGCAGACGCAACGAGAAGTAAGGAGGAAATTCGAAATTAAACCGATACCGACCCGCCGATCCAAGGAAACCACCGGCAAGGAAGTAAGTAGCTGAAACTTTGGTAAGCAACTTGGCTGGTGCAAAGTGCCATAATTATAAATTATATTTTGTTTTATTTTTCAGATAAAAGGGGTATTTTGTGAAGGGAAGCATTCCCTGTGTACCAGTCGTTAGTACTGGGAGTTTTTGGGTAAAAGGTGGGTCCCGTGATTTTCCCTCTGGGATAGTTATTCGCCCAGTCAGTCACGCTGGCCCTCTGGACACCCAAAATACTGTCCGTACTGCCGACCTGCGTATTTTGCAATTTTATTTTCTTGGGGTTATTATTTAGCACTTGTTGTTATTACTGGGGGATTTTTGGTAGAAAGTGGGTCCCGTGATCTCCCCTCTGGGATAGTTATTCGCCCAGTCAGTCACGCTGGCCCTCTGGACACCCAAAATACCGTCCGTACTGCCGACCAGTGTATTTTGTTATATTGGCACTTGTTGTTATTACTGGGGGATTTTTGGTAGAAAGTGGGTCCCGTGATCTCCCCTCTGGGATAGTTATTCGCCCAGTCAGTCACGCTGGCCCTCTGGACACCCAAAATACCGTCCGTACTCCCGACCAGTGTAGTATTATATTAGTACTTTTAGTGTTGGGGCACTGAACACTAGCCAAGTTACGAATAAAGTATTCTTGTATAAATTGTGTGTGTGAAGTCTACTATCCCTAGACCCTCTGGACATACCGTTTCTTCACTGTAGCTATCCCAGCCCTACTGCAACAGGCTGCGTTAGGAGGCTAGTGTGGGGCCTTTACACCACGTAAAAAAACTGTAAAGGTGGCGCCCGAGCTTACCGATCACCGACAGCACAAAGCTCGAGTGTCAGAGTGTGACGGGTGGAGAAAACGTCACAGTTAATCATTCAAATTATAATTAACAATAAGTTTTTTAAGAAATAATTGGACTCAATGAGCGTTACTTAACTCCGCATCGACTGACTATACCTCTAAATATATTTTTATTTTGTTTAGGTCGTTACATCTGAGACGATATGGAGCTTGGCCCTTCTTAGTATCATACCATAGCCAACTCAATGATTTTAATATAACCGCGTTGAGCAAGCGTCGCGGATTGTCTTACAATGTAATATTACTGTACCTGATATGCTGTCTGCAATGAATTTTAATCTACCGGATGTTTGTCTCAGGCGTAGGGACAATCTGTTTAAAATTTGCAACCTAACATCGCCGGTGGAAAATTTCTTCGTCAGTCGTGAATAACCTTATAGAACGATTTAACATTGATTCTTTTAATACTAGCAAGAGTAAACTACTTTCCTATCTGTGCTACTATAGCTGCTTTCGTTCATAAGAGTGATTATACCCTTGCCTTTTTGTTATATTAAATCATAATTATAACTCAAAATAAAGGCTTCAGGGTGCAGATTACCATTGATAGCTTGGCTTAATATTGGTTATCACTTACCTTGGCAAATACTTAATAGCAGGAAATTAGCAACAAATAAATACACAGCTCGACAAGGCTCAACAAAAAGCGATAGTTGGATGCCACCCTATTTTTAGTTACTGGAAAACAATTAATACAAAAATTTCAGCTCACTTTAAACTATAAATTGGCCCGGCAAAATAAGGAAACACTGGGCTATCCCAGTTTAAATAGTGCTAGCTTAATAAAATTAAATAACTACTAAAACAAATAATCTATTAACATTCGAAGTTATAAAAAAACAAACAAAATCTTCTAGTCACAAATAGTATTACAGAAGTAAATCGATACACTATTTTTTATCACCCGGCCTGAGCCCAATGAGCGTTCTAAGAAAACTTATAACTTACTCACTAAAGTTACTAGGAATTGTACAACAGATACCATTCTAACAAGGATTAAACCAGTTAAATTAATTACAGTAATCGACATGGCACTCTAAATTTTAACCATCCAAAGGTTTCACAACCGAATACCCAAATTGGGTACAAAAAACTTTCGACGCGTAATGATTTTTTTATTGTTCCTGGATAGCCTTAAATGTTGCTAGTGATTACATACTAATTAAGCCACTATGTATGCCTATTGGGGCATCGAAATTGTCAACAAATGAAATTAATGTGGCCAATGTCTACGATTAACATGAACGCGGTCAAATTGTCTACCGATCTCACCCGGGAGGTAAAAATCAATCACGAAACTAGTTCCATAACGGCACTAAAATTATTGTTTGTCCACGCGCGTAGCCTTGAGTTGCCACAACTAGTACATAAAATAAAAAAACTTACAGCTTCTTTCCTGGACAACTGAACGTCGATGGACGTATGGCACTCAACCTATAAACGTACAAACCATAGACTAGGAGGGCACTTAAAATCACAAATTATTATGGAAGTCATCAAAGCAACTAATTTAGATTAATCACGCAATTTGCTGCTATTTAATACAGATTCTTTCTGTCATTTTATTGACTATTATATATTTACACTTTGTGATTTACACATTACTCTGATGCACCATTTAACAACACCACCATTTAGCTACAATACTCAAACGCTTAATCCTCACCATAAAGAAGACTTTAAATTTTCTTGCTTAAACAACAAATCCACTGTATCTCTTCACGTCGCTCTACTATCCCCCAACTCAAAAACATAAACTCATTTTCAAACAAACAAGTCCCTTTTCATCCTTCTACCTGTACCTCGTTGAAGGTCAAATGGTCTTTCATTTATTATTCATTCTAGCGCGTAGAAATCTCAATTTATTTCTCTATAGGATTTGAATATATTTTATACATTTTCTGTACAGGGCGATCTTTAAAAATTAACCGTTACATGATTCGTAATCATAAGGAACCTGTTCATGTGTTGTCTCTGTCCCTACCATGTAATTTCGTATCATATATTTCTGTTCATTGAAATCCTGTTTATTATGTTCACTGTAAATGATAGCAGCTTATATTGCGAAAAACCTTTCATGTCTCTTCTTGAGCTTACTAAGGACGCTTTGTTTATTGTTTTTAGTTGTATAATTTGTGTTACTAACCAGCCTGTCTATTACCGCGTATATGCAAATGGATTTGTATATATGCAGTACAAATAAACAAATAAATAAATAAATATATTTACATTTCAAACTTATATGTATTTTTTTAACTTAACGTCTTAATTATTTATTTTAATGTCCTGGCGAAGTTTAGCTTAATGCTATTCTACCACTTAACCAGGACGACGAAATGAGATACGGTAAGCCATCTAAGTGACGGACTCTTGACTTCACCGATCGAGTTCTCGCCACTGAAACGAGCATCGTACCTCGCTTCGCATGCTAAGGTTATTGTAGTATATGATTCAAATACATATCAAACTATATCAGTACATTTAGATTGCAAAATTGCAATGACAGATGCGCTGATTTGCCGATGGTATGGCAGAGAAACCTACAGCAGACTGTTTAAGATAAATGTGCGGCAACGAAACTCTCGTGACGATCTATGTTTATTTTATTTATTATACTTTTTACAGGAAAAATTAAAGTTAATGCATAAATGCAATATTTTTGTTTTCATCTGGATTAATGTGGGAACGCTTACCGGACTGCATGAAAATAATGCTACTGAAAAAACCTGCTTAAAGAGAAGTCAATTATATTAAAATCTTGAAACTATTTGAGTGCTAATTGTTTATTTAACAATTATTTATACAAGGTGTAATCAGTTTCATGTCATTAAAAAAAACTGGTAATGGTGACCGACCAGACAAACAAAAAACCTTTGACTTTTCCCTCTAGGGGCACTTTGAAAAACTGACCTAGGTCAATATTTTCAATATTAAGGTAGAGATCAATTGAGAACCACTGCTTTTCTTGGTCAATGGACTTGTAGTTTCCAATTATACAACTTTCCTCGCCGGCACACGCGGCGGTCTGCAGTGTCAAAGCAAAGGCCTTGGATCATGGATCGCCTTTGATGGACTACCTCAACCGAACTCAGGCAATTATAAAGAGGTAAATAATTCGTTATCTCTTCCTGCACAACTGCAAGCAAATAATGGCCATAGAGGTTTAAACAGAGCTTTTCTTTATATGTGTGTTTTTTTAATTTGGTACAAAATATTGGATTGATGGTTATAATTTAAAAAATTTAAATGTGATTTATTAATATTTGTAACATAAATGGGCGTCCTGGGTTAAAAGCTTACCACCTACCTAAATTATTCGAAATCTCTGCATCTGCATCAACACACAGTTCGGTACGTCGAACTAAGGACATACGCACTCTGTTCAACACTAAACACTAAACCATCAACTAACGTTTTCAATAAAGAAAAATAAAAGAAAAACTTGGTCCAAAATCCAAAAAGAAATACAAAAAGAACGAACAAGTAAGTTGTGTCTGTACGTAATCAAGACTTTAACGACTTAATCGGTAAGTCAATAAAATAAATCTTAACTATAAATACACAGTGACCCGAAATTCAAAAATAACAAAAACGTCGATCGGCGGGTTGGACGTGTGTACATAACGAAACACCCACAGTAACTAAAATATTGCACAAGGGAGAGTCAGAGTGTAGTTTTCTTCAGATCAGATCTACTGAACACTCAGAAAACGTCGACGTCTTTCATCTTTACCGCATCGCTAAAGACCGCCGACATTTTATAGCTATCTACACAAGTATTGAGTATCATAGGCAAAGAGACTGTATGGAGCACCTATTTGGTGTGACTATATTAAAATGAGGAAGTACAGACAGAAGGTTATCAGGACACAAAGGAAAATGCTCATTAGGGTCACAAGTGCCTATCGCACGGTCTCAGCGGAAGCAGTGCAAGTTGTCGCAGGAATAATACCCATTGACTTATTAGCAGAGGAGAGGAAGACTTTATATCACAGGAGGGAGGAAAACATGCAGCAAATTAAAGTAATAGAAAGAACACGCACAATTCGGAAGTGGCAGGAGAGGTGGGATGGCACATTTGATGTAGCACAATGGACAAAGCAACTTATACCGAACCTGAGTGAATGGGTAAAATGTGTACACAGAAAGGCGGACTACTTCTTAATGCAAATACTCACGGGGCATGGCTCATTCAAAGCTTATACAAAGCGAATCGGCAAAACAGAAAACGACAACTACGAGTACTGTGGAGAGGTGGATACTGCAGCTCACGCCCTATTCGAGTGCGGGAGATAGCAGGCTGAAAGAAGACAAATCAACCAGGACTTAGGAAGGACACTAACTATACAAAATTTGATATCGAGCATGATAGAAGATGAGGAAAACTGGAGTCTGATACATTTATTTATAAGAAAGATAATGGAGGAAAAAGAGACGGAGGAAAGACGATTTCAACAAGGTAGAAATAGATAATGAGGACGTAGGCAGATGAACAGACACCACCTAACCTGACGATATGCGATAAGCGGTTCCGGGTTAGAGGAGGGGAGAAAAAAGGGGTGGTTTTAGTGAGTATGCCAGGACAGGAAGTCTCACACAGAACTGGGGAAAAGGAAGAACAAGTACCCTCAGTCAGTGCATAAAGCATTTCCACCCGTCAAAAAAAAAAAAAGCAAAGAGACGCGCGACGATCTAAACCTACCTCAATATTTCAGCAGTTCTCAAAAAATTTTATTGAAAATTTACAAAATTTTTATTTATTTTTCTTCTCCAAAATTATGAGCTTTAGATCCCATGTTATATAAGGTTTTTTGTTTGTCTTGTCGTTCCCTATCACCAGTTTCTTTAATGACATGAAACTAATTACACCCTGTATGTAGGCGGGTAAGAAGACATGGATAGGGGTAGGATAGGGGTTTTGTAAGTGTCGTGTGTATGTGGGATTGTCTACTGAACACTGTACACTTGTACAGTCAGCGCTGATCTTACGACTGCACCGAGACAAAATCCCCAAATAATAAATATGCCTTACCGTTGAGAACGTGAACCATAGTAGAAGCTGGGCTGGCGTTGGACGGCATGCAAGTGTAATTCCCGGAGTCAGAGAGCAGGGCTTTAGTGACCAGTAATTTACTGGTGGTGCCGGCCTCCGTCTTCTCGGTTTCCAGACTGATGCCGCCCCTTGACGAGTCAAAGTCGACCACGGAACGTCCGTGATACCAAAGCACAGATGATGGGGGTGTAGAATGGACATTAACCGTACACGTCAGGGATATTGTGCTGCCCTTCTTGACGTAGACTTCTGGAGGGCCTGATATCGTGGCCTGGGCATCTGTAAAGGACAGAGAGTTATTGATTGTATAAAGTCCTACTAATGATATAATTTCTCACAATGTGAAGATTGAGGAAGTAACAAACTTATAATTATATACAGGGTGTTACTAAAATTAGATATTATTCATTGGGTTTTCAAACGATTAGTGAAACTTAAAGATCTTAAGCCTCTAATTAATAGTATCTTAAGAAAATTGCTGATTTATTATATCTGAACATTTATTTAAAAAATGAAACAAAAAACTACGAAGAACTCTATTTTTTAAATGAGCAAGAGACTTCGAGGGTGAGTGAGTAACAAAACACTTTCGTTAAATATACAAAAATCGTATAGCATAAACAATAAATACATATACAAACAAGCTAGCCATTATACTTTTCGTCGATTTACTGCACTGTTTATATAATTGTTGAACATTCTATAGGATACTCGTCGCAGTGTTTTTTGTAAATAATATTAGTTTTAGACATTTTTTTATTTAATATACAAAACATTTTTTTTTTTAATTTCAGTAATTAATAACTTCATTATTTATTGATCAATACTGTTCAAAAATACAGTTAGTTAGCAAATTTGCTAGCATAACCAGAAGTTAGGTTATCGAAAGAATGGAAAGATTGCATTAATATTTTTTACATATAGTTTTTACTTTAGTACTAATAGATAGTTTTTTTTTCAGCTGTTTGCAAAATCCTATAATGAATGTTTCATTCTAAACATATTTTAAAAATATTTTTTTTGAAAATTACAAAAGAAAAATCGAGTTTCTTAAAAAATGCATGACGGAAAAAACTTTTTTTTGCTCAAATTTAAAATTTTTACGTTTCATGACATTCTAAACATATTTCAGAAGAAAAATTTTTTGGAAAATTTTAAAGGAATAATGTTTTTTAAATTTTTTACCACTACAATAGAATAGATGGAGACATTTTTTTTCTTCAAATTTGAAATTTCCTTGTTTCATTACATCCTAAACCTGAAACATATTTATAGGATTTTGCAAACAGTGGAAAGAAAAGCTATCTATGAGAACTAAAGGAAAAACTATATATAAAATATTAATGAAATCTTTTCATTCTTTCGATAACCTGACTTCTGGTTATGTAAACAAGTGAAAATTCTTATTTGCCATTCTCATTTTAACACTAGCATCCAACCTAGTCCCCTACGGCTAAGCAGGCTAAACTAGTATCTACATGATCCCCTACGATATCTAAATTCAGTTAAAAATGAGAACAAAGGCCTATAAGCAAACAAATAATAAATAATTTACTTTTCAACATCCTAAACCTATTTCAACAATGAAAATTTTTGATAATTAAAAAAAAATATGTCTTTTTCCCCACACCACTAAAGAGTAGATGATGGAAAAAAATTATCAGGTTTTCTCTGTAATAATACCCTACCTACATTGCGAGTAATGTTCTCGTGTTATTTCTTAATTAATAATTCCTTAGAGTAACCGTCCTAGATGAACAAAGAGGGAAGTTCTTTGTAAACACCTTTACCGATTTTTTTCACTACTATTGAATAAATGAAAACATTTTTTCCTCAAATTTTGACCAAAATTTTTGGAAAAATTTTTACCACTATAATAGATGGAAAAAAATTGCTCAAATTTAAAATTTCCACGTTTCATGACATTCCAAGCTTAATTTTTTTTTTTAATTATTCGGAAAAAACCTAATTTTATTTTTACCACTACTATAGAATTGATGGAAACAATTTTTTTCCGTTCAAATGTAAAATTTCCACGTTTTATTACATTCTAAGCCTATGCCAAAACCTTTTGAAAATAAAGAAAAATAAAAAAATTGCAAATTTTTGCCCACTACAAAATACAAAATAGATGACGGAAAAAAAATTGTTTTTGCTCAAATTTAAAATTTCCACGTTTCGTGACATTCTAAACCTATTTCAAGAAAATATTTTTACCGCTGCTATAGAATAGATGATGAACATTTTTTTTACCACTAGAATACATAAAAACAAAATTTGTTTGCTCAAATTTAAAATTTCCACGTTTCATAATATTCTAAATCTATTTCAAAATAAAAATAAAGTAATGTTTTAACCACTGCTATACTTCCACTCCACTACGTGAATGTGGAATTGAAAATGTGACAGATGGCAATAATATGTGGCATATGCACCTACGAGTGCACCTATTATACTTTTATTGAAGAATGTACAGGGTGGTCATCCCAAGAAATAATTCAACCATGGCGGGCATTTGTAAAGGTATTTGCGCAAGCCTTCCATATATGACAACTGTTATTTAGTATTGAGTTTTTGCTGTCGGATGACCACGCAGTATATTTTTTTGACCAAAAGTTATCAGGTTTTCTTTGTAATAATAGTGATAACTATATTCCGATTATTATTCTCAATGTCATTTCGTAATTAATACTTTTCTAGAGTGACCGCCATGCACAAATATAGAGGGAAGTTCTGTGTAAATACTTTACCGATTTTTTCTCTACGACCAATATTACCGGTTTTAGAAATGTACCGATCGAATGCAATATACTCTTCGCTTTGTATTTGCGAAGAGTATAAAAATTATGAGATAGAAATGCAAAATATAAACTCAAACATTCGTGTCTGGCCAGTTCCGTGTAAAAGAAATGTTTTACTATTATAGAAACAAAAGTTAATTGATAAACATTTTTACAACAATAACAAAATCTATAAACTAGTTACAAAATGAAACTGACAAATTAATATTCGATGTGTTAGTTGTCGAACTAACATAGATTTTCGCACACCATGAAAGAGAGTTACTCGAGGTCACGTCGACGTTTAAATTCGAACGCTAACGACGTTTTCACTAATCAGTTTTCAGGGAAACCATCGATGAAAATTAAATGTTTATAACAGGATGCGATATCCGGAAATTATAATTCTGATTGCCAAACATCCAGGGACTACAAGAGCATGACTAACTAAATACGTTAGCAAACGTTGTTTACGATGTCGGCCATTTAAAATGCAGAATACGAAGTAGAAAGCTGTACTTAGAGTTTATTTCCTCTGTAATTGGGAACTACACCACTTCACTATATAACTAGTTAACCATTGACAACATTGATTCCGGGTATCAATTTACTAAGGCAGGCAGGTAGGATGACCAATATTATTATCTTTTTAAAGTATCATAACAATTCTTCGGACCAGCGTCTTCATCGAAAGTCCCACCTTGAATGCGGGCATTCTTTCGACGCGATTCTACTCTCTCAATGCTTTTTTGGCGGGATTGTTTTGATTGGCTTTATAAAGTGACAATTGGTCTACCGTGTAATAGATCTATTTCTAGCGTACTAGCAGGGTAGGCTTAAGGTAACTTTAGAACAAAATATTAAGCAAAAGCAGTATTCTAGTTAATTACTGTTAGTGAGTGGACAAAAAGTAACCCGTTACATTAGAGACGCGATTACATGGAATATAAATATAAACGAAGGGTGAAAAATATTTCTGAAAAAGTTCATCATTTACAATTATGAATTGAAATTTCACCGACGCACAGTGGGCCACATATGCAAATTAGCGTGACGAAACTAAAAAATCGGTAAAGGTGTTTACACTGAACTTCCCTCTTTATTTATACCGAGCGGTCACTCTAAAAAATTATCTAAAATTACGAAACTACATATATGTGAATAATAATAATAATACTTTATTAGTCCTTTGGATCACAAACATAATATAGGATAAGTCATATACAGATATAGGTACAATATATAATAGGTAGGTATTAAAAATGATGATTTAAGATTTGGAATATAAATATAAAATAAACAAACTACAAAAAGTATAAAATATGTAAAATAAATAGGAAGTATATAGATACATAACAATTTATCTATTTAAAAATTCGTCAATATTATAAAAGGTACCTTCTACTAATACATTTTTTATTTTAGATTCAACTGAGTTAAAATTTTGAGTGTGTTTTAACTGTTCAGGAAAAGAATTATACAATTTGATACATAAGTAATATGGCGATTTTTCATGCAGTGTAGAATTGTGAGGTGGTAACACAAGGTCATTTCTTCTTGTACTATAATTGTGATGAGACGAAGTGGTTTTGAAGAGACGCAGATTTCTCTTTACAAAGCAAAGACACTTGTAAATATATATTGAGGGTGTTATGAGTAACTTGTTACTTTTAAAGGTTTGAACACAGCTATCACATGGTTTTAAGTTAAAAATTAGTTAAATTAAAAGTTAATGGGTAGGTATTATTACAAAGAAAGCCTGATAACTTTTGGTCAAAAAAACATACAGTGTGATCATCTGATAGCAAAATTCAATATTAAATAAAAGACGTGAAATATAAAATGCCTCTACAAATTTCCAACATGGTTAAATTGTTTTTTGACCACCCTGTATATTTTTTAATAAAATTACAATAGGTGTCTTCTTTGCCAAATGCGCTAACTATATGTCAAATATTATTGCTATCTGTCATTTTTTCAGTTCCATATCCACGCAGTGGAGTTGACGTATTATAGCTGTGGTTAAAAATATTTACTTTTTTTTTAAGTAGTCTTAGAATGTGACGAGTAAATTTTTTTATAATTTTTTATTTTTTGCAAGTTTGCAATAATATTATCTATTACGCTTAATAACTAAATTAATATTTGATATATATCAATTATATGTTCTGAAAATACTTATATTTTATATAATTAAGTATTTTATAGAAAAGATTTTAAATATAAATAACCGAATAAACATGACGTCACGTTTTTGAGAATAACTACAAAATTTTAAAGAAAAAAATTATCAAAAAATTTAGTCGTACAATAAATTCCGTGATTTATCGGTGTCTGAAATGTGATTTACATGGTGTGCATATTTTCCAAGATATAATGGATTTAAAATTGGTATGGTCAAAATTTACTTAAAAAATAGGACATTTTTCAATATAACTTCTAAAGTGTCCAATGTACATTATTCAAATTTTAGTGATTGATTTAGAATAATGAACACGTAATTTTTTCAATTTTCTCTGCTCCTTTATTTCTGAGATACTCGAAGTTAAATTGAGGAGTCAATACATTTGAATCATATACTAGTGATGAAAATTATTTATTGTTGAAAGTAAATATTATAAAAATTTCAATTGTGATAAGTTCTATTTATTATAATTAGTTTTATAGGTAGTTATGGTACTGGGAATATCGGGAGCATTACGGCGAGATGAGTTAGTAAAAATGACTCTTGATGACATTCGGTAAGACAACGCTGTATTAATAGTAACTGTTCCTGATACTAAGACTGATAAAAAGCGCGTTTCTACAGTTACTAATCTTGAATACCTAATAATTTACTGTAAATATGTAGCCCCTCGACCAAGACATATTGCTAATCATCATGTATTCGTGAGATTTAAAAATGGGAAGTGCATTGCACAAATTGTTGGAGTGCATGCCATTAGGAAAATATCCAGTGTGATTGCTAAATATCTCGAATTGCCAAACAGTGAAGTATATACGGGCCACTGTTTTAGGCGAAGTTCTCCTACGCTACTTGCCAATACCGGTGCCGATATGTCGGTTCTTAAACGTCATGGTGGATGGAAGTCTACTACTGTAGTGGAAGGATATGTAGAGGACTCCATCGAACATAAGAAACAAATTTCTAACGCATTTTCGGGAAATCTAATATCTAATTCAAATGTAAATAATTATGGAATAAATGTTAATTATTATTCGGATTTAGTTGCTTCAGCTTCAGGAGTAAATGTCAAAAATACAAATTGTACAAGTAGTGTTAATATTTATACTAACTAATTTATGTATTTGTTGTGAATTTGGAAATAATTATGTTTAATAAAATATAACAATTTTTGTTTGTCATATTTTAGAAATGTCAGTTTCGAAGTGACTTAAACATCAATTATGAAAGTGACTTTTAGCGAAATTGAATTTTGGACTGTTTTGAGAACATGAAATACTCACTTCACGTACTGTTGCACAAAAAAGTACTTTTAGGCCCGGTTGTACCAAAAGCACGTTCAAGGTAAGTTTAACTGAACGACAGTTCTACGATGAACTCGGTTCAGGAGCAATTATGTTGTACCATCAGTTTTAAACGTTCGTTCAGTTGAACTTGATTTCATCGCTCGTTGGCACTATTGGATCAGAGTATGGCACATAATTCTCTAACAGAAGAAGTATTAACCATACTTTATTTATACAACTTATTAGTTACCATAGAGAACTGAAAAATTTTCTTTGTCTATGTTATTTACCATTTGTTTATATTCAACTATAACGTTATAAGTTTGTTTGACATGGCAGCGAAACAAACTGTGAAATTTAATAGAACGACAAATAAAACTGGTAACAGAATAATTAACAGCATTTAAATTTTAAATAATCTAAATATGCTTTATATATAACAATAAGATCAATCTCATAAGTTGTTTAAATACGAAGAAAATAACTAAAAACACATAGGTAAACCATGCACATCTCACCAAATCAAAGGAAATATTATTATACAAAACATGTAATTGTCTATATATAATGAAAACTAAACTTAAAAATGTTTATTTCCATAGCTGATAGCACAAGAAAGTTAAAAAAGCAAACGAAAACAGCGAATTTCACGATAATTAACTTGGAACATTGAGGTTATATGCCCTCCACTCTCGTTAGCTGTCAGATTTTCCACGCGCCCTATGCAAACATTCGGATATTTGAAATCTCGGCAAATAACAATTTAATTTAGATCAAGTTAGGTTATGTATGGGCTTGAATTACTTGAATTTTCCTTGAACCAACCAAAAGGACAGTTCAACTAAATTGTTCTTGATCCACTATAGAACGCTTGAACCTTAATGGTACAACTTAAATTCATTGCTTGATCTCTGTTCAGCAGTGAACCAAAGTTCAAAAAGATGGTACATCCGGGCCTTAGTGCCTCTGCTAATGGCAATGCACAGCCGTCTAAAATGTCAAAGTTCAATATCATGAAACCAGTTAAGGTACGTCACATTTTTCTGACATTTGAAGAAAAACGAATTTATTTTCGGTACACAACCCCTCAAATTTACCCTCATATATAAAAATATCGATCCAAAACAGCAATGACTGCTGAAAATGCTCGAAATAAATAAGTTTTGTTAAGGTGGTAAGAAACTGCATCAGGTTCGACTTAATCTGACCCTAAAGGGTTGAGAGCAACCACCCTTAAGGTTAAAGGAAGAAGAAATGTAAAATCCACCAGAATTTCTATATTCGTATGACTGGCTGAAATGGCCTATTATACTAAAATAGAACTAGAATCTTACGTACCATCAACGTCCAACAGTGCGAACCCTCAGAGGGTGTGAGAAAGACTTCCATGTAAGATTTAACTGTGAAAAGTTATAGGGATATCTATAAAAATCGAAATAGCGTTGTATGGAAGTGAGAAGAAACTAGACTATGTTCGACGCTGTGCTAGAAAACCACCCCCACGTAAGATTCTGGGAAAACAGACAGAAACTAACTGGATTTACATCTCTATGGATGCTATGATTGGCAAAAATCGTGTTGTATACTTAGAGTTTGAAACTCATGACCTATCAATGTTATTAAGTAACACCCCCAGCAAGGATGTAAACTATAGTTATGATATAAGTGTTAAAAGTGATATTTTATTTTGTGATTGGGAATGAGTAAAACGAATGAGGCAACCTCACCAACAAAACAAAATCACTTTTAACGCATTATGCATACGTTATTTTTTGTATGAACAATAGTAAAAGTATAACTGAAAATCTGATTCTTAAAACATAATATCTGCATATTATCATAACATTTAAAATTTAGTATTTCTATTTGTCTGTCGAAAATTGCATTGTGTCATGCAGTTAGACAATCCAGGTGTTAAGAAAATATCACTGTAACTAAGGTAATGAACATTTGTTTCTTTGTCTCTATGAGTTTGTATATAAATAACGCTTAAATAAAATCACTTCTGTACACCTAGTACAATTTTGTTTTATCTCAGGCAGTTTAAATTTTTCGGAATTTGTTTAAAAATGTGTGATAATCAAGAAAATTCAGAATAAATTGAAATAGCAGCTAATAGGGTTACTTTTATCTTGTTGCGGCAAAATCAAGACAACAGTACGAGATTTCCTTAATCCTTGTATGGAATGGTGGACAAGTAAAAGTAATGAAAATGTATTCTTGACGTACTTTGAAGTCAAATCTAAAACATGTAAATTTTCAACACTTTGGTCGAACTACTCTATCATCAAGGTGATGCTGAATATATCACGACATAACCAAGTATTATAAGCTTATTGCATTTTTGAAAAAAAGATGGGAGGAGGATACAGAATAAAGAAATCCAAAATACTAACTAAGGAGCAGGTGGATAATTTTCTTGCGGAAACACTAGGTAAAAGATATTTAATGCTTAAAGTGGCTACGATTTTCCGAATGTTTGGAGACGAACAATACCACTTGACTTTAAGAGACATCGAGGATAAGGAGACTGTAATGTAAGTATATCCGACACAAAAACCAAAGTAACAGGAAATTTCGTTAGAAGGTATGTAGCTCTTCGTCCAAATGATATTAGTCATCAACAACTGTTCATTAAATACGAAAATAATAGGTGCTTGAAGAACTCGGGCGGAATAAGCACCTTCGGAAAAATGCCTGCAGATATTGCTGAATTCCTTAAATTTCCAGATCCTAGTTTATATACAGCACACTGTTTTCGCCGGTCTCCGGCCAGCTTTCTTGCTGAAGCTGTGCTAGTGCAAATCTTACTATTATAAACCGGAACGGGGGGAGGTCGGAAATCCAATACGCTGGCGAAGGGATATATAGAAAAATCATTGGATAATAAGGAAACCATTGCCTAATGTCACTACCACATACCGAGGCAATGTCTTGATAAAAAGTTACTGCCACAGGTGCCGTAGCTACACTAATTAAATGTGATCATGGTATGTCAATTTTCAACTGTTCTAGTTATTGTAGCATTTGAAAAGGCTACATGATTAATTTCAATAGATTGGTGGTGAATTGACTCTAACTGGTTCACTTACTCGAGCAGCGAGGTAGGCAACCACCCGTACTTTGAAGGACATAGCGTGTAGTATATCTGTAAAAATCTTAACATCCAGAGAGTAAACGTGTCTTCTTTAAGAATAGCTTGAATGATGGTGTTAGTCGGATATTCTTGTAGTTGAGATATTACATGATTGTGTAATTCAGTCTTTTGATTGCAAAGTCCTTTGTTGGCGCATTTTCATTGGCTAGAGAAAGTGTTCTCTAGACGCTCAAGTTGGCAACACTGAGAACTGTTAAAGAGATTTCCGGTGGAGATTCGATTTTCGACAGCCACGAGAGTGAACAGGGCGGTCCCGATTTTGTGTTGAAAAATTTGGGTTTTACATCGCCTACACTGAAAAGGGATTTGATTTGATGTATCCAGTGTTTCTTTACCGTCCTGCCGAAAGCATTTTGTAAATTTCCAGGAAGGAATTCTACTGGTTGCCGTCATTTTATCACCACGTGTTTCGTGAGGTTATGCAATAATCTCTATATGAGGTGAACTTTTATTTTACTTAGTTTGTAGTTTTATTTGATTCTTATTTATTGTAATTATTAGAGAGTGTTTCGGAGGGACTGCCCATTTGAAAATTATCTATATTTTGGAGAGGTTCATATTTGGGATAATTGGTGCTGCCATTTTTTGTTATGTAGGGGGGCCTAGTATTAAGAGGGATAACAGAAGGAAGTCTGTTACTCAGATGTTTGGTTATGTGTGGGTCCCGCTGTTATTTGGAGAAGTTTAGGACTTGGAGAGTCGTTTGTAGCAGGCTCCAGGAGATTCAGGTAGACATTTTGACGCAGCATGGAGCTGCAGTCGCAGCCAACGTCGAGAACGTCTATGAAGTAGTGACAAGTCACGCTGCAGTCGTCACAGAAAATGCCAAGGCTCTGACCAGATTATTTTAGTTCATTATAGTTATAATTTTATAGAAATTATTATAGTTTAATTCAGTGATTTTTGTTCATATTATATTAAAGTAAATCATACTACAATCTTACAACTATAAATTAAGCACTAGGTTTATGCATGGAGTGATGAAATATTTAAGATTTTTACTGTAAAGCAATGCATGGTACCGTGAAATGCTAATTTACCTACTATTATATATCATACATAACATAATAGAATTGACTCATTTTAAAACAGTCATTGTCATCTAGGGGTAGCATCAAAGATTCCAATTGTCATCTCCTGAAACCCCGCCCATTAGCTAAAACTTTGGCAATGAGTCATAAATTTAATTCATAATAAATCTTTAATTCGTTGTTGTAAGTTAGAACTCATAGTTGCATACTTGGATGAGAGTCATAAATTTAATTCATAGTAAATCTTTAATTCGTTGTTGTAAGTTAGAACTCATAGTTGCATATTGGATAACTCGTAGTTGCAAGAGAATCTCTCAAAGTTTGAATTCATATGAAGTTTTTTGATCAACTGTATAGAATTTCTTTAATGCGTATGAACCACGATTAGGTAAAGTTTGAAGTTTTTTTATTTATTCTTTTTTATTGTTGTACATCTCACGTGTGTTGTAATAACTGTCTAATGTCTACATTTTCTTATTATTTGGACACCTGAAATTTGCTTAAATTTTGGGGTTTCATAGAGTAAAGTACAAGTTTTGATATTGCCTATATATTTTGAAAATTCCATCGCATGATTGTTAGTAACTTAATTTTGCTCCTGGCTGGTAAAATTATTTAAATCATATTACGTAATATACAACAGGTGGCGCCCTTTGAGTGTCCACACACTCCTAACCCACGGCCCTATGTTCTTCAACACAGCTGCCGTTCGCAACGGTATAACACATTTTAATATTTAGGTATTAAAAAGGTTACATTGTACCATCCACATGAATATTAATTGAATATAAATATAATCGTTTTTGAAAATAAAGCTTATTAAATAGTTTTATGTTAAGTTTACTTTTAACACTAGCGTTAAATTTACTTTAAACACTAGTGTTAGAAGTAATTTACTTTTAACACCGGTGTTATAAAATAACATTTTTAACATAGCAAACGTTAAAGTTTACTTTTAGTACTGTTTATACAAAAAGCTGTTACGGTATTGCTAAGGTATTACCAATTTCACTTTCACGTTTAATACATAAATTAAACATCTTAAGTAACACTTGTTAATGAAAGCCTTTATTCATGACAACATTTCCTACACCAAAATTAATTTAGAAATACCTACATCAAATTACCTCCTCAAGAAAATACCGTGCAGCGTTTATCCAACAGTTTAGTATATTAATTTGGGAAGAACATCCAATGAAATAATAATCCTACCAGGTTCTTTCGTGCTTAACTATGGGTGGCGTAAAGTTAATTAAAAACACGAATTACTTTAGCAGAAATACTGTGTAAAATGATAATTTTATTTAATTAAATAATATGTTGGAAAAGCTTTGTTTCTGACAGTGCCAGTGGTCACGTAACTTCATTTACTTAGTTCTTTGTCAAGGAGATATTTTATTAATTTAATTCAAGGATAATATGATCTAGTATAAAATCCACGAATTATATTTATGAGAACGTTGTAGTGTTGTGCAACATACTTAGGGAAAATGCAAAACAATATTAATAGTAACTAAATGCATTCTATTTAAACATTGAAAAGTACGGATCAGAAATTTTTGAAAATTTAGGTAGTTACTAATGTTGATGTGGCCAATCCAACTAAAATAATTGGAAGTATGGGGTACTTCCGGTTATACCGGAAGTCGATAACAACTTGCTTATTTTAAATGGAACACCCTATATATTTTCGACTTTCCGAGATAACAATAAAATTCTGAGTTCAGGCATGTAGCTCACCCTATATCTAAACCCAGTAGTTTCAAGGATATTTGACATTTTATATAAAATTTGACAGGTGCAACGGTTTACAAGAACAGTTATAACTTTTTCTATGCAGGACATCATCATTTGCTCTTTGGCACGGAGAAAGAACACAAGGAGAAATACGTTCTACAACTGAAACAAATTCAATAGTATCATACCTAGTGTTCCGTTTTTCGCGTTACATTTTGTCAACTTCAAACCGCGAAAACTTGTTTAGGTCAAATGGAACACTCTGTATATTTTTACGTCAAGTAGTGTAAAATTGAATTCCCTTTTTTTTATATTAGCATTGAGGGGTTAAAGTTTTCAACTATTTGAAATATTTGCGATTTTATTAGAAATTCATGAATTGTTGTAATCATTTCATCAAAATAGCCATGATTAGAAACAATCAGTCATTATCTTATGTCAAAAAATGCCAGCACGTTTAAATTACACCAACGAAGACTTTTTATATTTGTTTATTATTTATGGAGAATGTGATAAGGTAATATCAAGAACTTGCAGCACATTTGCTACCACAAAAACGGAAAATAACACTAAGACTATAACATGCGTATTAATCGAATTGAAAATATGGCATGAACTAATATAGCAGAGATAAGATCAATTTAAAACATAATTCCATTTTAATTTAATAATTGCTCAAAATTCCGCCCTCGAACCTTGACACATTTTTCACACCTTCGGATTAGTTCTTCATGGGTAGCTCTTCTAATTGAATCCTGTGATATGTTTTGAAATGCATTTCTTATTCTCTACATACAATCTTCAATGGTTGTTAATGGGCTCTCATAAACTTTATTTTTAATAGTTCCCCAAATAAAATAATCCAGAACTGATAAGTCGGGCGAGCGAGGAGGCCATAAGAAAGGTCCATTATTGGCAATCCATTGATCATAAAAAGTTTCTTGTAAATAATTACTAATTAAATATGCGTTATGTGGGGGAGCACCGTCGTGCTGATAAAAAATGTTTCTATGTTCGGCGAGAGGTAAATTTTCTAAATAGTTATTATTCAAATTTTGTAAGATATTCATATATCTTTCACCTAAAAAAAAAAACAAAAATTTACATATACATATTAGCAGAAGAGAAAATTTAATTTACCGTTTAAATTTTCCTGATAAAATTGTAATGCCACCACTATATCGTTTCTTATGGCACAGTAAACATTGAACTGCCAACTTTCCTGAAAGTTTCGCTCTCTGAACATATGAGGATTTGAGTCACTCCAATAATGCGAATTGTGTCTATTAAAAATTCCATTTTCAAAGACTATTTCAATATTTTCGTCGTCAACAATAGGCTTTCTTCTTTGCATTTTTGCCTTGACAGAGCCATAATTTTTAAAATTTTCCATGCGTTTTACAGTGTTTGGTGACCGTTTCCGTTTTTCTGGATATCGAGTAGCAAATGTGCTGCAATTTCTTGATATTACCTTATCACATTCTCCATAAATAATAAAAAAAATTAAAAAGTCTTCGGTGGTGTAATTTAAACGTGCTGGCATTTTTTGACATAAGATGACTGATTGTTTCTAACCGTGGCTATTTTGATGAAATGATTACAACAATTCATGAATTTCTAATAAATTCACAAATATTTCAAAAACTTGAAAACTTTAAACCCTCAATGCTAATATCATAAAAAAGGAAATTCAATTTTACACAACTTGACGTAAAAATATACAGAGTGTGCCATTTGACCTAAACAAGTTTTCGCGGTTTGAAGTTGACAAAATGTAACGCGAAAAACGGAACACTTGTTATGATATTATTGAATTTATTTCAGCTGTAGAACGTATTTCTCCTTGTGTTCTTTCTCCGTGCCAGAGAGAAAATGAGGATGTCCTACACAGAAAAAGTTATAACGGTTCTTGCAAACCGTTACACCTGTCAAATTTTATATAAAATGTCAAATATCTTCGAAACTACTAGGTTTACATATAGGTTAAACTACATGCCTGAACTCAGAATTTTATTGTCATCTCGAAAATTTGAGAATATATAGGGTGTTACATTTAAAAGAAGCAAGTTGGTATCGACTTCCGGTATAACCGGAAGTACCACATACTTCTAATTATTTTCGTTGGATTGTCCACACTGACATTAGTAATTATGTAAATTTTCAAAAATTTCTGATGAGTACTTTTCTCTATATCGATTGATTCCAATGCCCAGTGAGACACCCTGAATAGTCGACCCAAATTGTTGACAGGTTTCTAGAGCGATGTATACATTAAACCCGCTGCCTAAGGAATCACTACTTCCACATCCAGATTCTTCATCCAAGTCACTTTAAAGGAAACATCTTGACTATATTTGCACTCTAGTATGTGGAAATTATTGATCATAGAATTTTAATAATATTTGGGGCAGATGTCATAGAAGAGTTTGAGGAGTTGGTTTCTACCATATACGTTAACAATTAAGTTTCTAGTTCACCCTACTTATTTTCCACTATTCACAATCTACCACCTCCCACCGCTTCAATAGAGTCATCTCAATCGGATGTCACTACAGTACATACGTGTACTAACTTTCAAGTGAATATCTGAATTTGATGTTATCAATCCTATTAATAATGAAGGGGAGGTGGTGGAGTTTGAAAAATATTAGAAAGAAATCTGAGGCCTTGGTTTCTAGTATATACACCGAAACCCAAATTTCTGTACTCTTACCAGCTTGATTTACTTATTTTCCCTAGTTACTCCTATTAACCCCAACCCTTCTACGGAATCATCCCAAAATATAATCTAGTTCCAGATGTCGTTATAATACATACGTCTACCAAATTACAAGTGGATATCTCAATTTTATTTTATCAACCCCCTTAATAATGTAGTAGGGTAGTGGAGGGGTTGAAAAATATTATCAAAAAATCTGAGGCCTTGGCTTCTAGGACATACACCTAATTTCAAGTTGCAGTACTCTTACCAGTTGGCTTTACTTACTTTTGCCTATTTACCTCTACTTACCCCCACTCCTTCAACGCAATCATGTCAAAATATAATCTAGTTTCAGATATAGTTATAATACATAAATGTACCAAATTTCAAGTGAAAACTTAAATTTAATTTTATCAACTCTTTCAATAAGGGAGTGGGGGTGGTGGGGAGATGGAAAATACGAATAAAAAACCTGAGACCTTCGCTTCTAGTATATACACCATATCCCAAATTTCTGTACTTTTACCAGCTTGCTTTACTTATTTTCCTATATATACCCCTGTTTAACCCCCAACCCTTCAACGAAATCATCTCAAAATATAATCTAGTTCCAGATGTCGTTATAGTTCATAGATGTACCAAATTTCAAATGAATATCTCAATTTTATTATATCAACCCTTTTAATAATGAAGTAGGGGTGGTGGGGGTTGAAAAATATTATAAAAAATCTGAGACCTTGGCTTCTAGTACATACACCGAATTTCAAGTTTCTGTAGTCTTACCAGCGTGCTTTACTTATTTTCCCATATTTACCATTATTTAACCCCCACTAGTGCAACGGAATCATCTCAAAATATAATCTAGTTCCAGATGTCGTTTTAATACATTATGAGTACTAAATTTCATGTAAATGTCTCAATTTTATTTTATCAACCCCTTGAATAATGGAGTAGGGGTGGTGGGGGTTAAAATATATTATTAAAAAATCTGAGACCTTGGCTTCAAGTACATACACCGAATTTCAATTTTCTGCAGTCATACCAGTTTGCTTTACTTATTTCCCCCTATTTACCCCTTAATAACCCCCCACGCTTCAACGGAATAATCTCAAAATATAATCTAGCTCCAACTGTCGTTATAATTCATACGTGTACCAAATTTCAACTAAATATCTCAATTTTATTTTTCATTTTATCAACCCTATTAATAATGAAGTAGGTGGTGGGGGTTGAAAAATATTATAAATAATCTGAGACCTTGGCTTTTAGTACATACACCGAATTTCAAGTTTTTGTAGTCTTACCAGCTTGCTTTACTTATTTTCCCCCATTTACCCCTATTTAACCCCCAACCCTTCAACGGAATCATCTCAAATTATAATCTAGTTTGAGATGTCGTTATAATACATACGTGTACCAAATTTCAAATGAATATCTCAATTTTAATTTATCAACCCTTTTCATATTGTAGTAGGGGTGGTGGGGGTTGAAGAATATTATAAAAAAATCAGACGCCTTTTCTTCTAGTACATACACCGAATTTCAAGTTTCTGTACTCTTACCAACTTGTTTTACTTATATTCCCCTATTTACCCCAAATTAACCCCCAACTCTTCAACGGAATCATCTCAAAATATAATCTAATTCCAGACGTCGTTATAATACATACGTGTATGCAATTTCAAATGAATATCTCAACTTTATTTTATCAACCCCATTAATGGGGTAGGGGTGGTGGGGGGTTGAAAAATATTATAAAAAAATCTGAGGCCTTAACTTCTTGTACATACACCGAATTTCAAGTTTCTGTACTCTTATAAGCTTGCTTTATTTATTTTCCCATATTTGCCCCTATTTAACCCCCAACCCATCACCGGATATCCTCCAAAAACAATCCAGTTCCAGATCTCGTTATAGTATATACGTGTACAAAATTTCAAGTCAATATCTTAAACCGTTCCGGAGAAAGCGTGCGGACAAAAAAGTTACAGACAGACAGACAGACAGACAGAAAAATTTTTTTCTCTCAAATTTAAAATCTCTAAATCTGTTTCACGAATAAAAATGTTTGAAATTTTTTTTGCGATTACTATACTTCCAATCCACTACGTGGCTGTGGAAGTAATATGAGAAAAACCGGATTACTTATTCATTAGGTATAGTGATAATCTACATCTAACTATGCAGTTGAAATTATTTGATGACCTCTATTAGTATATTTCACTAGTAAAATGGTTGGGGTGTGGTCAACATTAGGAAAAAATCAATATTAAAAAAATCTATGTTTCGTCCTTGTTTACATACACATAACATTCTCAAGACGATTTCATTAAAGTTTTTTTTGGAAATCTAAATTTTAGAATTTTGAGCATAAATAATAACAAAAGAAGGCAACACTATATTAAGCAAGCAGTTTTGAAGGATGAACTGAACTAAATGAATTCTTGTGATTTCTAAGATTGCATAACGTACAATGACTACCACAAATGTATGTTATTTATTTGCGTAAATTGTTACTCTCATTTTTTTTAAAGTCAATTTAGAGTGTACTTTTTATAATTGGGATAGAATGTAACACAATGTTTTATCTGTGTATTCAGTTGTTTCCTTATAGCTTCAATATCCACCATTTTAGATATTCTTCTACTCTTTCTTACCTATCTGCTACAAGAAAACTGAAAAATAAAACCTAATTCACAGCACAACTTATTTCACAACCTAAAATATCTTAAAATCAGTACACATTCATGGAAACTGGAGCTTTTTCTAGGACGTCTTGGGTACGAAACTTTTGCTATTCAATTCAAATGCAGTCATTAAGTTTTCGCAGCACGTCCTCTATACATAAAATACAATGACGGTATTGAAGTGCAGTTTGCTATGTTTGAAACTTCGCCAGTTCCCCAAACATGGCGAACGTTTTACTTTGAAACATTAAAAGCTATTAGCTAGTTCGATAACTCTAATTAACACTTAATGCAATAATTCAAACTTATCTGGAGTTTGTGGCCAATTAATAGTTGGACTGTCCGCCCTTTGAAGATGGCCTTGCGATATTAATGTAACACTTTCTGACGTGAGAAGTTGTACGTGGCTTCTAGGCTGCTAATGAATTACTGACACAATTTTTGTTAAAAAATGTTGCACATTTTATTTTAAAAATTGTAATAAATTGAACATCCAAAATGGGTAATTTATTTAAAGTAGTATGCAGATGGGTTATGATTAAGTTTAAAATATGAATTTGATGTTTTTAGGGCGTCTGAAGATATTGCTGAAAAACGGAAATTCATTACTCCAATTCTAGATAATGTAATCAAGATAAATAATTATAGACTACTTCGTAAAGATTAACCTTTTGGTCGAGGTGGAGGCGTTGCAATATATGTAAAAAATACCATAACTGCAGTCACTATTGCTAAAGCGCGTTAATTTTTAATTAAAATAGAATCTTTGAGTGCAGCCCTGAAATTTTGTGCAGTTATTGTTCTTAACTGCAGAAATTTCGTAAAATTATTGCCAGAAATCTAGGTCGCCTATTAAACGTCGCCAGAAGTCGGTAGAGTTGCAAGCAAATTGTTCAAATTATTAGAATTTGACACTAGTCAAGGTACAGTTCTGGCGATTTTGTTTTTAGATTTAAAATCAGTCCATTCTTCCGGATTTTCCCGTTATTAATATACCAGTGACATTAATGGAACAAAAAACGAATCAAATTCGCGAAATGTCAAAAAATGTTATTTCCCATTCACTTCTGTCGGATCTAATTTCGTTAAGTGCATAGGCGAATGCACTTAACGATGCCGTGAAAATGCCTATTTCGATCTTTCGATATCGGCATCAGGAAGCCTTCCTGCTGATGTATTTATTTAGTTATGAACATTTAAAAATTTCATGTTTTGCTTTTTCCAACGAGACTAATTGAAATTTCAAGTCCACCACGACCGTAGCACATCGCATTAAGCGACGACATTCACAGCGGATATCTCAGCTTGAATCATGTACGGGTGTACCTTTTTTAATTTGTTTTGAACTTTTTAGCTGATATTTCTTATCCTAAAATTACATCGCTATTATTTATTTATTTCCACCGTTAAAACTACAAAATTTCAGAGCTGCACCAAAGATTTTATTTTAATTAAAAATTAATGCGTATGACCGCCCGCCTACGCTTCCTTCCCCGGGATGTTCTTCTAGTTGCAGAGATAAGTGCTTTTCAGCTAGTAAGGAGGATTTCTACATACAAATTTTCACTGCCCCTTATCATTTTTAATTTCCATAGCAAGCACTCCATATATATGACTAGACCCCAAAACCTTAAAACTAACCTTACACTTTGTCGATTTCATCAGATTGTGCTCCTAAAAATAACGTATAACGTCTTTGTCCAATCCAGTGCGAAGAACGGAGTTCTTACACAATTCTGACCCAAGATTGATTTCAATAGGGTAATCAATTACATTTTTAGTATCAGCAAGTAAAATTACATGGATTACATGCTCTGCAATCTTAGAAATTCTAAAAGTTGGAACTGGTTTACGGTACATAATCTCGAAATAGTGTGAGATATTAAAAAATGTGTTCAGACCTTTTTGTAGAGAAAAAGACGAGCTACAACTTTTGTTGAAAACTTTTTCTCTGTTTTCATTATTTTAGTCACTAGAGCAAGAAAACCGAAAGTTTTTCAAACTTTTCTTCCTTTTATTAGATTTTGCAAAGTTCTTGCAAAATTTTGCCTTCATTGCCTGGACTATAAATATCGAATGATAAATATAATTGCGTATCGCCCGCATAGAAATATATTGGGCAAATTTTTTTGTACAGCTTATCATGCGGGAAGTATATATTGCGAGAAACAGGGGCCCCAGAATAGATCCTTGTGGGACACCGCACTCGATTTCTCCAGCAGATGATAGTTGTCCATTTAGTATTATTATTTCTTCTCTTTCCCTTATTACTAATTAGATCTACAGCAGAAATATTAAATCTAAAATAATACAGGACTGCTAGAAAAAGTTTATGATTTAATTTATCAATAGTTTTAGTATAATTCAAAAGAATCAATGCTCTGTAGTTTCATTGTTATCCACTGTTGCCAATATGTCGTTAGTTATTTTTAATAATGTAGAATATTGAACTACGCGTTTAAATATAAGTCTCCCACGTTTTTGTAGACCCTGAAAACTTTGTGAAAGATGACGAGGAATTCCTTCAAAATTGGATTTCTACATTTTTAACTATTGTAATTTCCATGACCGCGAATATTTTATGTTCGCCACAGAAAGTGCCTTGCGTGTCATAATTTATTTATAAGCAGAAATCTTTCACTTTGTAACTTTCAAACAAAAGAACGGCGGATTTGAATTTAATATCGTGAGGCAATCACAGTTTTATACTTGCTTTGTACAATTCCTTCACTTAATAATATTTCAGGTTATTTGCTTTACTTATCTAGAGCAGACATCAACTAGTTAAAGTAGAAAATTATTCTAGAAATAACCATAAAATTAACGTAGACAAATTACATTCGTATCCACAGGAAACAGAACTTTCTTAAATAGAAAACCTTGTTTATTAATTCAATTTAATAGCAATTAGTACATTGAATATAGTACGCACAGTAAATTAAGGAATTTATGAAATTTGGTTCAATGAGTCAGCGCTATATTGATTTGTTTATATAGAATTTAACACTATGTCTAAAATACGGAGTCTTTCGTCAAGCGACGCCGATCTTGAACTGAGAGGTATAGGTGGCCATGGAATTTTTGCTGTTTTCATTGACTTTAAACAAGCCTTTAAAACTATTGATCGCAACATGTTATTATTAAAATGAAAGATATATGGATTCGATCACTCTGTTATAAAATTGAGAGGAAGCTATATAACCGGTAGGTATCAAATAACAAAAATTAATAGCAAGCTGTCTGAGTCTATTATTATTGTACCATATTATTTTTATTTGTATTTGTACTACCTTTGGATAAATAAACTACTTTTATTATTATTATTATCTGGCATCTATATGTCCAAGCATACCTATATGAAAATGACGTAGTTCTGTATAATGCCGATTTTGTATTAGTTCCACATTCATGTAGTAATCGTAAAAAAAAATTCAATTTTTTTTTTCTTGAAATAGGTTTAGAATGTCATGAAACGTCGAGATTTAAAATTTGAGGGAAAAAATTTTTTGGTCTGTCTGTCGGTCTATCTGTAACTTGTTTTGTCCGCACGATTTCTCCCGAGCGGTTTAAGATATTGATTTACAATTTTGTACACGTATATACCATAACTAGGTCTGGAACTGGATTGTTTTCTGAACATATCCGGTGAAAGGTTGGGGGGTAAATAGGGGTAAATGAGGGAAAATATGTAAAGCAAGCTGATAAGAGTACAGAAACCAAGGCCTCAGATTTTTTTTAAATATTGCTCAACCCCCACACCGCCCCTACTCCATTATTGAAGGGGTTGGTAAAATAAAATTGAGATATTCACTTGAAATCTGGTAGGCGTATGTATTATAACGACATCTGGAACTAGATTATATTTTGAGATGATTCTGTTGAAGGGTTGGGGGTTAAATAGGGGAAATATAAGTAAAGCAAGTTGATAAGAGTACAGTAACTTGAAATTCAGTGTATATACTAGAAGCCAAGGCCTCAAATTTTTTTATAATATTTTCCATCCCCCCACCACCTACACTCCCTTATTAAAAGAGTTGATAAAATTAAATTGAGATTTTCACTTGAAATTTGGTACACTTATGTATTATAACGACATCTCGAACTAGAATATATTTTGACATGATTTCGTTGAAAGAGAGGAGGGGTAACTAGACGTAAATAGGGAAAAATAAGTAAAGTAAGCTGTAAGAGTACAGAAACTTGAAATTTCTATGACCAATAATTTCCAGATGCTAAAGTGCAAATATAGTAAAGATGTTTCCCTTAAAGTGAATTGGATGAAAAATCTGGATGTGGAAGTAGTAATTCCTAAGGCAGCGGTTTTTTTTATTAAACCTCCATTGTTCATCATTTATGTAAGTAGTTAGTGTACACTTAGTTCAATTTTCGTTATGCAAAATATATCAAGCTTCAACAAAAAAAACTCCGATGGTTACAAGAAAAAAATACATTTATAGGGAAAGGACTGTAATGGTAATTTAAATCGTCGAATTTTAGAGTGAAAAAAAAATTAAAGGTCGTCTAGGTGTAACAATGTTGCGAAAATGTTGCTATTGTATCCTCTTTATATGGTATATTTATGCATACTATCAAGGTTTATCAGTTACTAAATAAAGGTAAAAGAATATGAATTGGCAATTATATTTCATAGAATAGAATTTTAGGCATGTGGGGATTTTTCAGCAAAAACGGGGCTGCAATTTCAAGTACATTATTAAAATATTATGCTGACCAAGAAAGACACCGATTGGAATTGGCCGTGAACAGTTATGGTCGACTCAACAAGCACGGATGAAAAAACTGTAGAGATGAAATGAGAAAAGTCTCGCGTGTCTTAGTCTTTCTAGTCAGTATGCCGTGGCTCGTTGTGATCAAGCATCTTTTTCCATCCTCGAGTAAGATTCTGACCAACTTTGAAACTGAAATGTTATGGGCGATTTGAGAAGACCGTATTTAAAAAAAAGCTTCACGTTTTGGTATTCGTAAAAGATCGAGGAGCACAATGTTTGAAATATCGCGAGTCGTCTGACTTTATTCGTATTGAAATAGGGTACAATAATGAACTAATGTTTTTTAGGTCAAAAGACGTTTACTAGCGACCCATAAACCTTAGTATTTTTGACTGAAAATTTCAGGATCCTCTAATTACTCAAAATGGAAACTTTCTAGCAAAGCTCAGTTTTGTGAGTCTAATAGATAATTTAATGCAAACGTGTTATAACATTGTGAAATTATTGTAGGTTTTTGATAGGTAACTTTAAATTCTAATCTTCAGCCTACTTAATTTGTCCACCTTATAGTGTGGGCATTTGTTAAACTCAATGTTATCAAAATACAATGTCACCGATCATGGCAGTTTATGTTTGAAAATAGCTTATATATCGTTCGTATTTTAACTTTCTAATTTCATTAAATATTAACAGCAACAACTTATTGTTTTGGGATTTAATGAGTTTCAAAGTTTCATAAAAGAAATTTCCTCGAATATTTAATAAATGCAAAATAATTTTGCTGCTTTATCAAACTTCCCAATGTACAATGTGGCAAACTTGATAATAAAGCCCTCACAAAACTTGTGATAATTATCAGGAAATTTGATCAACTGTTTATGAAATCATTATTAAATTTTGAAAAATTACAATTAATGTAAAGTTCATTACTCTACATTTTTCAACAGTTCTGGAGTTTACGTATTTTGAGGAACCTAATCAGTTAAAGAAAGTTCCTGTATTTAGCTTTGTTAGCTAAGATTTCAGAAAAATAAGTTAAAAATAATATATTTTTAATTTAAATTAGGATATGTATTATTAAAACAAAACAATCACGGAGTAACCATGGAACGAAACGTTAATATTTTCAAGATCCACAAAACTCAACTCCCCTATTTAAATTTATTAAAATTAGATTCAATAAATTACCTGCAAATATATGTAACTTCTCCGTTTAGTTATTAAGATTAGGATTAGGTCAAATGTATAACAACATATAATTTATGCTTTGTAAAATTGGCATAGCAGTACTCAACATCCGAAGAAGCCTGTGTGGCGAAACAATTGTCATGTTAAAATAACGTGATAATCAAAAACTTATATAGCTTTCTTCCCCATTATTAATAATAGCAAGTTATTCTCGAAAGCAAATCATCCTAAATCATATTCCCCTACTATAACCTCGGTAAGTAAGAAACCAGAACACGTGTTTCTCAGTCCTTACTTCATGCACCCCTTGTAAGGGGATGACACGTGTGACTTACTACGGCGCCTGTAGCTAATAAATTTTTATGTCTGGTTTTGGATAACCAATAAAAGTATTAAAATTTCGATATTAGATTTAAATCGCATTACAATCATATACGTTATTGATATATGTTTCTAAAATTTACATAGTTATAGGTAGTAGAACGTGATGTATGGATGCGAATCCGGGGGAAAAAAGTCGTAGTAATATTGTTGAGGGTGAATGTACCCTATTGATCAGTTTATCACCAAAGCCTTGCCTATATTTGTGCTATAGGAATTCGTATTATTATACCAATTTCGGTATAGGAATGCCGGTTAGGCAATTTCGCTGTAATATATTTTATTACTTATCTCAAATGTGGAAAATATTTTTGTGGATACAAGGGAAAGTGGTTATGAGAAAATAAAATTATTTGCTCACCGTAGAGTGTATTGTAGTATTTTTCGTGTTCGGGGTGATCATTTTAATCATCTCTTTTCATTTAGGGAAATTCGAAAATTATATCTGATTTATTAATGTCCTTTTTATCCATCAAAATTATTGTGCAACACAACAAAACTGGGTCGGATAATTCTAATATAAACTTAGGAATTGTCCAAGGTCTGTTCTTGGGCCTCTGCTCTTCCTTTTGTCTGGAAACGATTTACCAAAAATGCTATTAAAATTAAATCAAAACTATACCCAAAGAATAGAATCAATATGCAATCAAGAAATCGTCTTATTCTAAATACTGAGAAGGAAGTACTTATGTATCAATTGGACTAGAATGAATTACTGATCACAATAATGGCAGCAGGTCATCCTGTAGTATAATTAAAGACAATGTCTATCTATCATAGTATTAATATTGACAATAAGTACACATTCATACATTCCTATTTATTACTTCTATTTTGTTCCTCTCTTACTGAATTCTTTTACATAAAAAAATTAGTGAAGCTATTTCATGTTTTTAAATCTCTTTTAAGTATGCACAAGGTAGTTTACATGGTACCAGTCAAATCCTATCTACTGTTTAGGGTGTAGTGTTAGAGGGTGGCTGTCAGTATTTTCCTCACAACTTTCAAATTTCTAAAAATTGTTGTAGAATAGTATGTTTGATTAGGAGTCCAGAAAATAGACTTTTCCCGCGTTTGACAAATTCTCCTGTCAGCGCTAGCCGAATATGGGAAGGCTTGCAAGCACGGGAAAAGCATTTATGGATGTGTAATGAACGATATTATACCTCTCTGAAAACAGGAAATAAGGCAAACAAATCTACATTTTCAGAAACTTTACTTTTAACGAACCAACGAAAACCTATATCTTCAACTTTTACTAAATGAAATATTTATGTTACAATTTCTGTTATTGTAAATATGCAATTCTTTAACAGCCACTTTAATTTGTAGAATTGTAGTTGAAGAAGTGGAAGGTACTATATTAGAATTTATGGTTTTCCCCAATTAAAATGTTTTCTGGTGTTGATGTTGTGTTTCCTATTTTTAAATTTACGAGAAATTTCAAACTTTCCGCTTACCGATTCTCCAATGTAGCCCTCAGCTAGTCGAGGAATGCCAACCTCCATGTTTTTTATAGTAAGGAAATCTTCTCCGCCCTTCACCAACAAAGATGCTGAAGATCGTCTTCTGAAGTATATTCTTCAAGATTTTTTAGGTTCAGATATTCATTTGTTTTGTTGTACCACTTGTCGTAATTGTTGTAATCTACTATCTATGTTTGTAGGTCTTAGATTAATATGTTTATGATAAAAACTGCATGGATCCTTCTTTTGTAATTGTGAAATTTCTTGGTTTGTGATTTTTGCCATCTCGAAGGAATACCACCAAAAACGGTCATTATCTTCCACGTCTTTCAAAGATAAACGAATCAAGTCATCTTTTCGGATGCACCGAAAATGCCAAATATTAAAATTATTTAAGTTAATAACCAGTTCTCATATGGTGCTTCAAGAATGAATTTGGCGACTTGAGTTATTACATTGGATTTTTTGGTATGTAACCAACGCTTTGTTGTTTGAGAAATGCAATAGTTTTCGACAAATTACTAACATTCACTTTATGTTTTACTACTAGACAACTTTTTAACATTGAAAATCGACTCCATATAGTTGAAGCTTTCATTGATTTGGCTTTCACGGACAATTATACGAGAACAGTATCATCACTTACTGTGTTAACTGTTTTTGCTGGTGCCACTTGCTAAATAAACGGTATTCATTTTCATATCTCTCACGAGACTTCCTGGGCAGTAACTCTGCACTTACTTTTGCTGCTTTCAGTAATATTTCTTTTTCTGAAGAAGCCATTACAAAACTATTTTGAATAAAAGTTTGAAATCCCGTCACAATACAAGCGCTGTTTAACGTTGCTAAGGAAACTGAACAATCATTGTTTGCGATTACTAAGGAACTTTCAATAGCATATATCCCGGAAGGCAGCGACAGATTTTTCGCGTTATTATCTACAAAGCTAGATTTCTTTCCAAAGAGAGTTTAGACAGTATCTATAATGAAGGTACAATTCTACCAAACTCTTAGTGGTGCATAAATGAGTAAAAAATTAAACAACATTTTGCAACAAAACAGATGGACGAAAATTTCGTTTTTCGAATTGTCACGAATTGTCAAAAAATGACGATTCGCCTTCGCTCCTGCCGGCCCCAATTTTCGATTTTCACCTCGCGATTCACGTTATACGGTCATTGCCGACATTCTTCTAGATATCTAGTTATCTATTCAGTTCTTACGTTTGTGAAATTGACTTGCGGTCGTGCTAATCGGCGACTATTTTTAAGTGGTCTCCCGAGTTCAGATCCCGGCAGGGATACTTTTCTTTTTCGTTTTTAATTTTTCGGCAGATATATTTGTTTCTATAATGGGCCTGTTCAGCATTTTTTTTTATTTCATAAATCGAAAGTGCAAGTATAAATTAATGGATCTACAAAAAATCAGAATCTTATTCGCACGTTTAGTATCTTAAAAACTATTTCAAATTTCCATCTCGCGAAAATGGGGCGTGGCCAGGCGCTACGTCACTATACGCATAGACTCGGCGATCTCAATAGGCTTGATGCTCCTTATTGGTTATAATAATTATAAGTGTTTTCGAAGTATTGTTTGTTTTGCTTACTACTTGACAGTAGGGGAGTACAATTTGGTGAAATGTCAAAAAATTACAATTTTCTCTCGCTCCTGCCGGAACGAATTTTCGATTTCGACCCTGCAATTTACGATTGGAATTCATCGCCGACCTTCTCCTTTCCGTGGACACATAGAACGAACTTCCACTCGACGTATTTATTTAGTTACCAGCGTTTAAAAATTCCATGTTTTTCGATTTTTCAGGTTAAATTTGAAAGGTCCCAGAAAGCCATTTTTTTACGTCACTTGCATATAGTGACGTCACAAATGAGCGCTCGGTTTTTGCAACTATTATTAATTTCAATTCCTTATATCTCGAGAACGGAAAAAGTCAATAATACGAAATTTTAAGTGTATAATAAGAAAATCGAGTATTATATGAAAAAGTATAAAAACCATATAAAAAGAATATCATGGAACAAGCCCATTGCTATTCGCTCCATTCTATTGCATTTCTCGGAGAAGTTTTGCATTTTTCGACGCGGAAAATTAATTTGCACTATTTTGATTAAAAATCACAATCTACCTCCTCTATAGGGTGGCTAAATCTTTGGTAGACGTTGCAAAAATGGCAATATGCAGTCAAATGCCGATAATTATATTCCTCATTAGCATTAATGAACAGACAGTATTTTTGTAGATCTGTTAATAAGCTTTTATTTACTCCATTATATTATATGCTTCGGTAAGGAAATTTCTCTTTCAATTTACATTTTTATAAATGTCAAAAAATACATTCAGCATATTAATAACTAATAAATTCAGGATCCTTTATAGGTTCCATTGTAACAAATGAGTTTTTTTTTTGTAATATAAAATTACAAAAGCTTGTTTTTTGTACTATATTGTAATGCAAAATTTTGTTTTACCTGCGGTCAAAAATAAATGAAATTTATTGAGAATAATTTGTGGTTTTATTCGGCATAAGTTCGACAAAATCGTCGGCTAAACACATAAACAGTTATCCAAGCCACCAGAAATTATGTCCCATAAGCTTATACTGCTCTCGAGAAACAGCGTTGTAGAGGTGTTTCAGAATCTTATGAGCCTCGAAATGCGCAAAAGGCAAAGTTTATCCTGTGTTACAAGTATTTTTTTAAAGACACTGGTGGTTGCCTTGGTGTATACATAAACAAGAGCTCAGGATAAATTGTAAACAATAAACACAATATTTTTAAGAACTGTAACTGGGTCGATGGGAGGGATCATGTCTCTGCGCATACGAAGGTCACAGCTCATGAGATTCTAAAACACTTCTACCACGCACACCGATATTTCACTAAACTCGCTAAAGGTGCTTCTCATGGCCTAGCTATATGAAGCACACGTGCTTCTCATGGCAGCCAACGCGTTAATAATGGGTGCAAGTAAAAAAATGTACTCTCGATTCACTCAAAATAAGATTGCACTATCTCTAGCATTTCTATCCACAACGTTTCTATACCATCTGAAATTTTTATACTTGCATTTTTACTATCGAAAATTGAATAAAAAGAAGGAATTGAAATGATGGGAACTAAATTTTTTATGCAATCGAGAAATAAATTCAGAAGTTACAAATCATTTTATTAAACTTTTTAATGTTCTGTGATTTCAGCAACGTCTACCAAAGATTTAGCCACCCTATAGCGGAGATAGAATGTGATTTTTAATCGAAACAGTGCAGATTAACATTCCGCGGCGGAAAATGCAAAACTTCTCCGAGAAATGCAATAAAACCGAGAATTATAGAATCAAAAATATCCGCCAAAAAATTGAAAACGAAAAAAAAAAAAAGTATCCCTGGGCGGGATTCGAACTCGGGAAACCACTTAAAAATAGTCGCCGATTAGCACGACCGCAAGTCAATTTCTCAAATGTAAGAACTGAATAAATACGGCGATCAGAGATCCGTTCTATGTCTTGATGGCAAGGAGAAGGTCGGTAATGACCGTACAACGTGAATCGCAAGATGAAAATCAAAAATTGGGGCCGGCAGGAGCGAAGGAAAATCGTTATTTTTTGACAATTCGAAAAACGAAATTTTCGTCCATCTATTTTTTTGCAACATGTTGTTTAATTTTTTACTCATTTATGCACCACTAAAAGTTTGGTAGAACTCTCTTTGGGAAAAAAATTAGCTTTATAGAAATGATTTCACAAAAACTGTCGCTGCCTCCCGGGCTAATATATTTTATTACGACTGGAAAGCAGGCGGCTAATATCATTAGCGCACGGAAAATATTTCCTGTGTGGGTGCACAGAAAAATCCCATTTCCGTGCGCTGAATAGGTATGTATGTAAACATAGTGCTTTCAGAGAGGTATAATGAAAAACTGATTTTCACACCATTAGAAATAAAGAAGGTATTCTTATTGCATTTCAATAAACCAAAACCATTCTCGAGTAATTTGTGTTTAAAAAACAACGTTTATTTACAACATTTTATTGATAAATTCTTTTACACATAAAGACTTTGGTTCTTCTCGTTGATTTCACTTTATGGAGTTATCTAAAATCACAAGTTTATAATATTTAAATTTACACGATTCAACAATTAAGTTAAATAGTTTACAATGCTACAATATGAAGAAGGAATTTTACAGGGTGTTCAACATTCCTTTAAAAAATCTTAGATTTTATATAAGGGAAAATGGAGGACATTTCGAACAATTTTTGTTATTGATAGTTGTCTCACAATATTTCATAGCATTCTTTGTTTGTGTAAATGAATTTATTAATAAAGTGTTCTAAATGTACGTTGTTCTTTTAAGCACAAATTGCAAAATGCTTCTCCTTTTTCTAATGAATAAAAATTAGCTATTTATAACAATTCTTAAAAACTTGAAAAAATAAAAAGTTAAAAAAGTTATGAGGGTAATACTGACAATCTCCCCCTAAAACTACACCTTAAACATATGAGAGGGTTTGGCTGATACAATGTAAATTAGTGTCCAGACAGCCTCCCAACTAGCACAATTAGTCGTGGGAACGTAGCAATGACTATTGTAGGCACTTTAAAGTGTTTTGGTACTAGTCACAGGCACGTAATAGGAACGTTCCTAATACGTGTTTATGACCAAAATGGGGAATATTTTTTGGTGTCGATAACGTTCCAGCCACGTTCCTGGAACTTATCTGGCTACGTTCCAATGACGTTGTTGCTCCGGAGCGGCGACGTGGCGGCGTAGACGCCGCAACTTTCAGAAAACTTTACCACACCCTACTCTTTCAAATCGATGTTGCCCCTTCTTTGTCTTGCAACCGATTTTATTATAGTTATGTTTCATTCTTACATATGATTCTTGTTCTTGTTCATTTCCTTATCTCAGAAATTTAATAGAATATCAGACGGTAATATTAGACAGCAAAACTTGTGCTATTTTCCAATGGTCTAAGGGTCACAATTAAAACGAATGCAATTTTACTGACAAACATAATGATAAAGCGTCCGAATCTAACCACGCGCCTTTAAAATTTGCATTTTTTAATGAAAATATTGTTATTAAAATATGTAATGTCATGCGAGGATATGACACACTAGATACCGAAACCTATTTTTTATTGTTCTTCGGAACTTAACACTACTTTTTATGTATTCATTTGTCGTATTTGGTGAAGAAATGGCGATAAATTAAATTTATTAGTCAATTGTGAAATTATGGTTCATGTGTTATAACAAAGGCGTCGATAATTTTGGCCATCAACATGGCGTATTTCAGAAAATATGACTTTAAAGTCGTTTTCACCAAGAAATGCTACTTGAAAGTAATTGCTACTTGGCGATAGTGACGAAAACTGCAAATACGTAACTTTAAAGTTATATTTACCACAAATCTGCGAATGGAACTGTAGCATCACTTCAAAGTCGTAGCAAAGTTGTGACTACCACAAATTACCTCTTCAAAGTTGCCGCTGCCACTTTTTTTTTTTTTTTAATCACTTATTTAACGTCGGCCTATTTCCGCTACCGAGGCCAATCACCGACGCCAGGAGACGAGCTACCCCCAACCTGGAAATTTTGCCGAACCTCTTCTGTATCGAAGAGTAGGGATCTTTTACTTGCCTAACATTTAATAGACAAGGGACCGACTGCTTTACATCCCCTCCGAAGGATGGTATATCCGCTATGTAACCCCCGCCTAAAGTTACATACCTTCTACGCATGCGCTGATATACAAGCCGTTAGAAGACGGAGCGAGAACGCTGTGTTTCCCTGGAGAGGCTTACCCATCCAAGTACTAACCGCGCCCGACGTTGCTGCATTTGCGTATCGAAATACGAGTATATGCAGACGTCTCTACGCTCGCTCCTACCGCTGCCACTTCATGGTTACATTTTTCCCAATATTGATTCGGAACGTACGTGTTAGCCGTACGTTGAGATTTAGACTGAACACGTTCCTAGCTTTTGCCGTTTATCACTTACCTAACTTCACATTGAAAAACCTATCAGCTGTCGCAATTTACTTGTATGCAGCCATATATCAACGACTTAATAAACATACACCTTGTTGGTATAATATACTATTACAGTGATAGATAACATAGAAGAAAAGGTAGGTGTAATAAAACTGTGTTGAAATATTAAATTTTGTTGCCTTATTTTGAACATAAAATGTTGCATAGCATAATATAGCAGCATATAATTCTAGTCTAGGTTAGGCAAACATATTATATAGGTTAGGTTTGTTGCATTAACTTTATCTATGGTCAACATTGGGAACAAGATGGTGAAATTTACTTCATGGTAAATTTCAGAGGTGATGTGCACTTTGTAGTAGCCGTACACAGTTCTGTAGGTAGCAGTAACGTCATTAACACTTATGAATATTACTTACAAGTTCCACTACTTTAAAGAAATAGTAAAGGTTCCCAGAACATCGCGGCAACTATTAAAGCTACTTGAAGGTGATTGCAACTTTGAAGTTACATTTCAGTGATGCGAGTTAGTCGCTGCTACTATAGTTTACCACCTTCAAGTTCTGAAAACTCGTTCCACTGGTAACTACCACGTTCCTATGCACCACGAAAGCTACGTAAAAGTTGCATAACTATAAAGTAATCAGTGGTAGAAACTACGAGGCAGGGAACGTAGACTTGTCAAACGAAGTTATTTTTACACCAAAGTCGTAAATTTAGCAGCAATTACGTAATGGTTAGTCATACGAAGTTCCTATCTCAGTTACTGTCACTTTGGTGCTAGTTGGGCTATGACTAAGTTTACAATATGAATTTGATATTAAAGAAAAACAAAAATTTATTATCCACCTTTTAATGTGTACATCTCCAATATCATTTATTTTCAGAAAGAAATTTATATGCACTATCTGCCATGGAAATATCTGGAGACAATTTTGGACTACTTTGTATATAAAATTTCTTAACTTTATTGAAACTAATTTTTAAACTTCGTATCATGTTTTTGTTTGATATAATAAGAATACCAAATCATTCTGCAGCTCCAACATTAGGATCAGATAACTTGAGAGGAATGATGATGATGATGATGAAGCTGCAGCACGAGCCCTAGGCGAATACTGTAAATCATCAAGTATGTTATTACCCTTATCGCTTTATCTATGATTATAACAATAAATATTAATAAGAGTAGATAAAATTTTATAATTGATTCCTTTTAATAATTTAAATAATATATCAAGAAATATTGGCGACCTAGTAAGCATCAGCTTGTCGTTTTTTCAGTTTAATAATTATTATGTATTACATTAATTAATAAAAGGAACGGGTCTCTTAAAGGTTTGCTTTAAATTAACAATGCTGACTTTTCAGCTAGCTAATTTTGAAACGAAACTTTTTTCATTCCGAACAAAATTAATTTTTCCTCCGCGAAAACGTCTTGCAAACTTTAATTTAGTTATTAATTGAATTTGGTAGCTCTATTTTCTTGCTTAATTCTATTTTTGTCCTTTAAACATTGTTTTTATTTCGAAGGTTAATTATGTTGTTCGCTTTCATCTTATTAGAATGTATGAGCTTTGTACTGGTAGACAAATTACGGCAACGTTGTTGAGTTAATAATTGTATGATTTTAGAACCGGCAAATTCTAACAAGTGTAGAAAATATGAATTTTTCTATAATTGGGAACTTTCACAAATTTTAAATTCTCGTTGAATGTGAACAATACTTGATTATAGTTAAACACACTTTTGATAATCAGATGAATAATACTTTAAAATAAGCCATTTTAATTTTGAAATGAAATTTTACTGCCAAAACAAACGGCATTGTGTACTATAAACACATGTTATTTTGCAGAACCTTACCATTCTATAATGAAAACGAGGTAGTGTATGTGCCAAGATGCAAAAATACATTTAAAAACGTAGCTGGAGGAGTTTTAGTGACAGTACCAAGACACTCTTACAGCAGGTAAATTTTCGGAAGTAGCTTTCGTAAATCCCGTATTAGGCATTACTGATTTAGTCATATGTAAAACCTAAATAAAACGAATAAGATGTGTTTACCATTATTTTTAAAACGATGTAAGCCACATTATCCATAAAAAAATGCCTAACAGTCGATCTCAAAATTTTGGCCCATGAAAATATGAATATTAATTTTTTTCTAAAATGGTCAAATAGAGTTCATCGAGTATCGCCCCCCCCCCCAAAAAAAAAAACAATGCAACAATACATCGGGCGACACGTTCCATTATAACAAGAGTGTTGCAGTATTAACTAGCACATACTGTATATAATATATATGTATTGACACGATCTTTAAACTTTAAAATTGTTTTAGGAATCAGCACTCAAGACTTCGAAGATCGTTAAATAACATTTTTTTTTAAATGGCCTTAGGGCGATTGATCCACAGCCACACATAATTTATGTTACTTATAATATTTTCTAAATATTATATCACAATTAACCAGTATGTTACTGTTAAATAACCTCTACGCCTGTGACTTTTACGTCAAAGGATCAGTCGGAGGTTGCTTTTTTTTACATAAATAACACAAATAAATATGAAAACTTGAAATTAAATATTTCGCCGACGTTTCGGAAATCTAATCCGTTTGCTTTTTCAAGGCTTTTGTTAAAAAATCTTTTTTGCTCTGTATGATAAATACACAGCTCTAAGAATGTTTGTTATATTCAATATCCAAAGATACTTACTATTTACATAGAACTGTTGATATAGTTAACAGTTTTTTTAGTTTTTATACAATGTTAAGTTTGTGAAGTTCTTCTTTTAACAACCAAGTTGTACAGACATCTACGGAACAATTCGACATGCATCTATCCTCATTCAATAATATTATCACGGATTCTTTAATTTTTCTTTTTTTGCTATCTGCCTCTATTGTTAAAATTTTTGCCGAGTCCCAGTTTATTCTATGTCCGTTCTTCCAAGCGTGTTCGCAGATCTTTGACCTCTGTATTTCATTTTTTCTGATGTAATTTTGATGTTCGCCCAATCTTACACTAAATGGTCTAGATGACTCACCCACGTAATGTTTGTTGCACTCACGCGGAATACTATAAATGCACTTTTTTAAATTTTGCTCGTGGTTCTTCGATTTCGTCTTTGTCAGAATAGATCTTAATGTGCTGTTTGTTTGAAATACCGTCCTAATACCAAATCTATCGTTGCGGCGCAACTTTTCGGATAATCCGCATACATAAGGAATTAACGCTGTGTAACGTTTTTCAGGTTTTTGTCGTACCTGATTGTTATTTTCAATATTTATGAAGGTTTTATCGACAAAACCCCCAGGGTATTGGTTATTTATAAGAACTTCTTTTATAAATCGCTTCTCATTGTTTAGTATTTCATCATTAAAAGAAATGATTTTGGCCCTATCGTACAAACATTTTACAACACCCCTCTTAACGTGCAACGACTGATTTGAGTTGAAATTTAAATATCTGTTGGTATGTGATGGTTTTTTATAAACACTTGTTTCAATTGTACTATTTAATCTTTTAATTAAAACATCTAAAAATGTTAATTCATTTCTAGTTTCCTTTTCTAAAGTGAATTTAATGGAAGGTTTTTTATTATTTAAACGTTCCAAAAAACTGTCTAGTAACTCAATACCGTGAGGCCAGATTGCAAACATATCATCTACGTATCTCCACCAGATAACCGGTTTGTATGCATAATTTTGAACATGTCCTGTCTCAAAATCCTCCATAAATGTATTGATTAAAATCGGTGACAATGGAGAACCCATTGCCATACAGAAATCCTGCTGATAGAAATCATTTTCCAATTGAAAATAAGTTGTTTTATACACATAGTTAAAAGTTCCATTATGGTATTTACACTCAATTTAGTTCTAGCTTCCAAATTATTTTCATTTACCAATTTGTCTTTGATTATTAATTTTTAAAGTTTTGTCTACTGGGACGTTAGTAAACAGACTAACTACGTCAAAACTAACCATCAGATGTGTATTATGAATATTGTTTTCATAAAGTTTCTCCATAAAATGTTTATATTTTTTTAACAATTGGTCTTAATGGGACATTCTGTGCATGTATTTTTGGTAAGTCATAAAAATGAGGAGGCTTACTATATAAGCTTTCGTCGTTGAAAGTCATTTTTGTATTTAAATAAAGTTCTATAAATTTTGCCCTCAATTGATTTTGTTGGGTTTTTACTTAATTTTGAGTATAGTCCTTCAGTAATAAGTGTTATCATTTTTTCACCATACGTACTTTTATTTATAATGATTGTGGCATTGCCTTTATCCGCTGGCAAAATTTTAATGGTCTCATCTTTCTTAAAAGAGGATATTGACCGTTTTTCTTCTGTGCTTACACGTTTTTCGCCCATGAGTCGATCAGGGCATTTTCAATTACACACAGAACTATTGACCACGGGTAACGTGGGTCGCTGAAAGCAATATGATAGACATATAGGTGATAAAGCTAAACCTACTATAAAGATTTACTTGTATCTTATTAATGAATGAAATTATGCAAACAATTATATTTTTCTTGTTTACAGCCAGAGGTTGGAGTAATTTAAATGGAGCTTCTAGTTTGTGTTTGATCAAATTAGTGTATAATTCATTAGTTTGTTGAGCGTTTTTATGACATTTGAAGAAAATATGATCCCGGTCCCCTATTTCACTACACTGCTCACAAATATTTGGTGGCAATGTTCCTACCTTGCGAAGGTAATATGGATAACAGCCATGACCTAATTTAACTGCTTATAAGCGTTATACTCCTTTTAGAATAATTAATGATTTTATATCAATGTTCTTTTGGGATTTCTTGCTGGATAAGTGTCCACTATATAGTATATATGTTGTAGGATTAGTAGCACATTATACTTTTCACTATTGAGACCACTGTTTTTTTTAAAGACTTACATTTTCCAATGCCATCTTCTAGACAGGGTATTCCCGAAGATATTCTTTCTTTGGCCAACTGGTGTACTTTTTCGTTGTTCTCAAGGCCAATATGAGCTTTGACCCAAACAACTTTAATGATGCAATCTCTCTCAGTCAAATTATTTAATGTGGATTTAGTTTTGATAATATTTGGGATTCAGAGAGGAGAATTCATATCTATACCATTTTTAACGGACGTTAGAACAGACAGCGAATCAGATAAAATTATAGCCTTTTTACAATCGTGGTATTCAATATGTTGTAGAGCTTTCAAAATGCCCATAGTTTCAGCAGAGTATATCGAAGTATCTGGATGTAGTGTATACTTTTCCCTACGGTTGATACCGGGTTCAAGAATTGCACATTCTGTCCCATTTTAATTTTTTGAAGCGTCTGTAAAATACATAAGTAATTATGCCATTCAAATGTTATCTTGTTTACATTATCTTGCTAACTTCTGACAATTCATAATAATTAGGTAATACTACAATTGGTTTATTAAAATAAGTCACATAATTCACACCATCCGATCGTGTGTATAGTTTATCTAAATCAGGAAATATAATAACAACTTTTATGATATTACCTCTGCTTTTGTTTGATTTGGTGAACAAAGATAATATTTGAATGATCACTAAAAAGATAATCCCTAATTTTGTTACACTCTAAAAGGGTGAAACAGCCGTAGGTAGACTTCCCACGTTACACTCGTGTACGTACAAAAGTGTCAAAAGTAGGCCAGAAGGAAACACACCAAATAGGTTAACTAGTCTATCAACAGATGGCGTGAATAGTACCGATTGATTAATTTATGAAAACCATCTCTTTCTAAAAGTTTTAAATAAAAATTAAATGCATTTCAAAGAGTAAACAACAATAAACACATTTATTTAATTAAATAAGCTTAATACAAGGTTCCATGTACAATAATTTCACAAATTTAGTAGGTCAAAAGGAACAATTTATTTCTATGTCCAGTATAAGAGTTTTTAGGTTGGCAACGAGAATGTAGATAGCCGCACGCAGCGAATTAGTTTTTCTGTAATCACAAGGCTATAAATAGTTGATGAATTAAAGAAGTCGTTCTTTTTGGTTTCCTGAAAGTTAAGGCGAAAATAACTTGGTGTTTTTTTTAAGTCAGAATCCATTCTTGTGCTTATCGATAATTTAAAATCGGATTATGATTTATTTCACCGTGTGTTGAAAATATTCATGCTAGTAATATTTCAACCAGTTGATTAGATTGAAATCGGATTTATAAGTTAAATCAACGTCCAGAATACATCTGGGTAAGTTCATACTATTTAATCACGTATTACCACGTGTTAAGACTTTACATAATTTTCAAGCCATATGCTAATTTCTTTAAGGTTATAAACCATGCTAATTTATATTAATTTCTATCGTAGACGTTTTTGCCGGGCCAGAGTTTTTGTTCTAACAGTTTCACAGGAGGTCATAGTTTTTCTACTGGACGAAAGTTTTATACTGGATGATAGATTTCCACAATCATATTTAACAATAGAATTTTGTACTAGTAATTTTTGTACAAACTTAATTTTACCACATGGTTTAGATTTGTGAAATACCACATTGTACATCGATCTTGATTGGAGGAAAATAATTTACAAGGCATTTAGTTAACTGCTATAACAAGATATTTTCTGGAAAATTATACCACTACCTGGGAGATCTACTTCGAGGCATCGTTGGGACCTATTCCTGATCCGGAGCACCTGGTAGCACCTGGTAGCACCGACTCCACAAAGTTAAGTGACCCATTATTAAAAATTGTAGTATCGCTAGCGAATCATAGTCGCTAGAATTTTTCTTATCTACCTAAAATTATTTCACGTCAGTCGTAGCGTGGTTATGATAGTGTAGTAAAATTATTTATGTAGTAATCTAACTATTTAACATTTAATTCCTTTTCTCTCAATTATTGATACTGTTTTAATGAATTAAATAGTACCAATTTTTTTTCCCTCATATAATACTATTTGCTACATATATATTTTTTTATATTTTCCATTTATTGTACACTGTACGTGTTGTGTGTGTTGTATATAATTAATTTTTGTTATTATTATTGTTTAATAAACACTGTTCTCTCCTTAGATGATCTTTTTATTGTCATCCCTATCTCACTGTACTCTAGGATTTGTAATACCTAGGGGCCTCATGTCATGTGCCTTAGGTACGATTACGATTCTTGATTTTTAGATCGTAACAATTTATGCTCCATATCTCGGAAAAGAGAGATGTTAAAAAAAGTCCACACATAACCTTATTGTTCACCCATAAACACGCACTGAAAACATTTATCTTCATAATTTACTGTCCCTGTATAGAAGATGACAACAGGGAACGAAATCTTCGTTATCCAATAACTTAAAGTAAATTACGGTATCAGTACAGAATTATGTTGTATTAAATCGATATTTTGTCATATCAGGGGTGTTGTCAGACCCTTCTCATCTCCTGCAACTTCACTGTAACACACAACATTTAATTATTGTATCCTTTTATTAAGTGGCCCAGACAAGAATGGCAACTGAGAACTTCATCGAGTCAATACGTTTCGTTGTATCATATAATATCGTATAGACATCTTATGTGTGCTGAGGATTTATTAGGTGTTTTCACTATTGATATTATTAAAATAAAGTTCCTGCTTGTTATACTAAAGCACCACTTGATATTTAAATAGCATTCTATCGTCCATCGAATTAAAATTTCAACAAATAAATAACACAGAGTCTTAATAATTCAACAAATATACAAATCACGCTATAATTGGCGGTGACGTCATCGGTTTTATTACTGTCATGAATCGCGTTTAAATAGTGGTAGACACAACTTTTTATTCGCTTTATTTATGTTTTACATGTGACTAAATAAGTAATCTCCAGCTATTGTTTCGGATATGTTTTCATCTTGGCACAAAACACCACCTCGTTTTCATTATACACTGTGTCCCACTTTTCATGGAGCCACCTCATATCTCGCTCACCTGATATCCGAATGTTTTGAAATTTTGGTGGTGAATATATACCTATGAAGTGAGTCTTTTGACGTAACCACATTCGACTGTAGTCAGTGGCGTTCGATTCTATCATGGAAAAAGAGGGTCGATTTTTCAAAAAAAAGTATTAGCGATTTTATTAGAGAAAAACTAGTAAAATCTTCCTAATCAGTACCTTTAGAAACCCCGTTCTACAAGATTACATCGTTGTGTGTCCAAAGGCGTTTGAGATATGGGCCCTCAAAAACAATTTTTTTCAACTTAAAATAATTTGTATCTGTGAAACGGATTGTCATATGAAAAAAATGTATTCTTTATTTTTTGTTCAGAATAATGTATTGTACTGGTATGAAATGGTTCTAGAAAAAAATTACTACTTTTTTAATAAAGCAAAAATTCTAATTTTTACATACCTACCATGTTTTTAACAAATAATCTTTAATTAAGACCTAAGTAAGCCATGAAAACAAAAGTTATTGCAAGTGTCAATGTATTGTTGAAAGTCAAGAAGTTAATACGTTAAAAATTTAATGAATGATGGATTAATGTTACATAATAAGTGAACTGATTTCTTTTATGAAAATGGTTCAACGTTTAACAATGCAAGAAAAAGTGGAATTGGTTCGTTTAGTCGGAGATAATGCCAGATTATTTAGAGAAGCTGCTGATGAATTTAATTTACGGCATCCTGGCCGTCAGCCTCCCATTCGCCATAAATCGGTAGCAACCATTGATACAAATTTTAACAATGGAGGAAATATATGTAAGTTAAGACCAAAGAATTATAATTTACAAAATCGGCAAATTCAAAACGAGGAACGCATTTTATAATATTTTAGATAACATCCAAGATCTAGCATAAGGCAAGTAGCTTTAAATCTAAATTTTAGTAAAAACATCGTTTGGCGCTGCCTGAAAAAACATAGAAAAAGATCATTCAAACCAAAATTTCTACATAACCTAGAAGATGGAGATACATACAGAAGACTAGATTTCTGTTTTTGGGCCCAGGGTGAATTTTTAAACAATGTCAATTTTCTGAAAAACGTCATATTTACTGATGAAGCAACATTCACTACCAATGGGGTAGTATGCTCTCAGAATTGCCGTTTTTAGGCTGACGAAAATCCCCACTGGTTTATCAGTACTAAAAGCCAATATGTGTCAAAAGTTAACGTTTGGTGTGGTTTATGGAAGGATCAGATTATTGGGCCTTTTTTGATTCCAAGATTGAATGGAGAAGCTTATTTAAATTTGTTGCAAAGAGAAATTGAACCCTTTCAAAATAATCTGCCTCAAGACGTCAGAAGATACTTGTATTATCAACTTGATGGTGCCCCGGCTCATAATGTTGCAAGTGGTTGGCTAGAAGATAATTTTCCAGGTAGATGGATGGGTTTAAGAAGTCAAGTTCAGGAGTTTCCCCCGAGGTCTCCAGACCTGACACCACTAGATTTTTATTTGTGGGGTCGTCTAAAAAATATAGTGTATAATAACAGAACATGTAGCCAAGATGTGTTAATGATCAGAATTAAACAGGCATGTGTTGAAATCACTCCAGCCGAGATTAGAAAAGTTGTACGGCATGTAAGAAAACGGATTAAGCAATGTATCCGGAATGATGGTGGTTACATAGAAACGCAAAGAATTATATAATTAAATTGTTTGTCTAGATTATTTGTTAGAAACATGGTAAGGTAAGGTATGTACAAATTAAAATTTTTGCATTATTAAAAAAATAGTAATTTTTTTGTAGAATCATTTCATACTAGTACAATACATTATTCTGAACAAAAAATAAAGAATACGTTTTTTTCATATGACAATCCGTTTCACAGATACAAATTATTTTAAGTTGAAAAAAATTGATTTTTAAGGGCCCATATCTCAAACGCCTTTGAACACACAACTATGTAATCTTGTACAACGGGGTTTCTAAAGGTACTGATTAGGAATATTTTACTAGTTTTTCTCTAAAAAAATCGCTAATACTTTTTATTCAAAAATCGACTCACTTTTTCCATGATAGAATCGAACGCCACTGACTACAGTCGAATGTGGTTACGTCTAAAGACTCACTTCAAAGGTATATATTCATCATCAAAATTTCAAAACATTCGGATATCAGGTGAGCGAGATATGAGGGTGGTTCCATGAAAAGTGGGACACACTGTATAATGGTAAGGTAAAGCTTCGCAAAATAACATGTATTTGTAATTCACAATGTTTCTTTACTGACAATGCAACTGCTGACGTCATGAGTGCGCAGTGGAATGATGTAGTGTTTTTGGTGGTAAAATTTCAATTCAAAATTGAAATGGCTTATTGTTAGGTATCACCGACTGGTTATCAAAATGCAAGTGTTCCTAACCGTAATCAAGTATTATTATCATCATACTCAAAGAGAATTTAAGACTTGTGGAAACACCTACTTGCCGTAAAGTATATAGAAGGTGATGCTGGTAACATAATACAACAGATAAGGCATTAAAAATAAATGCTGGAATGCGGCGATTTTCTTGCTGTACTAAATGCTGACGCGCAACATTTCGAGAAAGTATTTTTATAACTATCAAAGGCTCATTGTAAATTTTTCCGATTATTAATTTTTAATAAAATTCACAATCTCAATTAAACACTTGCGTTCTTAAGGGGAAACGGTGGCGCAGTGGTTAACGCATTTAACATACATATTGGAATACCTAGTCAAATTGGTTCGAACCGTACTTATTGCTAAATAATAGTAATTATTAAATTGCCCCCAAAAATTCGTTGCGAATACAATATAAATTGAAGAACCCTGTAAAGTAAACTTCATATTTCTATGTCAGTTAAAAAATTTCAAAGCTTTGCCGCCTATTACCACTAGGATAGAGCGGGGCATGGATTAAAATAAGAAATTAAGAGAAACTTGCCAGTATCAGTTATAATTTCTAATAATTACGCCACTCACTCCTAAAATATTTTACGATCTAACGGTCACTACCGTTTACTTAATTTTTTACACACATGCATAACGCTGTAAAAGGGCAAGCCCTTTTATGGCCGAGTTTTATGGCTTTTTTTTGGGTGTCTCGCGCCGGCGCCGTTGGGTGTCTCCTTTGTCGGGAATTTTTTATTTGACTTAGAAATATGAAGTTCACTTTATCCTTTTATGTACTTAACATAAAAGAAATTGTAGTAGAAAGTTCTGAATTAAATCCGAGTGTCGCAAGTTTTTTCTTTAAACAAGAGAATGTATAAAATTGTGTCTTATTGCAATTACTTCAACGTCCACGTAGTGGAGTAGAAGCATAGTAAGTGGGTAAACGTAAAACAAAATTCAAAAATTTGTTTTGCTGAAATAGGCTTAGAATATCATAAAACGTCGAGATTTTAAAATTGAGCGAAGAAATTTTCTGTCTGTCGATCGGTCTGTCTGTAGCTTTTTTTGTGCGCGTTTTCTCAGAAAATTTTTAAAATATTGATTTGAAAGTTACACACACATATGTATCATGACGAGATCTGGAACTAGATTATATACATTTATTTATAACTACAAGGATGTGGAAGTGAAAATGTGATAGATCCCAATAATATTTGGTATATAGTTAAACAGTTGCCAAGGAAGACACATTATAATTCTATTAAAAAATATGCATGGTGACCATTCTAAGAAATAATTCAACTATGGTGGGAAGTATTTTCGTATATTTGTATATTTTTTTGACCAAACATTATCAGGCTCTCTTTGTAAAAATAGTGATATCTACATTCCGATTAATATTCTCATATGTCCTTTATTATTTAATAATTTGTGACGAAGTGAATTTTAGCAGACAAAAATGTAATTTAATTTAATCATAGACTTCGCCACTTTTCCCATCTTACGGCCGAAAGATTAGAAATTGTTCTGTTCATCTTTATTTAGCCCTCGACATGTAGTTTTCTATAGGAAAATAATGTAAGGTTCCGCAGCGATGAGAAGTTTTCTAAAATAAAATTTTAATTGATTCCGATAAATTATTCCGGATGGCGTTAGTCACAGTTAAATTATTCCCCACTTGGTATTCAACACCAAGTTGGAGGGGCTTTTTACTTTCTGGGGGAACCAGCTAGTCAAAGAGACACGGAAACGAGAGTTCACTTCTGAGAGCCTAAAGGATTACCACGTGGGGATTCAATACCGTACCGACCGTTCACCTGGAGATCACCACGTGTGTAATTCGATAGTCTCTGCCATCGCCGTAAAATATAATAGCAATGTAAGTTTTAAAACATTTTTTGGTATTTCCGTAAATTTCAAAATTAAATTTCATCTTAACAGTTAAATGAATTAACACGTGGGGGTTCTAAAATACCGTACCGACCGTCCACCTGGAGAACGCCCCGTGAGAGTTTACTTAACTGTGCCCCGTATACCAGCAGTGTAAATTCACAATTTATTTTATTTGATACACTTCATAAATAATATTTTCATGATAAAGTAGCAAATCTCTGTTAAATATTCATGGTCCGATTTGTCTATATTAGAGAAGTGTACGATAAAAATTATTTGATCCGAGATAAGCAACTGTTTCTTGCCCTGCGTTTTTATTCGCTATTACCAGATAAGAAATAAAACATTGAAACGCGTGATTAACAATAACACTTTAAAACGATTTCAAATTTGAAGTATCAGAATGTAAATATATTTTTCCGAAATACCGACGCACATCATAGACATAACAAAATTATTCTGTGTTAATGTTTGTCCAATTGGGGGCCCTGTTAGATTATCAAGATTTAATCCATATAGCTATGTCCCAAATAATTTCCAAGGGAAAATGGACATAGAAGATATTTCGAGAGAATTATTATTTTGTCTCAGACTGTGGAGTCAAAATAATATCCGCCAAGTGGGTTGGGATGATAGAAACCCGCCGTCCGTAAATTTCTGTTTTTATTAAACCGAATTTTGCCGTGTAAAACCGTTCCAAAGCCTATTGTTTTAACCTAACCGTTGTTTCATAATTTATTGTGTTAAAATAATATCCGACATGTTGTCGGATTGGTAGAACTCCGTTTTCCGGCTATTTTATTATTTTATTTTGTTTTAAACTATTTCATAGATTAGCGAATTAGGATAAAATCTGTTAGTTCTAAATAGTTTTCAGTAATTTGTTATAGTCCGAGAGTTCAGGGGAAAATCTAGGAGATACACTGAATAAATAAATTATATTTATATTTTGATACATAAACCTTTTCACTGTACATCTGGCAAGAAACACGTGGCGAATCTTATTTCCGAACCGAATGCAATTAGAGGTACTCAACTATGTGGTTTGAGGCGCTTGGCGAATCTCTCTGAACCGAACCGATACCGTCGAGATTAATTCTGGCTGTCCGTCCAGGCAGAAAGATCTTTACCAAGGGAGCTAATACCGAATCCGATTACCATTTTACTCGGTATCAGTTTTCCACAATTTCACCAAGTTCTTTACACCACATGCTGCCAATTCCTATCCGACAGGTATACAGATATGATAAATTCTGTCCGAGAATAGTTGTTTACTTTTACTAAAAATTTAATTGCTTTCTGCTTGGCCACTAATTTGTTTTGTCTTAACATCCACTGCTGCTTGCTTGCTGTTATAACCGACCGTACCGATTATTACCGTTTTTAAAGTCTTACAGCTTTGCCGCCAAGCCTACTATCATTTTGCACACTATTTGCTTGGTTTTGTTGATAACCGAATTAATAAGAAAATATTAGAGTCAAAAGTTTAATATCTTCTCACCGCCTGGTTCCTTGTCTTCGTAGCTTCACTTGTTTTCATAGTTTCACTTGCTTTCGTAGTTTCACTTGTAAATAAACCGAAATGATATATCTTTAAGTTTTACTTGTAAATTTCCATAATATGACATATCTTAAGTTTTGATATTATTTATCTGAACTCTATAAGAGTATTTTGGTACCTGACCGTTTTATTTATTTTAATAATTATTGTTTGTTGTTGACTACTTAATATATTTTAATAAATGTTGTTATCTTCCGAGATGTGCGTTTTACTGTTGTGTGTGAATGAAGATCTAATCTGCCGTACAGACCCCTGAACATAACGTGTCTTCACTGTAGCTATCCCAGCCCTGCTGCAACAGGCTGCGTTTAGGAGGCTAATGTGGGACCTTTGTCCTACGTAAAAATTGCAAAGGTGGCGCTCGAGATAACCGAATTTAACCGAACTACAGCTCAGCGCTAAAGTGACGCTTCCGCTTGTCTATGCGCTAGGCAACCGGGAGAAAGCTCGTCACAATTTTTTTAGGATGACCGTCCTGTATAAATAAAGAGGGAAGTCTTGCATAAACAGCTTTACCGATTTTTAAAAATTATTCTGATGTGCACTAATGATTTTTATTTTCGGGCGAAACTGATAAGTGAAACGCATTTATTTTTTGGAAAGGTTTAAATGGATCAGATACATCTGGTTCTGTCCGCAATTTCATTGTGGACAATTTGTTTTTTTCTTCAGCTAGATACATTTAAGAAAAACTGTAACAAAATACAGTTTTAAATGTTTCCCCGTTTAAACGAAAATTTTTAGGGACTAGAATTTAATCCAAAACTTTTTGCTGCACTCTTGTAATATTTGCAATTACAACAAAATATCTGTTGCTACAAAAAAAACAATACTTTTTATTTAGAGATATTTAGACTATTCTTTACTCCGACACTATCTATCTGCATTGAAACATACTCTTTATAGGATTTTGCAAACAGCAGAAAAAATAACTATCTATAACTAAAATAAAAACATTATTGAAATTTTTTCACTCTTTCGATATCTAACCAACATGGCAATACATTTCCAAGCAACTGGACGCGAACAAGCAAATTGACATCGTTTACACCGATTTCTCCAAGGCGTTCGACCGCCTGGATCACGGTATTCTGTTAGAGAAATGGAGTAAGTTTAGGTTGTCAGTGATGCAATTAGATTTTTTCTCTTCATATCTAAAGAACAGGCGTTAGTATGTGGAATACTGTGGTCACAGGTCGTTTGACGTTCGGGCCACTTCCGGTGTTCCCCAGGGCTCTGTACTGGGCCCACTTATGTTTACTGTTTTCATAAATGATATTGTAGCTAATCTCAATATAGAGAGCTTTTTATCTGCTGATGATTTGAAAACATATTGTGTAATAGGAAACAAAAATGACTGTGAAAATCTTCAGAATAACCTAAATATCGTTAATGAATGGTGCCTGTCCAATTGCTTGCCTCTTAACATATCCAAGTGTAACATACTCACCTTTTCTAAAATGCGTCATCCCATCTATTACAACTATCATATAAATGGTCAAATATTGTAGAAACCTGATACAGTAGAGGATCTTGGAATTATTTTTGATAAGTGCCTTAGTTTTAAGGAGCATATTACTTTGACCATAGCGTCAGCTTTAAAAGTTTGGGTTTTATAATAAGAAATTGTAAAGGATTCAGCACCACTGATATTATGAAGTTGCTGTACTATTCATTTGTATGATCAAAATTGGAATACTGCTCGTTGATATGGTGTCCAGGATATGCTATTTACATAAATACTGTTGAGAATGTTCAGCGCCGTTTTGTTAAGTATTTGTGCTTTGTTGAAGATGGTATCTACCCAATAACTGGTTATTCGCAAAATATTATGCTGGACAGATTTCACATGTCTAACTTGGAAAATAGAAGAAAAATACATTCAATGGTCTTTCTTTTTAAAATTATTTAAAACATGTTTGATTGCCCTCTCACTCTAGAACCAATAAATGTTCATACACCTCGTATAACAAGTCGGAATCGTGATACTTTCTATCGTCCTACCCCTCGAACTAACTTACTAAAATTTTCAACTTTATATTTCATGTGTAAAAATTATAATCTACAGCAAGATCAGCTAGATATATTTAACTGTAGTATTAATTCTATTAAACAACTTAATTTATGATTTATAGCGTTTTCTTTTTGTACTTATCCTGTAATTATCTTATCTCTATTTTATTATAATATTTTTACGTACTTGCAATGTTTTATGTCTTGATAGTTTAATTAGCTTAATTAGTTTTTAGTTTATTATACTGTTTTCGTATTCTCTATTGTAATGTTCCCACCCTAATTGGTTACCTGTTGGGTGGTTGTATTCAAATAAATAAATAAATAAATAAATAACCTGAATCCTGGTTATGCTAGCAAATTAAAATCCTTTGCTTTAGTCTAATTTCTTATTTGACAATTTTCATTCTAATACTAGCATCCACACAGTCCCCTACGGCCATGCAGATTAAACTCGTATCTACATAACCCCCTACGATCATGAAGATTCAGTTAAAAATGGGAACAAAGACCTAAAATGAATTTATTTATCTACCTTCTGTTAAAAAATGTTTATCTAATGGATTACATTTTCATATCATTCTGTTTCTTTGAAACGTTTTTCACCCTTATTCTGGCTCATCAGAAAGACATAAAGCCACTCATAAAGATGTTTCAAGCAAAACCAAGACAATTTCTATGAATAAGTGTGAAATAATTATATTTGACATTGACTGAAACGTTTCAAATGCATTCCCAAGAAACAGAATAATAGATTTCGTGAAAATGTAATCCATTAGAATGAACATTTCTTTAAGACAAGGTAGATAAATAAATTCATTTTAGGCCTCATTTTAAACTGAATCTTCATGATCGTAGGGGGTTATGTAGATACTAGTTTAATGCATGTCCGTAGGGGACTGTGTGGATGCTAGTGTTAGAATGAGAATTGTCAAATAAGAAATTAGACAAATTCATTTTAGGATTTTAATTCGCTAGCATAACCAGAATGCAGGTTATCGAAAGAAGGAAAGGATTTCATTAATATATATTTTTACACAAAGTTTTTCTTTTAGTAATAGACAGTTATTTTTTCTGCTGTTTGCAAAATCTTATAAAGAATATGTTTCAATACAATTATAAGCATACAAATAACAATTCCAGTAATTTTCAATATAGAATTTAAGGAAACCTCACAGCCCAAACCGGAAAAGGAGCATTTCATAAAAAAAATAGACGACAATAAACTTTTTAGAACTGTAGCATTAATAAAATGGGACAAACTATACGAAGAAAGAAACCCCGAAAAGGCAATTAATATATTCTATGAAAACATAAATCTAAGTGTAAATGAAGCAACCAAGGTAATTAAAATAAAAAGTAAAAACACTAAACTCAAACCATGGATGACCCAAGGTATTCTAAACTCTATAAGAAAACGTGATAGACTTAAACAAAAATTACTAAAGAACAAACATAACACTGATATTAAAAACTATTACAAAAACTATAGAAATATAGTAACGACACTAATTAAAACTTCAAAAAACAACTTCTATAAGGGGAAAATTCTCGAGGCCGGAAACAATTACAGAGAAGTTTGGGACTGTATCAACGAAGCCACAAATTGCAATAAAAAGTGCAAAGACAATGTAGAGCAAATAATAACAGACGACAACATAGTAATCACAAACAAAAACGAAATAGCGTCGACCTTTAACCAGTTCTTTATTGACATCGGCGAAAAAATATCTAGTGATATTCCGAAACACGCACAAAATCTGACCTTAAACGACAACACAAGCCAGCATCTAAACTCCATGTTCCTGGAAGACGTTGATGATAATGAAATAAAAAATATAATATGCACCCTCAAAAACTCCTCCTCTCCAGGAAAAGATGGAATAACGGTAAAAACACTAAAACTTCTATCGGCTCACATCTGTAAACCTCTAGCACATATTATCAACCTTATCTTCAAAAACGCAGATATACCTGAAGCCTTTAAAGAAAGCATAGTTGTTCCAATTTATAAAAATGGTAACAAGAATTACATGACAAATTTCCGTCCAGTATCGTTGATTAATAATGTCGCAAAAATTTTCGAAAAATGTCTGAACCACAGGCTTCGTTCATATCTTGAGAAAAATAAAATTATCTCAAAAAATCAGTATGGATTCCAAAAAAACTTAAGCACAGAAGATCCTCTCCAATTACTAACAGATAAAATTACAACTAATTTTGAAAAGAACGAAAAAATCATAGCTATCTTTTTGGATTTACAAAAAGCCTTCGATACGGTGTCGCATAGCCAGTTACTGGAAAAACTAAACAAGATGGGAATTAGGGGTGTTGCCTACAACTTATTAAAACAATATCTGTCAAATAGACCCCAGCAAGTAAAAATTGGCAACGCTCTTAGCACTAGGAAAATATTAAAAACTGGAGTTCCACAGGGAACAGTCTTAGGTCCTACCTTATTCCTGCTGTTTATCAATGGCTTACTGAACAAAAACTTTGGATGCAACATCATATCATACGCAGATGACACCGTATTGATATGTTCGGGAGAAACCTGGAACTTAGCGCGACAAAAGGCGGCTGAGGCAATTAGTAAAGTAAAAAACTGGCTAGATATCAATTTATTAAAACTGAATATAGCAAAGACTAAATTCATGACTTTTTCTCCAACGAAGGCAGGACTACCCCAAACGGTACAACCTATTCTTATAGATAGAGAAACGAATACTTACATTCAAAATACCACAACTATCAAATACCTCGGCGTTATTTTCGATAATCACCTAAAATGGGATAATCATATTAAATATTTAAACGGGAAGCTAAGAAAATTAATATATAAATTCTATAACCTGAAAAGTATACTAAATAGAAAGACTCTCCTAGTGACATATAACAGCCTAGTGGAATCCCTAATTAGGTATGGTATTAGCGTCTGGGGATCAGCCTACAGTGCAACCCTCCAGCCTCTTCAGATAACACAAAATTATATACTACGGACAATTTTTAACAGGAAAAGTAGAGACAACTGTGGAAATATATTTACTGATAATGAATTACTGAGTGTGAAGGGTTTGTATATGCATGCGGCTATAGTTTATACTCACAACAAGAAACATACATTTGGATCGCCGGTAAATCACCAATATGAAACCAGAAATAGATCTAAAATCTCGTATCAAACTCCAAAATACAACAAAACAATATGTCAGAAGCAAATCAAATTCAATGGAATTAAACTATACAACCAACTACCTGAATATATTAAAGTCCATAATAAAAAGAAATTCAAAAGGACATGTAAAAAGTATATAACAGACAATTACACCACACTCCTCCAACTATTGGCCTAATAATAAAACAAATCCATCCCCCGTAACTACCGACTCTTGTAACTAACCAAGTCGAAAATAAAAATAATATATTTTAAATATAATTAATTATAAATTCTCCTTGTCTTGTCTAATTATTTCACTTTATATTATATTATATTGTATTATGTCTTTATATTATATTATAACTATAAATCGTAATAGAAAATGCAACCACAATGTAAAAAGATTTAAAAAAATAGTAATAATAATAATAATGCATGAGCAAAATGTTAAATACTGCTAGACATAACACGAGGTCCCCTCAGGTGTCATAACACGTAATGTTAATAAATTGAATTATAAATTAATAATAAATAGATTAACTAGATAATTACAAAAAATGTACAACTTGTAAATTGTTGCAGTAATAATAAATTTTTAAACTATCTATCTGCATAATAATTTTCTAATCTATCAATTGAATTCAAACAAAACCAAAAAAAACATTACGCTACATTAAAGTTCATAGTTATTTGTACAGTGATATTGATAAATAGGAAGGAAATACTTGTGCAACCATCTCTTGAATATTAATCGATATTGTGCCAGCGATAAACCGTTTTTGCTACAAAAACAAACTATACAAGTAACTATGAGATAACAGTAATTATTCTGGTGTGTGGAGATGAATGAAAAGTGAGAGATGCAATAAATCTTATGGCATAGTGTGATGCGTGACAGGATGAAGGTACCTTTAGGGCGAGGGCCTGGATGCGTGGCGGCAAGGGAGGACAAGTCTGGAACAAAGGAACAAAAACACTAATTTGTCCTCGTTGCTATCCCACTGATTGCTATTAGTAGGCACAGCGGCATGCATACGACAATTGCGAGGGCTCTTAGCAAAAACACAAGTCTCACAGTGAAACAATGATTGTTGATAAGAGCGGACCGCTTTTAGCATAATATAACGTGCGATTTTCAAGAACTTTAGGCAAATTGCAAACTCGATTAACTCGTTTTTGTTATAATTATATGTGCACTATAAATTACCAGGGGCTATTGGTGATAAATCAACGTTTTAGGTAGTAGTGTAGCGTACACGTAAAACGTTCTGAGATTTTTATTTTTGAAACGCGACTGTAAATAAGGCCAGTGGAATTAGACAAAAGTAGACGAAAATTGGATGCAATTCGCCACAGAACGTCACGTGGTTTAATGGGTAGATTGACTAGTAAGAAACATTAGGCCAGGCTAAATAAGGGTCAAAATTTAAAAAAATAATAATAATTAGTCGTTACAGCAAACTGATAATGGAATATTGTAGAAAATATCATAACTAAGAAAGGAAAGATAGTCCAAACTACCACCGACTTTCTGGGGTGAAATGGGGTGGATTTTTAGGGGCGAAGAACAGTTTCTTGCGACTTCTGGCTAAACTAAGCATCCTATGAGAAAATGTTGAATATAAAAGTTGTAGGTAATAAAGATGTCTACAACTGTTGTAGAATGCAATTTTATCCTAACCTCAAAATTTTTCGAGAAATACGTTTTTTTCGGTTTTTTATTTTTTTCTTCTAGAATAATAATTCGATTTAGCTCAAACTTGGTGAAACTATGCCTTTCGGTGTCCCACATAAGCTTCATTTCTTTTGGACCACAATATTTAACGATTGTTGCTTAATTCAATTTATAAAAAAAGTGAAATTTTCAACTGCAATTCTTCATAAATGTACTTGTCCAACAGAGTTCGGACAGTGTTCATTTCTGTTGTTTTCTACTACTTTCAATAAATAAAAACATATTATTTATATAGCGCAATGGAAGAAATTGCAGGAAAATCGAAAAATTCGAAAAAATGCCCTTTTTTCTTTGTATGTGTTATGATTACAGTGTGAACGTAAAGAAACGCACAAAATTCATATCTTTGATGTGTGCCATTTTTCAAACAAATCCTCGAACAGGTCGATTTTAGTTTTGTAAATGTTACATTTTGTCACTATACCAAAATTCATGACGTCATTTGTTTTTGAGTTATGACACCATCATAATTTTTTTTTAATAGAAATAGACATTTTTGTTTACTGTTTCTGGTGGTATATTACTTTAGCTTTCTGGTGATATAAAAAAAGATATATTACCTGAGCCATTCTTTTGAAAAAACGACATTTTATGTAAAAATAGCTTACCTTTCGCAAATGGGCCTTTACAGTACATTCGAATACAACAACTTTCACGGGGGTATTTCAAACGCTCGAGTTTCACGCGCCTTGGTTGCAAACGTAATCCCACCAATCATCATCGAGGACATAACAGAATAACTTGCAAACCGGCAACACTGCGATCACCGAGCGTGCGGATAGCGGATAACCTTAAACTTTCATTTGAGCTGTCGTCTTTTCTGGGGCATTTTCGGTCGTATTTTCACAGATTGGAACAAAACACTGCTTGCTAGATATTTTAATCGAAATCGGAAACTTTCAATTTACGCTAACCTCAAAACCAAAATGTTAACATCAACAAGCTGTCAAACGTCTAGTCATGAGCGATATGTCACTGCCGGTGATTAAATCACCGTGATTATATAAAATATTAATATAAAGTGTAATTTACATCGTTTTACTTTCAATTTATACTTGTCCAGTGCTGCTTAATGCAGCCATACATTCACACAAACAAATTACGGTGAACGGTAAACATATTAGCTTGCAGATTGTGATGGCGTTAGTTTAAAACCACCGGAAGTGAAAAATATAAGTCGCCGTTAAGGAGTGATTGGAAAATCGCGATATCGCCCATCACTACAAACGTCAATTGAATGCTGATTTTGTACAACGTTGCCGAGTCGCCTTTTACACTATTGGCTTGGGATTGCTGACGTATTAATGGCGCGTTACGGATAATCGTTTAAATTGGACTTGTAAATAGGTGATTTCAATTATTTCTTTCTGGCTCTAATCTGCATCAAAATAGAAATTGAAAAAATATGGGTATTTTAATTTTTCATAAAATTTATGATTCCGCAATAAAAAAAATATGCTGAAAAGGCCCATTCACGAGTAGTTTCTTATGGCCTAATAAATCTTGTTGCTTACATTTTTGTTTTAACTAGCATGAAAACATTTGACATAAATACAAAACAAAGAAAATAATAAAAAAACAATCACCTTAACAACAGAGAGATACAGGCCTTTTTGTGTAAAGTATCGATAAATTTCTTATTCCTGGCACCTATGGAACCTCAGTTTTGTGATACTTCTGAGACAGTGTAAAACTAGTGAATGCAATGCCACGTTTAAGTGAAAGAGAACGCTTAGAACTTTTAATGATGGTAGGATATGGTGATAGGCTGGGAACTCATCAGGAAGCATGTGATGTTTTCAATGCCAAGTATCCCGAAAAGCAAATTTCTAGATCCACTGTAAGTAGATTGGTGGCTAGATATGATGAATCTGGCAGTGTAGCTGACCTCCCTAGATCTGGTCGCCCTAGCACCAGGAACGAAAGCAAATTAAATATTCTTCTAGAAAGTGAGGAAAACCACCATCTTTCGACAAGGCAGCTGGCTTTAAATCATAACGCGAGTCAAACTTCTGTTGTACGTCTATTGAAAAAAAGAAAAATACCATCCATACAAAGTGCAATTAATCCACGAATTGAATGCGGACGATCCAGATCGGCGCTTACAGTTTTGGGAACAGTTGATGACCTTGTGCGATGAATACTCAAATTTTTTTCATTTTCATACATTTTCTTTAAAGGGCACTGTACATCGGCATAACTGTAGGTATTGGTCACGCGAAAATCCTCATTGGACTCAAGAAACCCATACACAGTGACGAGGCAAAGTAAACGTGTGGGCAGGTATGATTGGTGAACGTTTATTGGGACCTTCTTTTTTTGAAGAAAATCTTACGGCCGCAAGATATTTACAGCTTTTGCGAGTTGAGTTAGTGCCAGCCTTAGCAGTTATGTTTCCGAACAATGAAGATGAAAATATTCCTGCTAAAACATCTGGTTTCAGCAAGCGGGGCTCCACCTCATTTTGGGATAGCAGTACGTCAGTTTTTAGATGACACTTTTACTGGAAGGTGGATAGGTCGTCGAGGTCCGATTGAGTGGCCTCCGCGTTCACCGGATTTAACTCCCTTAGACTTTTTTCCTTGGGGTTACTTAAAGTCAAGGGTGTATTTTAACACAACGGATACCATAAAAGAATTGAAAGACAGAATTGGCTTGGAGATGAGACGAATTGCCCATGAGATGATTCAGAACAGCGTGCAAAGTGTCTACATCCGTCTTGCTCAATGCCAAATGGTTGGAGGGTCGCAATTTGAGCAATGGAGATGATTTTTTTCTCAAAATTATTTATGTAAGGTATCAATCAATAAAAACATTTTTTTACAAAAGAGTGGCTTAGGTAATATCAATTTTCACCAGAAAGTAAAAGGATTATACCACCAAAAACAGTAAACGAAAATGTCTGTTTCCATAAAAAAAAAAATTATGATGACGTTATAACTCAAAAACCAATGACGTCATAAATTTTGGTATAGTGACAGAATGTAGCATTTACAAAATTAAAATCGACCTATTCGAGGATTTTTTTGACAAATGACATACCAAAGATATGAATTTTGTACGTTTTTTAGGTCCACACTGTATTGTCAAAAATGTGTCATTATTTATTAAAATTAATAATAACAATAATTTTATAATTTCAATGGATGCTACAAACAATAAGTAAAATAATTAATAATTAATTACATTCCTCAACCACGTTTCAATTATTAAACGAACAAAAAAGTATGATCTTGATTTATATGCCTTCTACTGTAACGGTATTGGTAGGGCATATAAATGTACGCGTTTTTATTTATTTGATAATCTAAACATAGTTACTTCTAATTTTGATTATTAATAACTTTTAAATTTAAATGTAAATCGATTTTCCGGTAATTTATTTATTGAAAGTAGAAGTAAAAACAAAAGAAATAAGCCCTGTCCGAACTCTGTCGGACAAGTACATTTATGCGGAATCACAGTTGAAAATTTCACTTTTTTTATAAATTGTTTTAAACAGCAACCGCTGAATATTGTGGTCCACAAAAAAGAAACTTGTGTGGGACACCAAAAGGTACACTTGCACAAAGATTTAGCTAAATCTAATTATTCTTGTAGAAGCAAAAAAAAAAACGAGAAAACTGTTTCTAACTATTTTTCTTTCCTTAGTTATGATATGTTCTACAATATTCCATTAGCAGTTTGCTGTAACGACTTATTTTGTTGTCCAATTCTTATCTAGGCTGGTCTAGGTACACTGCCTTGAATTTGACAACGATTAACTTGTTCTTGATATCATATGTGCATCATAAATTCACAGGGGCTATTGATGATAAATCAGCGTTTTTGCTTATGGAAAAACATTAGTGTCTGTGAATTTGATATGATTAGTTACCGCTATGCATAATAGTAATCAGTGTTTTTATTAATACTATTGTTCTAAATTCTATTTTCCACTACAAACTATCCCACTCGATCAGTTTAAACTCTTAAATCGATTTTAATAGAATTAAATACAGTAGTGAATAGAGTGGATAAAAAGACCAATAATAATAAAATATGAATGAGAGTTATTTACAGCGTCGCGTGTCGCAATTAGTATATGAGTTTGTCCGAAAAAAATTGAGATTCCAGGACAAATCGGTGGAACAAAATTTGTTGTAAAGATAGACACATTGGGATTATATCATGATAACCAAGTCAAATCGGTAGATTAGTATGCAGTTAGATGTTTGACCGCTCATGTCCCGTGTTACAAAAAATAATTTCTAGTAAAATCAAAAGAACGAATATAATTTATAGTGGAGTAGATCTGGCATTTAAAAAACAAGTGCCTTTTTTCAAAAAAAAAAAAACGCGTCTTATAGAGGACGACTTCCCCCACTTTCCTGACACTTTCACATCCGAGATCTAGGTGATGGGGAGGTAGGGGGGGGGGACTGTTAAATATATGGAAAATCGGTTTTTCTCAGTTTGTGTGCGATCGGGGAGACGGACAAAAACTATTTCAGATAAGTAAGAAAGGTCTCCCCGAGCCGCGTAAACTGGTTTTTGGTTTTTTAAATCGGCCAATTAGGGCCGGAGATATGGCCGTTTGAAGGTATTGAGTTTCAGGGTAGTAAAAGGGATCGGACAGGAGGTATGAGAGGTGTTTAAGAGATAAGGAATAGGGTTAGGATGGTAATTTTTTTTCTTATTGTGGGTGGTTATAGGAAGAGGTCAAAGTCGCGGGGGGAGCTCTCTAGGGCAATTAGGAAAGGAGAGGGAGGGGGGGGGATGTGCCAAGAATGAAGACGGCCATATCTCCGGTTTTAATAGGGAGATTTAAAAAAATAAAAATAGTGTTTCTTCCTCTTTTGATCAGCTATAATGTTGGATAGGTAGAAAATAATTTTCGCTGAAAATGTAAAAATGGGGGGCAAAAGAAAAAAATTAATTTTTCTTCAAAACGACTTTTTTTAATTAAGGGAAAATGTCAGACTTACCTTTCTGACCTTCGATTTCCCTTTGTATGTGTATGAGTGAGAGGGCTGTCCCATATAAAAACACAGTAATTGCTATTAGGCTCATTTGTCAGAAATAGAGATTTTCAAAAATACATCAGCCGTTCAAAAGTAAATGAGACCGGCTTATAAATTTTTGCTGGCATATCTGTCATTACATTAGTTTTCTTTGTATAACATCCCCAGATTGTTTTGCAAAAAAAAATGATGGTCGGCGGCACATGCTTTGTTTTAAAATGGTAATTTGTGCAAGCATTTTGTTTATCTTATAAACAAAAACACATAAAGAGCCAATACTGTGTTCTTGAATGGTAATATAATTATGAATATAAATGAGGTCACCAACAAATCACAGAAAAAGCTGATACTGCGTATTAAAATGGTAATATGGTAATAAACATAAACCGTGTTAATAACACGGTTATCAAGGGTTAATAACCCTTGATAATCCTTTGTTAGAAAATGGTAATATTCTTAGATCGCAAGGAAGATCATCTAGAGCACACAGTACTACTTTTTTGTTTTAAAAAATAAAATTAAACAACGACCTGTTGCAAGGATAGATTTATTTACTTATATATAACTCAAACAACAAAACAAATGCTAAATCTTAGGAAACTAGAAATGCATAATCACTCATCATTTTCCATCTGTTCACTATTCACCAAGTCAGCACAAGCTTCTGAATCTGGAAGGGATTCCCAAAATATTTTTCTATTTAATGGCATTAAAGGGACGAGGTCGTTAAGAATCGTTTGTTTTTTTTGTGATTTAATTCCACGTGTATTTATTAATTCTGGAAGGTGTGGTATAGTATGTTTTTTTTTGTAAGAAATCGATTTCTTTATATTCTTCATCAAAGTCTGTTTTATATTTCATGAATCTACACCCACTACTAAATTTAACTTCAACTAGAGGATTTAAAGTAAAACCTTTGAGAGGATCGTCACCCTTTTTTCTTACAGCCCTATTTTTATTCGTCCAGGAATGAAACTGATTTAGTTTGAGCACATTCACGTTCTTTCTACAAATTTCAATGACTTTAACCAATTCTTGAAAATCATACACATTTCGCTTTCTTCCAAGTTTCTGTTCTATATTACTGTGAATGCCATCGGCACTCATATTAGTGTGTCCCTTGGTGAGGTACTTAATCCTAATTTCTTTAGGACCTGTGGGACGATTTACTTCGGTAATGAGTGCTGTGTATAGTACCCAATTTTCATTTTGCCCCGTATAATTATCTGCCCAGAATATAAACTTTGACACATCTCGTTCCTCAGAAATGACACGTAATATTGCATCAACAAACGCTTCGGCTTTTCTGCCAGATAGATCCTCATGCCATAGAACACAGTAGCTTTTCTTAGAACTATTTTTATTGAGAGTAGCAAAGGTTTCATTGAATACAACTAACCTGCTAATAAAAAAACTTCTCTTTACTTGTGGCATCATTGGAAGAAGCATAACCTTTTGCAAATCTATAGAATATGTACGTTTAGTGTTATTATTTTCAGCAGTTACCGCTTCTTTTGCATCTTTTTCATATTCTCGGTTAGATTTTTCAGCCTTCAATCGATGAGCGTTTAGGCGAACAGTAGTATCATCTTGACCGTTATTCTCACCGACAATGAATATTCATTCTATAATTTCAGCGGGTTGCAAAAAAGCTAGATTTAAATTTTAAAATTATGTTAATCTTCCTATTTCGTAGTTTTAAATCGAGCTATTTTGCAAACCACTGAAATTATTGAGTGAGAGTTCATGGTAATAGCTTTGTTATGGTTCTACTTAGGTAGTCTTACGGTTTTTTTAAATATACATACTAAGAAAAAAATTTATTGGCAAAAATAATAAATATTTCCCTATCGGATGTCTCTTTCTGGGGAATGGCCACCTTAAGTGACCGACTACTTATACACATTTATTATATGAGAGTGGTGGTAATGATATGGAGAGGGAAGGTAATATACCAATTAAAAACACAGCAATTGCATATACCAGGCAGTAACACAGTATCTTCAATGCAGATACTCTGTTTTTCTTTGGAATATGTCATCTACTGTGTTTTTGATTGGTTAAACTCTATATGCTTTGTCAGTTACTGTGTTCATGACAGTGAAAAATTTGTATATTGAAGCTCCAAATCATAAATAATTATGCTCAAATATGTGGGATAAGATACAGTATGTGCAAATTTGTGCTTAACTCATTTTTTTAAAAATTGTCAATTACTGTGTTTTTGCATAGGACAGCCGACTGAGCAGCGAGTGAGTAGAGAGGGTAGAGGCCACGCCTACTCTCCCGCCGCTGCAGCTGCTGAATGAAAAGAAATAAAATAAGTCCAACTCGCGCGCGTATCGCAAGTTGCTGTCCGATCGATTTTTTTTTTAAATAAAAAGAGAAATTTGTTCTCTTTAAAATGAGCCCTGGCAGAAGGGCGTAGGACTTTCCTTTGGCCTTCTGCGGGACTTAAACTTCAAGTTGTCCTCCTGCCTGTCGCAATGAAGGAATTTGAAAAATTCTTTTTTCATTTCAAAGAGGATGAAAATCCCCGTTTATTAGGAGCATTTTATGCCCCCCACTCACCTCCTTCATAAAAAAAATCGTTATGAAAAAAATACATTTTTTCTGCTGCCTCCATTTTTACATTTTCGGCGAAAATTATTACCTACCTATCCAACATTATAACTGCTCAAAGAAGGAAGAAATCCCATTTTAATTTTTCAAAATCGCCCTATTAGAACCGGAGATATAGCCGTTTTCCCTTTTTGCACGTTCTCCCCTCCCTCGCCTTCCCTAATTGCTCTAGAGAGCTGCCTCCGCGGCCTCGACCTCTTCCTATAATCACCCACAGCGGAAACAAAAATTACCATCCTAACCCCATCCCTTATCTCTTAAACACCCCTCATACCTACTGTCCGACCCCTTTTCCTACCCTGAAACTCAATCCCTTCAAACGGCCATATCTCCGGCCCTAATTGGCCGATTTTAAAAAACCAAAAACCAGTTTACGCGCCCCGGGGAGACCTTTCTTTTTTGTCTAATTTGGTAGAATTACTTCAAATACAATATTCTTGTCAAACATCCTACTAAGGGCCTGAACAGATGGACTACTTTGTGGCGCCACAGATTAGCAGCACAGAGTCGCAGGTACCAGCGCCTTCGTTGCACCACTCATGGAAGCAATTTAAAACGGTTATTCGCTTGAAGTTGCTTGTTATTTGTTAATTTTTGCACCGACCTCAAAATCGATATGTCACTCTTAAAATTTATTTTGCATAAAGATAATTACAAATGGTAATTACTGAAACCATTAATAGTATTTTTTTTAAACGCACTATATATACTTTTTTAGAATTCATTAGCAAATGCAGGAACTGATTAAATCGGTATAATTAAACCGCTAAATTGCTTAGAGAACTATTGACGATGTGGTGATAAGGAAACAATTTCTTTAATGTGAGAAACTCTTGCACGACATTTCAGATTTAACAAATAATGGCTTTGCGTGACAGATATTAGTGTTTTGTTTGGGTTTATTTGGTAAAGAAATGTTTCGTTGTTTTTACAGTTGAATAAAATGTCTGCTGCTTTAGGTACAGTGCCGGTTATGTAAAAAAAATAAGATGGCCACATTGAATCGTCCATAACAAAACATTGGATTCCATAGTTTCCTTCGGTTTGAAACTGTCACGTTATTGACCCACTGACAGAAAGCCAAGGAATGTACTAGGCTGTGAAATGCTGTACCTGTTATTTTGTTACAGATAAAAGATCTGTTCCTTGAAACAGGTACGCATCAGATTATGTAACAGGTACGGTGGAACAGTTTGATCAGTGTCACAGTCATGGTTTAGGTACCAATGTTGGTCTCTGTCACAGTCTCCATTTCAGTATCAGTATACACATACTTCATTTTGATGATCCATCGATCAAGGTCGACTTGCTGTCCAGGCGTTCCCTTTATTCCCTTTACTATTGTATGCAGGTTCTAGAGACGCGGATTTGTCAATCGAAAATGTCCTTATTTTATTATTAATTGATATAGGTACCTATATAATATTAGACCTTGATGGTCGACGGCCAAAAAAGTTTTGAGAACGGAAGTAGATTTTCTTCCGAAACGTTAACTTCCTATAGCTTTGATTTTGAGTTTTTAGTTTATAACATTGTTCTAGTTTATATATTTTTAGGTGTGAGACTTTTTGAAACAGTCAAGTATCAAGAACCAACCTCTGTCTGATCCGTTTGGCGCAGAGGTTTTTTCATTAAAATTTTTAAATATTTTTCAGTGGCAAAATACCCAATAAAAAGTAAGAAAATTAGACCTTAAACTGTTTGAAGGATGCCCATTATGACAATGCATGGGCAAAGGATATGTGAATTTATATGTGACTGCAATCGATACTTATTTGTCAATTTGTCCAATATAATACTTTAGTTATTATTTTTGACACAAAAATTCCTTTGAAGAAATGTAAGGAAGTAAAACAAAAACATCAGATATATTACATATCCTAAGTTAAAATCTGATATAACAATAAACATAAAACAAGCGAAAATAATTTCTTTGGTAAAATAGATGAAACTTAATATATTAATGTATGTAATGTATTATTATCAGTATCGCTTTATAGCACGTCTGTTTAGTATTAAGACCTTAGTAAACGGCTGCGAAACTGTTTCGAACATTCGTAGTAACAACCAGTCCCAGTCCCAAACTATATTCTGTATATTTAATGTGTCTGTTATCTTGTCTGCCACAGGTTGAAACAGGAATAGGTATCTGGAACTGGTATGACTGTCACAGGAACAGGTTGGAACTGTTACCTAAAAATAATGGTTCAGCTCATCCCTTGCGAACGTACCGTTTGATTTTATAAATAATGCCCGGGTTAATACCACAAGCAAGAAAGGGAGGTCTAGACCAGTTTCTACCCCCACCTAACGCAATTATTCAGTATGAGATATCACGTAGCTGAAGTTCGAAACGTTCAACTGAACGATAGTGAAAAAACAATTGTATTAAGATCCTTTACACCGTTCTTAAAAAGAGATTTAATTGTAATTAACCTTTAGAATTTCAACAAAAAATTCCCAAACTCCCCTTGCAACGGAAGCCATTCCCACGTGCACCCCAATTATGATTAAATTACTTCCACATCCACGTAGTGGATTGGAAGTATAGTAATCGTAAAAAAATATATTTTTTTTCTTGAAATAGGTTTAGAATGTCACGAAACGTCAAGATTTTGAATTTGAGCGAAAATAAAATTTTCTGTCTGTCGGTCTGTCTGTAGCTTTTTTTTTGTCCGCATGTTTTCTCCGGAACGGTTTAAGATATTAAATTGAAATTTTGTACACGTGTATATTATAACGAGATCTGGAACTGGATTGTTTTTTGAACATATCCGGTGAAGGGTTGGACGGTAAATGGGGGAGATAAATAAAGCAAACTGGCGAGAGTACAGAAACTTGAAATTTGGTGTATGTACTAGAAGCTAAGGCCTCAAAATTTTTTATTATATTTTCCATCCCCCCCACCGCCCCCACTCCATTATTAAAGGGGCTGATAAAATAAAATTGTGATATTCACTTGAAATTTGGTATACGTACATATTATAATGACATCAGGAACTAGATCATATCTTGGGATTATTCCATTGGAGGGTTGGGGGTTAAATAGGGATAAATAGGGGAAAATAAGTAAAGCAAGCAGGTAAGAGTACAGATACTTGGTGCATGAACGAGAAACCGAGGCCTCAGATGTTTTACTTCCCTCGCATACCGAAGAGAAGTATTGTATTCGAGAAAAAATCACCCTCCGAGATTTTTCCGGATTTTCACATTTTAGATCGTGTAGATTACGAAAATATAGGTTTTTCAATTCCGTCAGTCTGTCTGTCTGTTGGTGCATTAACTAATAAAAAACTGCTTGACGGAGAACAGTCACATTTGTTTGGTTAAACTTTCATTGGAAAATTTCCACGTTTCATGTCACTCTAAACCTATTTCAAAAAAAAATCACAGATTTCGCAGTCCTTGCAATCATGGGGACATTGGAAATGATAACATCATACATAAACATAAACTTTGTCAACTTTTTAAAATAGCACGATCCAATACACCGCTGTGTTTCCTTAAATGAAAAGTGGTAACTTGACTCCCTGTGATATATACAACCTATATTACATTTGCGCATATCAGCCGTTGCATATACGCAGTCTCACTCGACCGCGACACCGCTGTATTTCCACCTTAAATGATAACTAGTAACTTGAGCCCCTGTGATATATGCAACGCATATTACATTTGAGTATATCAGCCGTTGCATACGATAGTCTCAGTCGACCGCGACACCGCTGTCTTTCGACCTTGAACAAACACTGGTAACTGGTACGAAAACATAAACATTTCCAATACTAAAATTGTTGAAAAATTTTTTACAACCAAAATAGATGGAAAAAATTATTCTTTATTCAAATTTAAAATTTCCACGTTTCATGGCATTCTAAACCTATTAAAAAAAAATTGAAAATTATTTTGGAAAAATTTTAATAATTTTTCATCACTACTACTTATAGAATAGATGAAAAAATACTTTTTGCTCAAATTTAAAATTTACACGTTTCCATGATCTTTTAAACCTATTTCGGAAAGAAATATTTGGAACATTTTACCATTTTGTAAAAAAATTTTAACACTAGAATAGATGGCAAAAATTTTCTTTGCTCCAGTTTAAAATTTTCACAGGAGCTTAGTAATAACGATTTGGATAGAAGAACGTATGTTGTGCACAAATAAATGATGCAAAGGTTAGATAACAATGTTATCCAACTAGAAAATGTGTTGTTTTCGGAGCCGAGAAAAGACGGCCTATCCGCATTTCACCCCTGTTGGAGATGGTTTCTGGCCGTTTGGGGAGTTGACGGGGGTCGTGGATGGGTCTCGACATCACAATCATGCTCAGCATCCTCAAACACGGGGGTAACATGGGTTTAGTGGAGAAAAGACGGCCTATCCGCGTTTTACCCCCTTCGGGGGCGGTCTCTTGCTGTTTGGGGAGCTGGCGGGGATCGGGAAGGGGTCTCGACATCACCATCATGCTTAGCATCCTCGAAGGCGGGTATAAGTGTTTAGCAGAGAGAGGATGACCTATAGGATGACCTATCCGCATTTCACTCCTTTCGGGGGTGGTTTTTGACCGCTTGAGGAATTGGGTGGGGTCGAGGAGGAGTCTCGACATCAGCATCGTGCTCAACTTTCTCGAAAACGGGGGTTACACATGTTTGGCTGGTAGGAGATGACGGATACGCGGTTTACCTCTTTCGGGGGTAGTTTTTGGCCATTTGGGGAATGGGATGACCTCGGAGAGAGATTTAACCACCGCCATTGTATTCAGCATCCTCGAAAACGGGGGCGTGACATAGTCTCGTTGGGTTAGAAAAAATTTGTATTCCTGTCCGACTTACAGAAAGCACTAGCATCGAGCCGGGACGCATTAATGCTGCTGCGGCATACGAATAAAGAAGTGTGAAATCATTTGTTTCACTATTTATTCCTTTCCCTAGTGTTTATCATCAGCCGTACGGTTGGCGCATAGGTAATGTTCTGGCATACGGTGCGAATTGATGATAAAATATATGAATATCTCACTGAAACACCATCCTCAAACTGTTATATTTGTAATGTCACCCCAAAAGAAATGAATGACTTGGAGAGTCATTCTAAACGAGAAATAATTTCGTCAAGCTCTCTCTTTTTGGATGTCAAGTTTGCATGCTTGGATCAAATGTTTTTAATGTGTATTACATATTTGTTATAAATTAGATACAAAACGATGGAAATCACGAAAAGTAGCCAGGGATATTATTGAGACCCGCAAAAATGTAATTCAGGACTGTGTACGTAACGAAATGGGACTTCTTGTAGATAATCTAAAACCCAGTTTCGGGACTACAAACGATGGAAATACAGCTAGACGTTCCTTTGCTGATCCTGATCTGGCTTCACAGATCGCAGGGATAGATAAAGAACTAATATACCGCCTATGTGTTATTTTGCGAACAATAGCGTATGGTCTATCAGTTAATCCCAGAAAATTTGAAGAGTACACCCTAGAAACAGCCAACCTTTATGTATCTTTATACAATTGGTATTTCATGCCCTCTAGTGTGCACAAAATACTGATTCATGGGTTAGCTATAATCAAATCTGCTATTGTTCCAATAGATCAAGTATCAGAGGAGGCCCAAGAAGCTAGACACAAAGACTGCAAACGTTTTCGACATGGTAGCACTAGAAATATGTCTAGAAAAGCAACGATGGAAGATTTGATACATATGTTGCTAATTACATCAGACCCCCTTATTAGCAGTTTAAAGTAAACTTCATATTTCTAAGTCAGATAAAAAATTTCAAAGCTTTGGCGCCTATTAACAATAGGATAGAACGGGGCATAGATTAAAATAAGAAATTAAGGGAAACTCGCCCGTATTAGTTATAATTTCTAATAATTACGCCACTCACTCCTAAAATGTTTTACGACCTAACGGTCACTACTATTTACTTAATTTTTTACACGTACATAATGCTGTAAAAGGGCAAGCAGAACGGCACAAGTATTAAGCAGAGACGGACCACAGTCTTCCGCGATATTTCGAACGAGTTGTGTTAAATTTAGAATACATAGGTTATGTGCTTCAGACAATAATACAGTGTGTGGTTCAGTGTTTACATTTTATTTTGATTGTGAGTGCCTAGAATGTATAATGCTTTAACAGATAAGTGAAATTTCTCTTTGTTTAAGCGTATTTTATTTAGTTGTGTAAAAACATTCCGGCGGATGGTGAAATATTTGAGTGTTTTCGGTTTTTTAGTGGCTGTGGTAAAATAATATTGTGATAATGTTCAGGCCTTGGGAAGATCCTCAACCTAGTACCAGCAGAGAATTTAACGAAGATATGGGAAATGGTAATGGCTCGCAAATTACAGAGAAAAGTTCTAGACAATATTTATGAGAACATACTAAAAAAGTAGTTTTAAACGTTTATAAAAATATAAAAGAAAGTGAAGATGAAAAAGGAGCCGAGGAAAAAACGGCCTACTTAACAGGAATTTCAGAACGGTCTATCTATAGAATAATTAAGGATGTGGTACCTAATCGAAAAATTAGATCGGATAAAGGAGCAGCACGAGCATTAGATTCGTCTATGGTGAAATTGTTAAGAGATTTAATTTATAGCAAGTATATGGAAAATGAGGTACCAACGGTGGAATCAATACTTATGGAACTGAAAACAAATGGTGCAGTGTCAGTTAGTCAAGCAACATTTCGGCGCTGGACAATAAAGATAGGATTTAGGTTCAAGATTATTAATAAAAGGGCAGGTATTATGGAAAGCTTCAGAATTGTGCAGTGGCGTAATGAATATTTGGAAAATATTTAAAAAATTCGAAATGAACAACGACCTATTTATTATTTAGATGAAACTTGGTATGATACCCATGATACAGTGAAAAAAGGCTGGATAGATGGTTCAAAGAAATGTAAAGTTGATATGCCTGCAAATAAAGGAACCAGATTAGTAATTGTACATTGTGGATCAGAAAATGGATGGGTGCATAATGGTCTCAACTTAAGTGGAAAAAAAAATGGAAGAATCAAACGTTGACTATCACATGATTGCGGATATTTTTGAAGCATGGTTTAGACTTTATTGCTACCAAATACAGAAGAAAACAGCATAATTATTTCAGACAATGCTTCGTATCATTCGCGACAAATTGTGAAAATACCAAATACGGGAACAAAGAAAAATGATATTCAAGAATTTCTCCGAAAGCACAATTTGGAATTTGAAGAAAATTTTAGGAAGAAAGATCTTTTGGAAATTGTTAAGAAGCAAAACTTCCCAAAACAATATGTGATTGATAGCATGGCTAAAGCTCAAGGTCATACAGTGTTACTGCTACCCCCCACATTTTTGCATTTTTAACCCGATAGAACTAATATGGAGTCAGCTGAAAAGAAGTATTCGCAAAAATAACACCTGCCCCAAATTTGATGCCAAAGTAGTCGACCTCAATCAAGCTAAAGTGGGAGAAATAACACCAAGTAATTGGAAAAAGTGTATTCAGCATGTCATTAAAATTGAAGATGAATTTATTAAGTTAGAAAAAAGCATCAGCCCTAATCAAGACCGTTTAATAATATCTGTAGATTCAGATACCGATGATGATACCGATTTAGATAATGGTTGTGAAGTGTTGAGTGAGTGTAGTGATTAGAGTTTTAAATAAAATATTATATGTGATTTGATTTAGTGTACATTGTGAATTTATCGCTTCATTATTCTTTTACATACGTGATTTTTATTTATTATGTATATGTATACATATTATATTTGATAATTATTTATTTGTTTCTTTTTCAGAACTGAATTTATTTATATTATAGTTATTTATTTCCTGTCCAGAATTGAATTTATTTATTTCAATTATTTGTTTGTTTTCTAGAATTTTATTTATTTATTTATTCTGGGCTAATTAGATTACGGGTTATTGACATAAATTCAATATTTTCTTTATTTAATGAATTTAAAAATTTACTTTATTTCTTTGACCTATTTTAATAATATCGATAACCTTAACTCTGAACCCACATTTTTTGGCTAGGAATTGCTCGTACCTCCTCGTAGTCCTTGCTGGGCAACAATAATAATTTGATAGGTACATTAAATTATTATTGGCGAAACTGAGCAACAAAAGAATATTTGCTATAATTTTAATTTAGACTAATAAAATTCATCAATGCTCCACCAATATATAAAACATTATTCCTATCTTAACACAAGCAAAACAGAATAATTTTTTTAAATTTATCGTTATCACTGTAACAAATAATTATTTATTTATCAACCATACATTAAATTAATTAGATTGTAACTCACGGCACAATAATTTTAAGTACGGTCCTGAGCCGCAATAAATTACGTCGCCTTTGACACTTTTATGGCCGAGTTTTGTGGCATTTTTTTGGGTGTCTCGCGCCGTGTTCATTACTTTGTCGGGAATTTTCTATTTGACTTAGAAATATGACTTTAACATCCAAACCATCCAAAAAAGTGGTCCATTATTATCAGATGTAATTAACATGGTTTATTGTTCATATGACATTCAGGAAATGGAAATAGATATCGACAGTGACTCAGATATTGACGATTAACTATATACTACTGTTTAGATGTCAAAATATACATATTTGTTATTTTATTCTATTACTCTAATAGTTTTGACATTATTTTTACATTTAAGAATAACATTTAATTTGTAACGATAATTTCAGATGTATATTTTTCATTTTAATGTAATAGAAAATTTATTGCTTATATTTTTCACAGATAAATAATTTGGTACTTGAAAATAACAGTAATTTATTAATTAGTTCATTGAAATATATATGTGGTCAGCGACAATCGTAGTCGCCATGGATTTATAGGGTATGACAAATAGAGAATAATTATTTTTGTATCAAGTACCTAGAATCATGTTTTTTGATACGGATTGTAGCTGTCTCCGGACGAGGCGAAGCCGAGTGAATATTAAAACCATAGCATTTTTGAATGGAGAATGAAAAAACCTTTTACATTAGGTATCACAGGCTCCTACTCTTTATTTTAAAATTTAGGCGTTGCAACTGCCTATAGAAGAGAGTTCAATTTAGAGATGAAATTTGTACATTACAGGATGTCATTTCAGAATCAAAAATCGACGTTGTAGCAATTCAATTGCCACAGTAACTGAGAGTTACAGACAACCATAAAAAATCCTTTTATTCTTACTATGCTGATATAAATAAAAATACCAAAATTATCCTGTAATTATTTTCAATTAATAGACCAAATCGTTAAAAGATGTCACTTAGCTAGAAATATAAATATGAAAAGAAATTCACACTTTAAACGACTTTTTACCATAGTAGTACACTGTAATTTGTTCAAAAATAGAACACCATACATAGATGTAGCTTCTCACTCTACTGACTAGTGTTGCCCTCTGCTCATACAAAGTTTTAAATAGATTGATTCTGAAGTGAGTTTCGAAAAGATACAGACTGTTAAAGTTTTCCCTAGTACCCAACAACTAAAAACGATTATAGGAAAAAACTGGCAAAGATTTAATCACCTTTGGTCGTGAGTTGTACAGTATGCAAGGAAAAATTAATTAAAGTACTTTCACTTTGAGGCCACATACCACCTACGGTTAGTAGAACTTTTTTAAATTCCTCTAAAAATAATAATTTCTGTATATTTTTTTAATTTAAGTTTTCTCTTAATTTTAGGCCTCCTTTTTTATGCTTTCGTCTTTCTTTGAATCCTTTACAATTTTCTCCTTACATCATGTATTGAGAATAAATGTTGATTAAGTAGCATTAAGAAATGTCAAGAGCTGGCATTGTCAAGATTGGTATCAATAGCAAAAATCGAGAATTTTTTTTTTGTGAATTCCAAACCATTTTTTTGCCCAGCCTTGCCAAGTTTTATCTTGAAGCCCTGCTATTACTCTGCAAAAGAATTTATGTAGACTACATAAGAGCATCCTTCAAGGACTTCTCTTCAAGAAAACAGGTTGTATGCAGTTTAATTTCTTTTTATATTGAAGCTGTTTTTCTTACCGTTCCATAAATTGTAAAACAACAATATTGGTGAACTTTATATAACGATCTATATAGTATATTTTTCTTACATTTTAAACGTGAAATTATTATAAAATACATATATAATATAGTAGACATAAGATTTTTTCTTTTTTTTTTGTGCGGCTACGTATACATGTATACAACGCTTTAATTGTAATGTAATCACTATAAACATTTTTTTATTTTTCAGTACATATACTAATTTTAAGTATAAATATCTCAACTTTGTACTTCAAAATTTCACGAATTTCTTTACTACATTATAGTCTCACAGATTTTATAATTTTTGTTTTATTTCCATAATGTGAACGTTTGAAAGTTAACTTATTAGTTGGTTATCTTTAAAAATTTTAACATCATTTAATTTGGAAGCAACTAATTGGCGCCCCTGTATGCAATAATTTACTATCAACATCTAAAGGAAATTAATATCATTTTCAATACCCATTACCCAGCTCCCGAAAGAAAAACTGAGAGCCGTTCGCAGGTTACCATGAAAACAACTTAATAACATACATGAAAGTTTACAAAAATTTTAAATAGGCAATTTTATGGCGACAGCGTGTCTCGGGATTTTTTTTATAAATATGCACATAATTGAAATGCTGAATTTATTCCATTTAGCTTTTCCAAACTGTATATACAAAATACAAAAGTTGCATTCGTGCTACATATGAACAGTCACAAATAATAAGGAGAAATATAATAAATATATTAAATATAATTTAACAAACATCGTAATTTAATAAACATCATGTGTTGTTTGAAATTGTTACTCTTCAGTTGAAATTGAATATTTCAAAATGTTCAACATTTTTATATTTATATTGACATATTGAAATTTAATATGGATACAATTTAACCTCTATATGATTTATATAACAGCTTTAAATCACAAACCCGTCAATTTTTTAATAAACATTTCATAAAATTTTTCCATTTTTACACAATGTACGTACGTGCAAGTATTTGATATTGCGTTTATAGAAATTGTTGTAAATTAATCAAGTTAATTTTTCGAAATTGTAGAATTTACTACAATCGTATAATACTTATAAATTAATTGTATATAGTATGTGTTTAATGGAACAAAAAAAGAACAGAATACTTTGGAAGCTCGCTGGCTAGTAACATACGATTTAAATATGTTGAGTCCTCATTTCAAACGTGAATATTAGTGGGCGGGCATGTGTCATTTCATGATAATTTGGTTCCTAGAAGTTCAAAAACCTTTTCGACACAAATTTTTTTAATTTAAATTAAAAGATCACGGCCATTTGGAAATTTGACAGCCTAGCTGAGTTCTCCAATTGACACTTTATTCACACCTGATTTTGCTTAACTTTATTTTCTAACTAGCTTAAATTATTCAAATAACTTCGAAGCCACTATTTTTGTCTGAAAATCGTATGTTATTTTGGCCTTTAACTTACAATAATAAAAAAGGAAAAATTATTTTAAAATTCGGGCTCCGAGGTTTTCTTGGAAGTCCGGTAAGCTTTAATTAAAGAAAACATTGTCCATTTCCGGCACGCTTTGCGTTCTGTAGCCATTTTTGAACCAAAAAACCTCGATTTGGGAGCACTGTGCCATGTGACGTCACAACTCGACTATCTGACTATCTCAGCGTTTTTGAAAACACCGACTTCAATCAGTCCTTTATACATGCACGAGTAGTTAGAAAACGTTAATTTTTGGCCTAGATACTTGTCAAGCTTTTTTGGAATATATACTAAAAACAATTATTAAATGCGCCTATTCGAGGTCTCCTTGAGTTCGTTTCTCTTTTGATTTACAAAACCAGTCAGGCAAAATGTCATTTCATCGTAAAACCCTAATCGTTATTTACAACTTTAGCGCCAGCAAATTGTTTCATCATTAAATAGTTTATTTTCAAATTTGGCAAATCCTCAACGAATCTCAGATTTTCAAGGTGGAGCTTCGCCTCATTATGGAGCTGACGTGCCTTAATACCTAAACAAAATATTTCCATAGAGATGGGTGGTTCAAAGAGGTCATATTGAATGGCCACCGTGATCGCCAGATTTAAGTCTTTTAGACTGTTTTCTTTGGGGTCATTTAAAATCCGTTATCTATAAGAGCATACCTTGGTTGTTAGAAGAGTTGGAAAACCGAATTAGGGTGGCTGTTCAAGAAATATCTCAGCATGCTGTTCAAAATTCTTAACAGCCTTCGTTGATAGAATAGGATATTGTTAGGCTGCCGAATGACGCCAGTGTGAAAATTTATTATGAACATTTTCTTTTTCTCTGTACCGAGCGCTTGTTGTATCGCAGCTGCTTATCGAATGAGCTAAACTTTCTTATATTATTGTACTGTCCTTGCAAATTTATTGATGGATACAGTTTTGATTTTATTCTACCAATTTTTGGTTGGTAAAATATTACGTCTGTTTTTTCAGAAGCTAATGCTATTAGAAGAGCAAATAGACCAATATCTTACCCAACTATTGTTGTTGTGAAGCTTTTGGAGTTGCTAATCACAGTATCAATAATCAGTTTGTCGACATTATCACAAGCTTGATCGACTTTCATGTTATTATCAGTAAATGTTTTCATTAACATTTGAATAAGTTGTTTAGAGAAAAAAAATAACCTTTTTCAACCCCCGTCGAAAAATGGGCGTTTTGTAACGTGCCAAACGCTCAAAAAGCATTTTACGTTACATTTTTAATATTTACTGGGAAATTTTTAATTATCGGAAACTTTATTCTCCTAGTGCTCTCGTACTAATTTATTTTGGTACTGTCACAGAAGAAGAAGAGCTTCAGTAGCTTACGGTTACGCCTCGAGATAACTGATGGCGCATGCTCTATAATATTCAAATTAAATAAATAGATCAAACTAACTTTAAAGTGAAGTATAGTAAAATAAACTATAATTATAATAAAGTTTGTTAATCACATGAAAATGTAGAATTATCAAAACAAATATGAATGTTTTCTTTAATTTAATATTCCCTTAATAAAAGCGAATTACTTTTCGTTGAGGCCACGTGACCACTCGTCGTAAATAATATGATGATATCTGACAATACGCCGCCGCCGCGCCGAGCTAAATTCCTTGTTTTTCACCTGAGCCGTCTTTCGAGATGGACGTATTTGAAATTTTGTTAGACCTCTAAGGGGGTTATTAAGATGGAATGACCTCGTGGACGCATGGGATAATAGTTTTAAGTAATTATATATCGAAAACAAATGAAGATCAGCCGTAAGTGTTTGGAATGTCATCCTGATAAAAATGTTACCTGTTAAGAATCTTTTACATCTCGCGAGTTTTCTTCAGAGTTTATATTCTTCGGGTCAAAATTGCTCGGAGTGTTAGTGTCCCTACCCTCCGGTATATTTCGGACAAAACAGACTATGCCTCCATCTTTTACCAGAATTGAAGCGAGCGACATGACATGCCGCACGTAGTTACCAATTCTCGGGTAAGAGAGTGCATTAGATTGTAATCTTAGCCTTTCTGAGTACAGTCTTGAAGATTGAGATCCGGGACCAGGACAGCCTGGGAGATCAAGCTCATCACCACAGTGCCTGAAGGGGTTCAGAGCTCCTCTCCTTTAATTGACAGGTATCATAGTGTCGGGATCAATTACGAAATCGTATTCCATGAATGCAAAAGATAGGAGTTGGGATCGTATCTTGCTGACTTCACTTTGGACCTGAAATTTGTGCTTGGCATACCCGAAAACTTAAGGACACTGATCATTTCGCGATATTTCAACAATTCCAAGAGTCTGTCAGCTGACTGACACCTGTCATGTTGTCATCGGTAAATTCTAACCCGAATTCTTGTTTAGCGACCTCGAAAACCCCCCCACACTTTCTCTTTTGTCAATGTTCATATTCGAATTTCTCTCACCTCCCACCCCACAGGGACCGCTGAAAGGCTGTAGAACTAAAATGTCTAGTCAGATTTTTTCTTTTTGCTCTTATCGGATTCAGCGTATCAAAATACATGGGATAACATAGGTCAGATGTAGGGTTGAAACATTTTTTTTTTGTAGACTTGTGTTATTGCTATAAAATTACATTAAAATAATCAAATTGAAGATAATTTTGCCAGAAATAATTTCTATTTAAACTATTTTTTTTGTAAATGCCATATAGAGAGCCTCTTATATGCTGATGATTTGAAAATATAGTGCGTAATAGAAAACGAGAATGACTGTAAGAATCTTGAGAATAATCTTAATATCGTTAATGAATGGTGCCTATCTAATTGCTTGCCTCTTAACATAACCAAGTGTAACATACTTTTCTAAAATGCGTCATCCCATCTAATACACCCATATAAATGGTCAAATATTGCAGAGACCTGATACAGTAAAGGAACTTGGAGTTCTTTTTGTTAACTGTCTTAGTTTTAAGGATCATATTACTTTCACCATCGCGTCAGCTTTAAAAAGTTTATGTTTTATAATAAGAAACTGTAAAGGATTTGGCAACACTGATATTATGAAGTTGCTGTACTATTCATTTGTTCGATCAAAATTGGAATACTGCTCGTTGATATGGTCCCCAGGCTATATTTACATAAATAATGTTGAGAATGTTCAGCGCCGTTTTGTTAAGTATTTGTGTTTTGTTGAAGATGGTACCTGGTACCTGGTTATTCGCAACATATTATGCTGGACAGATTTCACGTGCCTAACTTCGAAAATAGAAGAAAAATACATTCAATAGTCTTTCTTTATAAAATTATGCATAGCATGTTTGATTGCCTCTCATTTTAGAACAAATACATTTTCATATATCTGGTATAACAAGTCGGAATCGTGATACTTTCTATCTTCCTACCCCTCGCAGTAACTTATTAAAATGTTCATCTTTATATTTCATGTGTAAAAATTATAATCTACAGCAAGATCAGCTTGATATACAGGGTGTAATTAGTTTCATGTCATTAAAAAAACTGGTAATAGGGACCGACTAGACATTAGACAAACAAAAAACCTGTATGACTTTTTTCTCTAGGGACACTTTGAAAAAACTGACCTGGGTTTACATTTTTAATGTTAACGTAGGAAACTTTTTGGGAACCACTGTTTTTCAGGATCAATGGATCAATAGTTCCGAATATTAGAAATAATAAAAAACTGTAAAACCCGACTTGTGTTCCCGCCGGTAGAAGTGCGGCACTTTCATGGGATTATTTGTACCGAACTTTTTATACAACTAATTATGAAAGTGTAAATAATTACTTCTCTTTCGGCACAACGCAAGCATAGCATGGCCGCAGGGGATTTAATAGGATTTGTTTACATGTGTTTTTTAATTTGGAACAAAGTTATTGTAGCTTTTATTGTCGTTTATAAGAATTTATAAGATTAAAAGTGGTTTATTAACATTTGAAACATTGTGTTAAAAGCTTAAAAAATTAGTAATTATTTTATGAAATTAGAAAATGAACAGTTAGATGTCCGAGATACGATAACAGAAAATAGTTGTGTATTTTAAGTTAGGAAAAAATCTGATTTTTTTAACGGATTGAGCGCATAATTTTTCCCAATCAGGTATCGAAAACTAAAAATCGAGTCTATGAAAATCAATGTAAACATTAATAAACAGATCAAAATAAGACAGCGAATGATAATAATAATAATCATACCTTTAATTCCCAATGGGTAACACCCAATAACTGAACAATTCTTTTGAATTTTTCACAAAATTGTTCGAAATGACCTCCATCTCCACGTATACATATTTCGGCACGTCGAACTAAGGACATACGCACTCCGTTCAATACATTTGGTAAATTAGGATCATTTTTTATGGTTTCTATGCACATTAAAATACGTTGTTGCAATTGTTCTAAAGTGTCAATTGGATCACGGTAAACCAGAGATTTAAAATGCCCCCAAAAATAAAAGTCCATCGGATTTAAGTCGGGCGATCTAGCAGGCCATGGTATTGGCCCGCCACGTCCAATCCATCGTTGAGGAAACTTTCTGTTCAAAAAATTTCGAACAGCCAAACTAAAATGGACTGACGCGCCATCGTGCAAATATCACATTCTTCTGCGCGTAACCAAGGGTACATCAAGCAAATTTGGCAATGTTTGTTGCAAAAAATTTAAGTATACATCACCATTTAATCTAGCGGGTAATTCTGTAGGTCCAATTATTTCATTACCGCAAATTCTTGCCCACAAATTAACGCTGAACCGTCGCTGAAAATGCGCCCTTCTTATTACATGTGGATTTTCGTCTGCCCAATAGTGCATATTTTTAAAATCAAACACTCCATTTCTGGTAAAACACGACTCATCGTAGAAACACAGAACGTTTAAAAAATCCTCATTTGCCGCGTGTTTTCTTAAAATCCACCTACAAAATTGCATTCGCTCTGCAAAATCTTGAGGTTCTCGTGCTTGGAGACGATGATAGTGATAGGGATGTAAGTTCATATCTCTCAATGTCCCCCATACCACAAAATGGGATACTTCCACACGGTTCGCGATATAGCGGGTGCTTAAAGTTGGATCATCTTCTACAAGTTCCAAAATTTGAACCTCTGCGTCAATTACCCTTTCTTCACGTTGTGGACCTCGTTCTCCTCCATGTCCATCGAGACGACCTGTTTCTCGAAGACGCTGGTCAATACCAACAAATGTACGAGCACAAGGATGACGTCGATTGGGGAACCTTAAACGATAAGGCTCTTCCGCACCAGCTGCATTTCCACCATTTTCTCCATACACCAAGTGCATATCCGCGAGCTCTGGATAAGTGTAATCTCCCATAATGTCCAAAATCTGCGTTTTAAAACACCACACTAAACTGTGATTTAACGTTATCAATAAAGAAAACAAAAAGAAAAACTTGGTCCAAAATCCAAAAAGTAACACAAAAAGCACGAACGAGAAGTAGTGTCTTATGTAACCAAGTACTAACGACTTGAACGATAAGTCAAGGAACGGCTAGGTCGCGCGCCGTATGTGCGTTATTTACCAAGTAAGGACACAAACTGAAATCATTACTTGAGAATATTACAAGAGTATAGCACTCCCAATAAGATAATTTGGCCGCGAAGAAGCAAAAAGCATGGCGGTGTCCTCTGTCGGTCGCTTTTAACTGCTTCGTTGGCATGCTTTTTGATGATCTCTTAGACGCACCATACTTATTTGCAGGAGTATGCCAGCAGTTCTCAAACCATGTTATTAATTATTTTGTCAATTTTTGTTTATTTTTTTCTCCAAAACTATGAGCTTTAGACACCATGTTATATAAGGTTTTTTTGTTTGTCTTTTCGTTCCCTACCACCAGTTTTTTTTAATGACATGAAACTAATTACACCCTGTATTTAACTGCAGTATAATTCTATTAAACAACTTAATTTATGATTTATAGCGTTCTCTTTTTGTACTTTTCCTATAATTATCTTTATATCTCTATTTTATTATAATATTTTTACATATTTGCAATGTTTTATGTCGTAATAGTTTAATTATTTTAATTAGTTTTCAATTTATTATATTGCTTTCGTATTGTCTATTGTAATGTTCCCACCCTGTAATTGGTTACCTGTTGGGTGGTTGTATTTAAATAAATAAATACATATTTCCCGAGAAAATAGAAAAAAATCGATTGCTTTAATTAATGCCACTTTTTACCTCTTATAGGTTCCCGCGGATCCGTGAAACTGCTGAACTATTTTGTTTCATGAACATTGGCCTGTTTTAAACTTATAATCAAAATTTAAAGTGTGCACAAATTCTTTTCGAGTTACGGTCATATTTTTCAATCTTTTCCTGTACTACTTATTGCTGAACTTTAAAATATTTTATTCCAGAAAGTAGGCATGTTAAGTCTAATACTTTGATATTTTGTAACAACATAAGTATTCATTAAAATTAACAGTATATTTTCAGTTATTTTTCTAACCGCGATACAATCTTAAAGTAGGTATTGAGTGGATTAAAAATAAATATGAACGTCGAGCGTTCCAGTTTACGCTGCAAATTAATATAAAATTTGATGCAGAACAATGTGATTAAATATTTTATATTTTAATTTGCATTTAATCGGTAAGCAACAATTAAAATGCATTTTAGCTCAACAGTACTCTAGTTTCCATAGTAATATTGATCTTCAAGGGGAGTATTCAAGGAATTTCAAGTTAAGCTGAAAATAATTCTGACGATGATTAATTATTCTTTAAACTAACTTAGGCTGATTATAAACACAATGAAAATTTTAGTTTAACAGTAAAATTTTACTGTTGTACAGGTTGTGAATATCTCAAGTTCCAGCTTAGTAACTGGGAAATGGAAAATTTAAAATAATCGGTAAAGGTATTTACACGGAACTTCCCAATTTATTTATACAGGATCGTCTCTCTAAAGAATTACATAGCCACACACAAAAAAAATCTCTCTGGCCTGGGGGTCTGACCGTGCTTTTTATATATTTTATACCGGGTGAGTTACGAATTGCGCTCGCCCCGATATTTCCTAAAATATTTGGAATAGAAAATTGAAATTTGGAGGCCTTATTACACGACTAAAATGCCATCTTTTCAGTAAAAAATCAAGTTTGGTGCACATCCTGTTTGAGCGGAAATGCCCACAACTTTCGATTTTTAAATGGAACACCCTATATATTTTTACATTTTTGGAATCTAGAGGAAATTTTGAATACAATACATCCATTTTGGTCACCTTTTAATAAACATTAAAAATTTTATTAAAAAATCTATTTCTGAATCCAGAGTGCTATGGTGCCCAAAATATATTTTAGTTTGTGTGTTACGTTACTATAAATATAAAAAGAGCAATATGATTGCATTACTTAATTCTCTAGAGGCGTTTAAAATTTTTAAATGTGATTTTTACCCACTAACTCGGTTTTATTAAATGGGAATTTCATCGTTCACCAACATTTTTAAATACCTCACTTTCATACGAATCTAATGAGACCAAAATTTTGAAAATCCGCTCAGAAATATTTGAGATTTCAGCCAAAATACAATGCAACCAAGCTTTTAGAAACATGCAGCTAATAGATAATAGATTAGTGGGCTTTGGAAACTAAAATATCGCATTTCTATGTAAATCTGGTAACCTAATAACATTGGAAAAATCATAGTAACAATTGAATGTAATAAAACAATATCAGCTGTCAGACAGATACAAAATAAAGCGTTGCGGAAATCTCTTTGAGTCAAAATTAAAGAAAATGAATAATTTTAGTAGAAATGAAAAGGTCGATAAGTTACTGATATATGGAGAGCGTCTCAAAAATTCAACTGCAGCTGCAGATCTGTATCAGCAACGATATCCCAACAGACGTCATCCAAGCAGACACTTGTTTGCCAGAGTGGAACAAGAATTAAGAAACGAACCCAATCAACAAGATGACCATCAAACATTTATTGTAAGTGAGGACAAAGAAATTGACGTATTAGGATTTGTGATGGTACACCCAACAACATCAACAAGGGAATTGTCAATGGAATGCGACATTAGTCAGTCTTCGGTTTGCAGAATTTTAAAGAAACATAAGTTTCGGTCTTATAAATACCAAATACACTAACATCTTTATGGAGATGATAGCGACAGGAGGCTAGTATATTGCAACTGTTTCCTAAATGCAGTACAATTATTAAATGTTTGATAGCTTAAGATTGCCTATAACTACACGAGTCTGTCTGACAGCTGATATTGTTTTATTACATTCAATGGCTGCTATGATGTTTCCAATGTTATTATGTTACCAAATTTACACAGAAATGTGCCATTTTAGTTTCCAAAGCCCACTAATCTAATATCTATTAGCCGCATGTTTCTAAAAGCTTGGTTGCATTGTATTTTGGCTGAAATCTCAAATATTTCTGAGCGGATTTTCAAAATTTTGGTATCATTAGATTAGTATGAAAATGAGGTATTTAAAAATGTTGGTGAACGATTAAATTCCCATTTAAAAAAACCGAGTTAGTGGGTAAAAATCACATTTAAAAATTTTAAACGCCTCTAGAGAATTAAGTAATGCAATCATATTGCTCTTTTTATTTTTATAGTAACGTAGCACACAAACTAAAATATATTTTGGGCACCACAGCACTCTGGATTCAGAAATAGATTTTTTAATAACATTTTTAATGTTTATCAAAAAGTGACCAAAATGGATGTATTGTATTCAAAATTTCCTCTAGATTTCAAAAATGCACAAATATATAGGGTATTCTATTTAAAAATCGAAAGTTGTGGGCATTTCCGATCAAACCGGATGTGCACCAAACTTGATTTTTTATTGAAAAGATGACATTTTAGTCGCGTAATAAGGCCTCCAAATTTAAATTTTCTATTCCAAATATTTTAGGAAATATAGGGGCGAGCGCAATTCATGACTCACCCGGTATAAGACCATCATATCAGGATTTTGCCATAACCTCAAAAAACACATAATTTAAGCGATCTCGACATCTGTACACATAGATTACGGTAACTTTTTCTAAACAAAAATAATACTAAATCGATTGAAAATTACATTTCCAATCCGATGATGTGAGGCTCGATATCCTTTCGGCACATTTTAAGTGATATATCGGCCGCCAAAGTGAAAGTTCCGACGCTTTCGCTTCCCGAGAGACACAACCCAGCTTCGAGGGCCATTTCTGTCAAACGAAAGCTGACAAAAATTTGACAAAATTCGGGGAAACGTAGAAAGACGTGAAAAATCGACTGACGTAAACCGGAGGTCGAGATGCGCCTTGCTTATCGAGATATGGTCGCTCGAAGTCACACTAACTTATTGTTCAAGTTACAATACAACCGGACTTTTCGTTCTTAAGTTATCGTGTTTACAAGAAACGTGACGGATGGACAGGCAGACAGTCAGTGAGTCAGACGAACAGACGGACGGACATTTTGAAAGCAGTTCAGAATTAGATCACCAGTAGTACAGTGATATGAAAATTTCTTCTCTACGAGTGAGAAATGGGCCGATCGAATGCAATATACTCTTCATTTTGTATTTGCGAAGAGTATAATAGGTGTGTTTTTTTAATCTGACAGTGTAGCTGACCTCCCTCGATCTGATCGCCCTATAGTGCAGCCTATGAAGGCAACATTTTATAAAAACTTCACAAAAATTAATAAAAGGATTATCTCCGCTATTTAAATAGGTAATAACCTGTAGAATGGAATGATACATTCTTTGCCCTTTCAAATTCCTGGAAATTTGTAAAAAAATTGGAAAAACTTTTCGATTTTCGGTTTTTTTGATCTAGCGGCTAAAATAATGAAAATACAGAAAAAGCTTTGAACAAAATTTGTAGAACGTCTCTTTCCCTACAAAAAAGGTCTTTACGAATTTTAGTCTTACTTAAGCCCTTTAGGAGATAAATTCAGTTTTCCACTTATAGTTTTGAGCCGCTCCGAAATGCGCGGAAAATGAGAATTCTCTGGGAGTTTCGTACGACCCGACACATCGATCGATAATTCTTACTATTCAGAGCCCCTATAAAAATGGAAATAACATGAAATATAGAGAAAAGTCTCAGCTTTAATGTGGAACTAATCACAAAATTCATACAAGTTTTTTGATTTTGATCATAGAGAAAAAAGTGGTAGAAGATGGCTTAGTAACTTTATACAGTTGATTTAATCATATCTTTGGGTTTTATGCACCTTGCCTATTTCTTCCGTAACAATGGGTGCCTTTTCACTGCATGGATTCGATTCCACGCACTTTAATCTATATTTCTTGATTATTTTATTGAAGAATGTTAAGAAATAAATAAGTTGTATATGTTTTACTGTATAATTGTGCATTTTATGTACGTGTATGAATAATGTAGACAAATTCAAAAAGTACTACACGCATTGAAAAAACTCTAAAGCCATTCGAAGGAATATGTTTTGTTGTAGTTATAATACAAAAATTAAGACTGTGCTGTTATTATTAATTAAGTTATAGCGAATTGAACTCCAAAATTTGGAGGTGATTAATCGATGAGAAATATACCCTCTACTATGATCCCAAGGCATATTTTTCCAACAAAGGTAATTGCAATAAAATGTTAATTGAATTAATATGTCATTATATAAGAATATATCAGCAAAATGAGTTATCACTCTAACGACTCCCGGCAAAGATATGAATAAATCTGTGGACCAACTGTACAAAGTTTACTAAGCCATCTTCTGACACTTTTTCTTTATGATAATTTTTTTTAATGAATTTTGTTATTAATTCCACATTAAAGCCGAGACTTTTCTCTACATTTTATGTTATTTTCATTTTTCTAGGGGCCGTGAATAGTAAGAATTATCAATGGATGAACCCGGTCGTACGAAGCTCCCGGAGAATTATCATTTTTCGCGCATTTCGAAGCGGCTTAAAACTATAAGTGGAAAACTCGATTTATCTTCTAAATGGCTTAAGTAAGACAAAATTTGTAAAGACCTTTCTTCTAGAGAAAGAGACGAGCTTCAAATTTTGTTTCTGTTTTCATTTGTTTGGCCGCTAGAGCAAAAAAACCGAAAATCAGAAAGTTTTTCCAAATTTTTTTTAATTTTCCCGGAACTTGGAAGTGCAAAGAATGCATCATCTCATTCTCCAGGTTATTACCTACTTAAATCCCAGAGATGATCATTTTATTAATTTTTGTTACCCTAAATTGCTAATTTGCCTGTACTACTAGCACAAGCAACGAAACCAAATTAAATATTCTTCTAGAAAGTGATGAAAACCACTATCTTTCGACAAGGCAGCTGGCTTTAAGTCATAACGTGAGTCAAACTTTTGTTGTACGTCTACTGAAAAAAGAAAAATACCATCCATGCAAAGTGCAATTATTTCACGAACTGAATGAGAACGATCCAGATCGGCGCTTACAGTTTTGTGAACAGTTGACGACCTTGTGCGATGAAAACTGAAATTTTTTTAAAAACATTGTTTTTTCTGATGGAGTTACATTTTCTTTAAAGGGGGCTGTACATCGGCATAACTGTAGGTATTGATCAGACGAAAATCCTCGTTGGACTCTAGATCGAAAAATTTTTTTTCTTTTAAGCACCCATACTACATAAATTTGAATTACCCGCGGAAATGCCGATGTGAAATCAACAAGTGCGCATACGCGGTAGAAACAGAACTGAGGCCATTTTAAATATCTATGCTACTTTAATTTCGCTTTTGACCCTGGTGAGTTAAGATCGTTTACTTATTCTTTAACGGATTTTCACGTTTATCTCTTTAATCCTTTGGTATCTTGAATATATTTGATTATTAAATGATGTCATATTATTGAGTTAACGTTGCTGTATAGTTATTTTTGGAAATTAAAGGATATTCCATGTAATAATTAATTTTTATTAACGCACATGTTTGTATGATTTCCGCGTCCATTGGACACATGTTAGTCATTAATTATCGTGGCAATTTTGTATTTTGTGGTCGCTTGAGACACAATACCGTGGTGCTTTGTCATTATTTAGATTATTGTGGACGAGTATTAAACTCGGAAATAATCAAGGCATAAATTAGAATCTTTGTTTCTTAAATCGTGTGTAGACAATCTCATTTCATTAAGAGTCGAAACCTAAAGTCGTTTCGTCGCGTTTACTTAACCTCGTGTTAGTACAAGAGGTTAAGAGATCATTTTTTATTAGTTTATTTTTTTGGGATATTAAAACCATAATTTTGTTTGCTAGATTTGTTACAGTATTAGTTTTTTCAGATAGTAATTCAGATATTTTCTCTCAATTCAATTCTAACTGAATTTTGTTACCTTTATTCAAATTTTTGGTCATAACCAGTCAGCTATTTTGTGAACGGTTAAAATTTCATGAGAGAAGAGTTTTCTTATTTATTCATTACATTTATTATCTTAATCAGTAGCTTATTCATATATTTTCAGTAGTAAAGTAAAGAAAAATTTTATCAAAACTCAGGTTTTTTTGTTAAATTGATAATAGTTTGGTTTTGCAGTGACCTTCGTCACCATAGTTTTTTTGTAGTTTTCTTGTATTTCTTTTTTCTCACAATTTTAAGTTTTTCTATTATCAACTGGTTCTTTACATTACCCCTTTTTCATGTAAAATCCTGGACCAAACCACCATTAAAGCAAGGCACGAGGGATAAATTAAATATTTGGAGTTATCCTAGAAGTATTGGATATCACTCCGATGCAGCGTCTCCTAGAAATCAGCGTTGTCAGGACGTGAATATTACGTCCTCCTTCCCGGGTACCCGCGGCCATCTTCAGGATCAGACCTCGTCGGGATTCCACGTCTCCGCTAATCTAAGTAGCCCAAATTTTTGTGCAAAATTCAACTTTTGGTCAGAAGAAAAATTGTAAACCAGTTGATCGTTTCTTATTGTAATTTTTTGTTAATCTTCAAATCTAATTTTTTTAACTAAATTTTTGTCAACTAATTAAATCAAATTTCACTATCAATATTTTTAATAACTTGTAAAGTGCTGTTAAAATTTCACTCTCTTATACTTATGTTAATATATTATTTGTTTTATATTTGATTTTGATTGTTTTCTCCACCTGATAAAGTTTGCAAGAGTGTTATTTACTGAATACACTGGCGTCCAAATTTTTTGTAGTTTATTAAAGTTTTGCTTGGTTAATTTGACAAGCAAACAATTGTTCAAAGAAATATATAACTCTTCTCGCCACCGAGTGACCCTCGACCAGCCCTGAGCTAACCGGTTGCTACTCTTTCATAGCTTCCTCAGCACCCAGCTGAGAAGTTGTCGTTGCAACTCGAGAAGCCCATACACAGCGACGAGACAAAGTAAACGTGTGGGCAGGTATGATTGGTGATCGTTTATTAGGACCAATTTTTTTAAATCTTACGGCCGCAAGTTAGTTACAGTTATTGCGAGTTGAGTTAGTGCCAGCCTTGGCAGTTATCTTTCCGGACAATAAAGAATGAAGATGAAGATATTTCTGCTGAAAGCGTCTGGTTTCAGCAAGACGTGGCCCCACCTCATTTTGGGATAGCAGTGCGTCAGTTTTTAGATGACACTTTCACTGGCAGGTGGATAAGTCGTCGAAGTCCGATTGAGTGACCCCCGCGTTCACCGCATTTAACCTCCTAAGACTTTTTTCTTTAGGGTTACTTAAAATCAAGGGTGTATTCTAACAGACCGGATACCATAGAATAATTGAAAGACAGAATTGGCTTGGAGATGAGACGAATTGAGCATGAGATGATTCAGAACAGCGTGCAAAGTGTCTACATCCGTCTTGGTCAATGCCAAATGGTTGCAGGGTCGCAATTTGAGCGTTGGAAATAATTTCTTTCTCAAAATTACTTATGTAAGGTATCAATGAATAAAAATATGTTTTTCCAAAAGAATGGCTGAGGTAATATAATTTTCCTTTCATATCACCAGAAAGCCAAAGGAATGTACCACCAAAAACAGTAAACAAAAATGTCTGTTTCCATTAAACAAAATTTATGATGACGTCACTACACAAAAACCAATGACGTCATAAATTTTGGTATAGTGAAAAAATGTAGCATTTACAAAAGTAAGATCAACCTGTTCGAGGATTTTTTTCACAAATGACACACCAAAGATATGAATTTTGTGCTTTCTTTAGATTCACACTGTATAATTTAGAATTCAAATGAAAACACGTACAATTTTATCAAAGAGCTAAACTAACAGCACACTACAACAACTGCCATGTACGCAAACTTTGTTAGTAAAGCCATTTTCATTAGAACCTCATTTTGTGTAACTAGACCGACAAGTAAAACAACTGTTGAGATTTACCACAAGATATCCTCCTTATACGAACTAGAATAGCATACATAATAACCTCAGAAATGCGGAAAATGCGGAAGGCCATGTTCCAGAATGTTCTTAGATGGAAATTTAACTTGCAAGCGAAATACTTAAGGTAGCTTAAAACGATCATTGGTTGCTTTCAAATTTTGATGATATTGATTGGTCACTGGTTGCTTGTTAATACTGTAGCGGCAAAATAATAACCTTATGGTTTTTAGCTTCCCATGCAAATGTAAATTCGTAATGTCAGACCGCACTATCACTTCATTTTACATAAAACTACTGATCATACGAAAAAAAAAACATGAAATTATTTGTCTTAATATTCTTAGTCGAGTCGCTGTACCGAAATTTTTAAAAAACCAAAAAAATATTCAATACTTTACCGATTTTTTTGAAACTTTGGAAACATTTTCTTGGGTCCATAAATTGACAAGTTAAGAGTTTCTTTTTGGCGGTCGAACCTCCGACATTGTTAAATAAACAAATTAAATTAACAATTGAATAGCTTCCTGAATAATTATTCAAAATGGCTGAAATTTTTTTTAGGGGGGTTTTGGGGGTCGCTGATTACATGTATAAATTTAAAAATTCATAAAAAGTATTTGTTGTACGTTTATTAACTTAACTTTGCATTTTATTACACTCAAAAATTCTGAACCATTTTCCAGAAATTCGAAAAAAACCGAGCGATTTTCCGACCACACGCTGGTGTGATAGGTGCTTGTGAGGAGTCGCATTTAAAAACAATTATAGGTATCGATTTCAAACAAAAAATGGTCGAAAGGTATGTTTATTGACTTAACTCTGCATTTTATTTCATTCAAAAATTCTAAACCGTTTTCCAGAAATTCCAAAAAAACGGAACGATTTTCCGACCGTACGCTCGCGGAGTAGATGCTTATTAGTAACCGCCTTTGAATACAATAACTGATTTTGACTCCAAACCAATCACTTTTAAAACGTACGTCAAGCATGGTCATATTTAACATTTTGTTATATTAATAAATTCGGTTTCTCTGAAAGTTATCATTTTTTTAGAATGACAGATTCGGTGCCTGATACACACCCTCTTTCCCGATCGTGCATTATATGCACGCAGGTTCGAACAATGGATGGAGGGAACATCAACGAAGAATTAGTTGAAGTTCCACAGGAACTTAAAAAATCGTTGTGCGACGCTTCTATTACAAGGAACGATAATTCTTTTAAAATATTCAAAGGCGATAACCCTTTATTTATTCATGCTTCTTGCCATAAATCATACATCGACGCGTGCATTATCTCTACATTCACCGAGGCCAATCCTGATGATCATTTTGGTTAGGAACTATCCGTCGTTGGGGAAAAGGATAAAAAGTCTTTAAAAGAAGCTTCATTGAAGAGAAAAGATGGATTCCATCAATTTTTTGCAATTAGCGGTTATTTATTCGTTCACGCTTCCTGCCGAAGATTGTACATACATTCTTGGTACTGTAGAGTTTCTCATAAACAGAAAAGGGAAGTTGGGTACAAAGAATTTGGCAATAGATCTGTTGGAAATCATTCGACAATAGAAGGATATTTTCTAATGTTATTGTTCTAGAGTAATAGTCATTTGTTTTGTTACCATAATAAATATAATAAGTGTACGTCAATCTGTTAATTGTCATAGTTAAAATAAAAACGTTTATACATTGAACCAAGTGTCCTCCAGTATTGTTTCTTACCACGACCTCATAATCCAATAGGTTATGGGCCCAGGTACGTGGAGTAATTAGGAAGTTTAAAGAAAATTAAAAAAAAAAGGTGTTAAAAACATTACTGTCAAGTGTCATTCACGTCGGATACGGAAATAATACCAACAATGAGTGGAAATGGTAGCACGGTCAGGCTTGAAGCACTAAATAAAAATAATTACGACACATGGAGAATTCAGGTAGAAGCGTTGTTAACAAAAAACAAGGCCTGGAAATACGTTAGTGGAGAGACTTCAAAGCCAGAAATACAGGCAGATGACAGGGAAGGATCAGCAGCAGCAGTTAAAGTCTGGGAAGAAGCGGACAAAATGGCAAGGTCAGATCTCATTTTATCCATTGATCCTGAACTGAAACAGATCAAATTTTGTAAAAAGTCACGTGATATTTGGCTAAAGCTTGAGGAAATATATCAGTCAAAAGGGCCAGCGAGAAAAGCTAATTTACTGAAACAGCTTATTTTGCAGCGAATGCAAGAAGGAGAAGAAGTCCATGAACATTTAAGAAAGTTTTTCGATGCCGTCGACAAATTAAACGACATGGGAGTCGAAATTAACAAAGATATGCTTGCAATTTTACTTCTTTATAGCCTACCAAAGAACTTTGAAAACTTTAGGTGTGCTATCGAGTCACGTGATACACTGCCGGAACCAGAGACCCTGCGAATCAAAATTATAGAGGAAAATGATGCTCGTAAGGAAAATTCATACGAAGAAATGCGGAATGCCATGATGGCGAAGAGAAATTTCAACGGACCGAGGAAATATCAGCAGAATCAAAAGAAAACTGATAAACGACACGGCACCAAAGAAGAGTTCAAATTTAAATGTCACCGTTGTGGAAAACAGGGACATAAAGCTGCAAATTTCTACGCAAAGATCGACAAATACAAATTTGAAAAGGCGGAAACTTCTCAAAAGGCAGAGACAGTTACCTATTATGTTTCCATGGGAATTATGTACAATCAGTCAACATTTTCAGTTGAAAACACTACAAGCAATATTTGGTGCTTGGACAGTGGAAGTACTGCACATATTTGCAGAAGTAAGGAGAGATTCGATCTAGAAACAGAATACGAAGTTCTAAACCTAGCAAGCAATACGTCAACAAATATTACTGCAAAAGGCAAAGTCACGTTCTCAACAAAAGCAGGAACGGAACAAAAGATTGTAAATCTGAGAGAAACTTTGCATGTGCCCGATTTGCGTGTAAATTTGATGTCTGTAAGCAAAATTACTGATAGAGGTTGTGACGTAATCTTCAAGAAAGATTTAGCTATGGTAATCGATACAAAAGGTAATACACAAATGATTGCGAAACGAGTTGGTGGATTGTACCAAATATAAGAAGATATGTCATATGTTTGTGGAAAGGCTACCACATCTATCGATTCGTTGTCAAAAATTGAAGATTGGCACCAGCGTCTCGGACATTTGAACATAAAAGATCTCCTTAAAATGAAAAATAATGGTCTTGTACGAGGTCTAAAATTCGAAGATGGAAAAATGCTACAGTGCAAAATTTGCTTAAGGGGCAAATTGACAAGAATGTCATTTCCACGACAATCTACAAGATGTACTGAATTATTAGAGATAATACATACAGATTTGTGTGGACCCATGAGGACCTTCTTCTTCTTCAAACAATTTATTAAAATTCGAAAATACAACATTGCCTCCCCGAATCGTGATCCGGAGCCAACCAGACAACCACATCGCATAGCGCCGTGGTGTGCGTAGGGTTGGGCGGATCACGACCAGTTCGGCTTATTAAAATGAACAAACAAGTTAAAACTCCTGCCGCCAATGGCGGCTTAAAATTAACATTAAAATTACACTATGTCTGCGTAGCAGGCTTAAAATACTTAACATTAACAATAAAAACTAGAGCACAAAACACTGATTAAATTTTGATTGCTGGTACGGGAAAAAGTTCAACGAAAAAACCCGTTCGAAGCAATTTTGGGTCCCAACGGTCTACCCGCCGTTAGGAAGGTAGGGGAACACGAAAAGTTAGGATTTTTAACAGTTACAATTTTTTAGGAATTTTATCGGTCTAAAATGAATTTAGAACAAAATAGGACAAAAGGACAAAAAAGACAAAACTATAAAACAAGATAACAAACAGAGAGGTGAAAGAAAAGGATAGGGATTGATAGGTGGGGAAAGGCGAAGTATATGGTAAGAGAAAGTTATAGTTAGAAAAAGTGTGGCTATAAAGGCTGCCGGAAGATAGGCAACGCCTGATATGGTAGGGGGTGTTTGATCTGGAAGGGAGCATTATGCATTCTGATTTGGGTTATGTTGCGTGTTAGCGGACTATCGCCCAATTGAAAGGAGTAGAATTTTTGGGAGATTTCCCGGACGTAGTCCGCTAGTGGTGTTATGTCGTTGCAACGATCATATAAATCTCTGAGGGAGGTGTACCTGCCCGAATCGGAGATGAGGCGCATAAATTTATGTTCCAGGACCTGGAGTTTTTTCATTGTCGTGGCCGGGATGCTGCACCACACCGGCGCTGCGTATGTGATGGCTGGTCTGACCACCATCGTGTACAACAATTTTTTATTCTGTCTGTTTAGTCCGCTACCCCTCGCCAGGAGCGGATACAGACTCCTAGACGTTGAGTAGACCTTCCGTATTGTCTCGTCCACATGTATGTTAAATGTCAGTCGTTTGTCCAAGTTAACCCCCAGATACTTCACGCACCTTTTTATTGGAATTTGTTGACCCCGGATCGAGATTGGTGTTAGAATGCGGTTCTCTGTGAACCGGCGCGTGAAGAGTACGGCCTCCGACTTCTCGACGTTGACCCGAATCTTCCACTTGTCGTAATACGCCGTGACACGGGCCATGTGCGCCCTGAGTAGCATGTTTGCTGCTTGTGCATTATGCGAATGCGCGTACATGGCCGTGTCGTCGGCGTACTTGGCAAGCTTGGTATTCGGAAACTCCGGGAAGTCGGATACATACAAGTTGTACAACTTTGGTGACAGGCACGACCCCTGAGGGACACCCGCGCGAATGTCCCGCCGTGTTGATAGTTTATTGTTCACTCTGACCTGTAGCGACCTGTCCGTCAGGAAAGAGTGAATCAGTTTGATTATGTATATGGGAAAGTCCAGTGCGTTCAGTTTGTGTACAAGTCCCGGTATCCAGACGGTATCGAACGCCTTCTCAACATCGAGGAGCACCATGGCGGTGCTCTTTCCGAGGTTGCATTGTACCTTGACGTCATTCACGATCCTGACGACCTGGTGCACCGTGCTCCTGCCCTTCCTGAAGCCGAACTGGCACTCATCGTCGATGTGAAGCTCGTCCTGAGCAGCGTTCAGTCTGACCAGGACGAGCTTCTCTACCAACTTGGAGATCGCCGACAGCAACGAGATAGGCCGATAGCTGCCGACAAACTTCGCGTTCTTGTTCGGTTTTAGAATTGGCACGACCACGGCGCACTTCCACTGGCTGGGCCAGTGTTGCAGCCGCAGGATCGCGTTGACAATGTACGTCAACTGCACAATGCCCTTCCTCGGTAGATACTTGAGAAGTTTATACTCGATAACGTCTTTACCCGGAGCTTTGTTGTTGGGTAGTGTCCGAATAATGCCGGCCACTTCCGAGGGCTTGGTCATGACTTTTAAGAATTGTCGTCTGGTCAATTGAACGTCATGACCAATCAATTCGTTTACGTCGTTTTCTATGCGGTCCTGCTCAATATTGTTTGGTACGTCAGCGTTATGTACGTGGACCCATGAGGACCGAATCTAATGGAAAATCGAGATATTTCGTAACGTTTATCGACGATCACTCCAGATGGCGTGAAACTCGTTTCATAAGAAACAAAAATGATGTATTCCAAGCTTTCAAGAACTACAAAATCTTGGTGGAGAAGCAAACGGGACGAAAAATTAAAAGCCTACAATCAGATAATGGCAAAGAATTTTGTAATAAAGAGTTCGATGATTATCTGAAAGAAAACGAAATCAAGAGAAGACTTACTGTTACTTACACGCCAGAACAGAATGGAGTAGCTGAACGTAAGAATCGTACTCTAACCGAAATGGCAAGATGCATGTTGATTCAATCAGGTCTATCTCCATCATTTTGGGCGGAAGCGGTAGCAGCTGCAACATACATAAGAAACAGGTGTCCCACGCGAAGTATTAAAGGAAAAACTCCTTTTGAAAAATGGACAGGAAAAATCGCGAATGTGGAACATCTTAAAATATTTGGATCCAAGGTCTTCACTCTGAATAGAAGTCCAACTAAGGGGAAGTTTGAGCCTCGTTCAAAGGAAGGAATCATGGTTGGTTATTCAGAAGAATCCAAACCTTATCGAGTATGGATACCAGAGGATCGTAGAATTGATATCACTCGAGATATGAAATTCGAATTTAACCACAAAACCGAATATGATGAAGGATTCGTTACGAAGGAAATTCTTGGGGAAGAAATCAATCGGAAATCACCAAATTTAAATGAGATGACAAATAAACGTCAAACTGAAATAGACGTCATGTCAATAAATGATGTAATTGGGGATAATCGAATTCGAGAAAATTTGATGAATGATGAAGTTTCATCGGAAAACAATTCTGAATCTATACCTTCTGATTACGAGAAACTCGTTCATTTCGATGGAATCGAAAGCGAAGACGAAATCCCAAGAAATAATACAGAAGATAATGGCGTAAATCAACTGATACAACCAGAAAAACAAAAAGGAAATACACCAATTTCAGTGATGAAGAGAGCTCCTGGAAGACCACAAATTAAGAGAACTGGCAGACCAGGACGACCTAGAAAAGTGTACAAAGTGATAAATGTCACAGGTGCAGAAGAATCGGACGAAGAGGACGAACTGGATAAATATGCGAATTTAGCAGAAATTCCATTAGGAAAAGCAATTTCGAGTCCTGAAGCACAAGAATGGAAAAGAGCTATCACCGATGAAGTCAAGTCGCTTATCAAGAATGATACTTGGGAAATTGTGAATCGACCAAGAAATCGCGACGTAATTGGTTCTCGAATTGTATTGAGAAACAAACATAAGGCTGATGGTACACTCGAAAGACGAAAAGCGAGAATAGTTGCTAAAGGTTTCACACAGAAACCAGGAATTGACTTTCATGATACATACGCACCAGTAGCTCGATTGGGATCGAAGACTGATCACTGCATTGGCGGCGCATCGTGAAATGAAAATTCATCAACTAGACATAACAACGGCCTATCTAAACGGCATTATAGAAGAGGAGATATACATGGAAATGCCAATGATGTTAAAACAATCATTTCAAGCAATATTATCCAACGAGAATGAAGAAGCTGTTAGAAGAAAAGCAAATGCAATGCTACGTCACCTTCGAGGGGGGGATAAAGTATGTCAATTAAAGAGATCCCTATATGGATTGAAACCAGCTGGACAACAATGACATAAGAGGTTTGATGACAGATTAAGATTTTTGGGACTCAAGCCGACTAATGCAGACCCTTGTGTATATACAAAAGAAGGGGAAGATATATTAATAGTCTCTATTTACGTCGATGACGTTATCATTGCATGTAAAAATATATCCAACATTAATAAATTTAAGAAAAGTTTAAGCCAAGAATTTGAGATAAGGGATTTGGGAGAAATAAATTATTGCTTAGGAATAGAATTCCAGCAAACTGAAGGAGGATATGCCATATCTCAAAAAGGATATATTGAAGATATTTTAGAGAAATTTGGAATGAATGACTGCAAACCAGTATCAACACCGATGGATCCTGGAATTAAATTAATAAAACAGGACAGTGTATCGGAAAGTAATACGAAGAATATACCATATAGAGAGTTAGTTGGAGCGCTAATGTATTTGGCAGTAGCGACTCGACCAGATATAGCATATACAGTAAGTTATCTGAGTCAGTTTAATTTATGCTACGGGGACGAGCATTGGAAGGCAGCAAAACGTGTTATGCGATATCTTAAAGGAACTTCAAATCTCGGAATAATCTACAGAAAGACCAATGAGAATCTAAAAGGATTCGTAGATGCTGATTGGGCCAACTGTATATTAGACAGACGTTGTTATACAGGATACGTATTCGTATTGAGTGGAGGAGCCATCAGCTGGGAATCCAGAAAGCAAAGAACAGTAGCACTGTCATCAACCGAAGCGGAGTACATGGGATTGACAGAAGCTGCGAAGGAAGCAATTTCACTACAAAGTTTTCTAACAGAAATGGGATTCGAGGAACTTGGGAACGTTAAAATATTTAACGATAATCAGGGAGCTCGAAAACTTTCGGAGAATCCTGTTTATCATGCCCGAACCAAACATATAGACGTAAGGCATCATTTCATTCGAGAGGTGCTAAAAGGTGAAAGAATGTCAGTAAATTTCATGGCTACCGAAGACATGCCTGCAGATGCCCTTACCAAAGAAGTGACTAAGCCTAAGCTAGAAAAATGCCGAAGTTGGATTGGTATTGGAAATATAAATTTAACTTAAGAAAATGTCCTTATTTTGAGGGGAAGTGTTGGAAATCATTCGACAATAGAAGGATATTTTCTAATGTTATTGTTCTAGAGTAATATTCATTTGTTTTGTTACCATAATAAATATAATAAGTGTACGTCAATCTGTTAATTGTCATAGTTAAAATAAAAACGTTTATACATTGAACCAAGTGTCCTCCATTATTGTTTCTTACCACGACCTCATAATCCAATAAGATCACCTGTCAGAAAAAAATTATGTATATCAAATGAACATCCCGATTTTGAAAAAAGAGAAAAAAATAAAAAAAATAAAATAAGACTTGGAGTGTTTGATATCAAATTTATAATTAGCGACCTCTGAAATCCCCCCCAAAAAAAGTTTCAGCCATCTTCAGTTACTTTCCTGGCAGTTATTCAATTGTTAGTAAAAAATATACGAAATAATTAATAACATATTCGCCATTTTGATTCCACCATTTTGAATTTGAACTCTTTAATATCAAATTCGTAATCAGCGATCCTCAAAACCCCATAAAAAAATTCAGCCATTTTGAATAATTATTCAGAAAGTTATTCAATTGTTAACTTTATTTGTTTATTTAACAGTGTCGGGGGTTCGACCGACAAAAGAAAACCTATTAACTTTTCGATTTATGGACCCAAGAAGATATGTCAAAAGTTTCAAAAAGATCGGTAAAGTATTAAACATTTTTTAGGTTTTTTTAAAATTTCGATACAGCGACTCGACTACGTGTACTCTTATTTTATTTAATACCACAAAGCACGATTATAGTTGAAAATACCAATAAAAAATATCTTATAATATAATAATCTTTGAGATTATTAAATTTTAAACTTAGCTCACAGTATATTTGTTAATACTGGATGCTCCTACAATGGACCTGTAGTCGTGGCGCCTCTCCTGCATTAATGGTAAACGTGCTAGTCCGTACTTTATTACAAAAGTTTTGAACTTTGCGAAATTTCGTTCAAAATCAATTTAGATTATACCTGACTCTCCTAACCCTTTCGGCTCTATTGATTAATTAAGAAACGAGTTTATTTCCTACGGAGAAATAAAACAAAAATGAGTTTACTGCAGTAATTTAGAATGAAAGTGCATTCAAGAGCGTGCTCTTGTCTTTTCTCCCGATTGTTTGAAGTTCGTCATTCCGATGCTATCAATTTAGGTTAGCTTTGTATTGGTATAGCATGTTAAATACGGAAATAAATACTGGCACTGCTTGAAAAATATAGTGGTATGTATTTTAGTGTAAACAAAAAATGTGAAGTTAATTTTCTTTATAAAAATTAGTGTAGTTTAAAACAAAATTGCCTTGCGCTAGGTTTATGAGTATCAGACTCTCAGTTAAACAAAACTTCCTTAATTTAATAACTTTTTTTGTGTGATACAAAAAAAATGTTTTTTGGCCTGGGGATCTGACTATGCTCGATATATATTTTTGGGGTCACTGAATTCGAATCCGAGGTCTATTTAACTCCATCACATCAGGATATTGCCATAACCTCAAAAAAACCCATCATTTTAATGATTTCGACATCTCTTCACACAAAGCGCTATAACTTTTTCTGGACAAAAATTACCCCCGCATTCTTCCACTACATTTAATTTCTGTACCTGATGTATTTTTAAAGGATGATACTTCTCTTACGTCAAAACTGATGATTTACATTATTTCCAGCAGCGATTTTTGTGGCCAACTTGTGCGCATTTTGCCCAAAGTCTCATCAACTTGGTCTTTGCTGTCTGATTTAGGAAGATTTCGGACGTACCCACCTTCCTAACATTATTCTGTTCTACTAACGGTGTAATGAAGCCATCGAGATATTTAGCATTGAATATTGTACATACTTATATTTGAGATCTGGTTTAACCACATACAACTGTTGTTAATATTTCACTTCTTTGCATTTCATTTAAATGTGCCATAGTTACAATAAAAATAATATAAAAATTATTCACCGATAACAGAAATGTCGCCTAAATCTTATTGTAGAGTTTCAAAGTATGCTTGATAGCCTACAAAACCAAATAATTCCCCCAGTTCAAAATCTTCCTGTCAACTTTGACGACATTTGGTTTCAACATGACGACTGCCCAAGTCACAATACCTTAACTGTTATTAATTTTCTGGAAAGAACATTTCCCAATCGTTTAATAGCTACGAGGGGAATGATAAAATGACCCCCCAGGTCACCTGATCTAGCACCCCATGATTTCTTTCTGTGGGGTTTTTTAAAGGAAACCGCGTACAAACATGCGTTTGAACGAGCCAATAATTTAGTTGAATTACGGGGAAAACTTATCCAACTTTGTGCAAGCATTACTCCCAATCAACTCAATGATATGAGAGGTTCATTGTACAATCGGTTTGGCTATTGTTTGGCACAAGAAGGTGGTTTGTTTGAATCCTTACTTCATTAATTTATTGTCTGATAATTATTAGTAGATTTTAGTTTTTGAGGGTTATTTAATTTTACTTTAATGTTCTATTTTTGTAATTTAATAAGCATAATTTATTTTTTGATAATTATTAGTTGATTTTAGTTTCCGAGTTATTTAATTTAATTTTATTGTTCTATTTTCATTTCGGTTTTAATAGGAATTATTATTTTATTCCCATAGCATTTACGGCTAAGAATGAAACTGCACAAATGCTTTCAATAGAAGAAATTATTTGTCAAAAATGTGACAAATAATTTCTTCGCTTTTAACGAAGAGATATTTTCTCGTTTCGTACAGAAATTAGTACCTACGTCCGCATCCATCCTTAGTTCATGCCGTATTTAATTCGTTGTGTGTCTCTGCTTTAACGATTTATGGAACTAGCGGGGCGTGGTGAATTACATCGTTATTCCTATACCCTAAACTGCGTTTTCCGAATCTGTATATACAGGGTGTTTCAAAGTTAAAGGTACACACGTTACTTGTGGATAGAAGACACTTTTTCGGTTCTAAATTACCCGGCTTTAATGCATCCATCGTCCTTCCTTACTGAGATACAGGATGTTTTATTGATTTTGACCAAATCTTTCTTTGATCATAACTATTGAACCACCCTGTATAATCGGTTCATACTTACAATACAATATATGTTTCACTTATTTTTCTTGATAGAACTTCATAATAATGCCACGACCTGGGGGAGTCTAGGGAGAAGAGGTTGCCCTTTTTAATAAATAAATTATTATAACTTTTACATATATTTATTTAATACACTAAATCATGGTAAAAATCAAAGAGAAATAAAACAGAACTGGCAAATAAAATAATTAAAAATAAGACATAATAAAATTGTTCAAAAGTAATACATATAATAAAAGTGCTCTTACCCAATCATCATAGCAGAGGAGATGTGCCTGGACGCCAATGGACTGACTATCATTAATTGGTTCGAGTATTTATATAAATGCTACTTGCTTAGTCGGCATATTCCATATAGGTAGAATATAATTTATAGTTAAATGAACTTTATTAATTATTATGTGTTTGAAATATGACACTAAACTTCCTTTAAATATTGTAATATGCTATAAGTTAAATAAAACACATACAATTAATTTGGGAAAGATGCGAAAATTATTTTACTAGATTTAGGAATTAATTAAGCCTACCTACAGGGAGCATGTCAATAAGTAATTTTGAAAACTTAACGGTACTCGCGGCAATAAACCAAAAAGAAATTCAGGTCCGGTTTAATAAAAAATTGACAATATGTTGTAAAAAAATGTAACTTACAGCAGTGACAATTTTTACACTTCTAGACTAGGCAAGTGAACTATTATAAAATAATTTTAAGAACAATTTAGTTCACCTGATAATCTATACGGGAGATGTGGCCCAATCAAATGATTGTTGAAAACACCGCACCAAATACATACATATTAACAGCAAATCGATGATGGGATTTATTCTGTTTTATAACATGTGGATTCTTTTCTGTCCAAACATGTGAATTTCTTAAATTATAAATACCATCTCTTGTAAATTGTGCCTCATCTGTAAACAGACAACAATGTTTCGATGTTAACAATGCTTCGATTCCGAGTAATCTATTTACTAAAACTTAAGAGATGATTTTATAACATAGCTGCCTTGTCATCAAGTAGGCAATGCTGAAAATTTTTGTATTTGACAGTTCATATTTATTGATTCGACACACTTCCGTTTTATTATTCTAAAATATTTGTTATTTGTATTAATATTATTACCTACATTACAAAGTACATAATATACCTTATCAATTTTGAAATGGTGAATATGCGGATATAATCTATGTGTATGGATTTTGTGATGGCAATGGATGGGCTGCTGGGAGAGAATATCAAAGAATATTTCCTGGACGCCGAATTCCTGATCATAAAACTTTTCCTAGAATTATCAATTATTCTAAAAATCATGGTCGGTATCCAACGGCCATCTTAAATGAGCATCAAGTAAGGCAACCTTTAGTGTAGAGAGAATATGCTAAGTGCTGTTGCAAATAACCCAAAAATTAGCACAAGGAGAGTGGGTCAAGCTTTAGGTGTTCCACATGTTAGTGTTTGGAGAACAGTAAAAAAATAACCTCTATCCATTTCATGTTCAACAGGTTCAGAGGTTAGAGGAAGGGGATGAAGTTCATCGGTTAAATTTTAGTAACTGGAATATTCGGAATCGAAGAATTTTTAACAGATGTTTGTTTACAGATGAGGCACAATTTACAAGAGACGATGTTTATAATTTAAGAAATTCACATGTTTGGACCGAAGAGAATCCACATGCTGTAAGACAGAATAATTAACAACATCGATTAGCTGTTAATATTTGGTGCACTGTTTTCAACAATCATTTGATTGGGCTACATATCCTTCCTGATAGATTATCAGGTGAACTTTATTTAGACTTTTTGCAAAAATTTTTACCCGTGTTATTGGAAAATGAAAAGATTTCGGGAATGTATTACCAGCATGATGGCGCTCCACCCCATTTTAGGAATATTGTGAGAAATTTCCTAAATAACAATTTTCCAAATATGTGGATAGGTCGAAATGGACCTGATCATTGGCCATGGTCACCGGATTTCAATCCTGTTGATTATTATCTTTGGGATCATTGAAAAGCAAAGGTATATGACGTAGAGATGAACTTTTGGACCGCGTTAATAACGCTTGCGTAGAATTTAGAAATAATCCAGATATGATTAGACGTGCAATTAGAAATATTACTACTAGAACAAGGAAATGTATTCAACTAAATGGAGTCCACTTTGAATAGTTATTGTAGTTATTTATTACTTTCAGGTATTTATTGTTATCGTACATACATGCATTAATAATAATATTATTTTTAAATGTAGACTCACAAAATTAAGTAGCATTTTGATTTATGTACACAAATCTACATTGTTTTCAAAATTATTTTACAATAGTTCACTTACCTAGTCTAGAAGTGTAAGAATTTTCACTGCTGCAAGTTACATTTTTTTGGTAATTAAGCCCTGAAATAAATATTCAAGTTCCAACTGTCTCGAACATTTTAATGCAATTGGATTTACGGCAAGTAATCAAGGTTGATGAATGAAATGCACAAACAAATTAAGTGAGCTACTCTATTAAATTTTTTCCACTCTTCTCGAATATCGAAACAGATCTACATAATTTTGACATACAACATATTGTCATTTTTTTATTAAGCCGAACTTGGATTTCTTTTTTGTTTTATTATGTTCTATCAAGAAAAATAAGTGAAACATATATTCGAAGTATGAACCGATTATACATTGTGGTTCAATAGATATGATCAAAGAAAAATTTGGACAAAACCATTAAAACATCCTGTATCTCAGTAAGGAAGGACGATGGATGCATTAATGCCGGGTAATTTGGAAACGCATGAGTGCCCTCTATCCACAAGTAACGTATGTACCTTTAACTTTGAAACACCCTGTATATATAAAAAATTAAGTCTGATAATTTAACCACATAACAAAAATTATATTTTTTCAACACCTAACCTAACCTAACCTAACCGAACCACATAACAAAAATTATATTTTTTCAAAAATGGTTCATTATTTACCACAAATTACATAAATTTCAAGTGGGTGTTTTGAAAAGTAAAATAATTTTCATAGCTAAATTCAAAAATTCATAAAAAAATAATAATTAACAAATTTTTACTAGTCTGGCGGGCGTAACGTGATTTTAACATGTTTTGCAACATTTTCACCTTTTTACTTCCCTCGCATACCGAAGGGAAGTATTGTATTCGAGAAAAAATCACCCTCCGAGATTTTTTCGGATTCTGACGTTTCAGATCGCGGAGATTACGAAAATACAGGTTTTTCAATTCCGTCAGTCTGTCTGTCTGTCTGTCTGTCTGTTGGTGCATTTACTAAAAAACTGCTTGACGGAGAGCAGTCAAATTTGGTAGGTAGTTTGTACCACCAACTTCTGCCCCCAGCAGGTTAGGAAGTTGAGGTTGCCCGGTTCTCGTTTAGATAGTGGAGACTGGGTCGTGGTTCGGAAATTATTCAAGAAAAACTTTTATTTTTTTGTTAGGCGCCAGTAGTCATATTAAAAAAAGCATCTATAACGTACTTGTCTAATTGTACGACTGTGACTACTCAGAGATAATTAATGTTATAGATACTCATGAAATTATCAACACTCAGTTAAAAATATCTGGTTTATTGACTCTATTATAAAACTTGAAATGGTTTAATTTTGATAAGTTGAAATGTTACACCTTATGGTTGGATGTAGCTACTTCCTTACAGAAAGTTATATATTTAATTAATAAGTTTAACTAGGTTGAAGACCAAAGAATTTACAAAATATGACAAATTATTGCTAAACGGTGATTAAGTAATTAAATGAAGAAAATTAATGATTAGCTGAAGGCAATATATAACATAAAACAATTTAGAAATGTATAAAAGTTTGTCGAAGGTTGAATAATGTCGTTGAAAGTTGAACGTTGAAAAGAAATGTTGAAAAGCAAATTCAGTTGATACATTTACCACCGGCGGGGTTCTGCAGTAACCAACCCTGGTCCTCGTCTTACTGAATCCTCGTGTTGCCACCACTCGATTATTGACTCTGTAGAGATCCCAAGAATTTAGACGCCGGAACTGTTACCAAACCAAACAACTTGGTGCTCTCATCCAGGGAGGACTATTTCATACCAGGCCACTCCAACCTTGGATTCAAAACTTCTTGGCAAATAGTCTGGTTCTCCTGGATTATAGCAGCTACCCAATTTTCCTGGCACACCGTTAAGCCAAATGTATGGTAAAATTCCCAATTTAAGGATTAACTTCAAAACTGAAGGGTCAACTTAACAATTTGAAGGGTCAGCTTAAACACCTCATTCCTACAAGAGTTATCATCTGTTACTACGCTTGAAATTACTTGTTTATTAGTGGGCACTCTTAGTGCGTTTGATAAAATCCCCACGTTAATGCATTACTGGTATATCTCTAAATAAATTACATTAACATGCCCTTCTCGCCCCTACTAATATCGAGTTAAATTCTTTTGAATTTTAATTATTCGACAAGGTTACGAAAACGTAATTTAATAAATTCGAACTGTCTTTAAACCCTTATTAAACCTCAATTACTCATTAATACAATTTACTTCTAAATATATCTTAATACTGAGTTAAACACATGTCTCGAAATACCCCGTTCATACATTAACATGACCGCGTCTCTTTCGAGCCACGCGCCGCGAATGAAGGTAATTTGTGATCAACAAACATCGCGTTTAATTATGATAAATTCAACAATTAAATTGCAAATACATGTACAACAAATGCTACAGAAAGTAATTATATTTATATTATTAACTATCTATTAACATACCACACTAGATGAGGTGTTAATCGGACAGCGCGTCTGTATCGCTCGAAGTCAAAAGGAAAAATGGCTATCACGAACTGTTCGGATACCGTGTTTGATTTCTAACCAACTAGTTACACTTCTATACGCGAGATGTCGCTGGTAGTGGGAACATAAATCATTCTTTAAATATAATACAAATCTACACAATTACTGTACTGCATCATTCTCATGCATTCATGAGTTCCAATTTAATCAGAATTATCGATTTATAATTTTGTTTATTGATTTTTGGGATTTATTCACTTATACAGATTTCTTCTTTTACATATTTGTTGTACCAGATGACTTGTAGGTGTTTATCAAGAGAAGTAACAGATGGCGCTTGTATGCTAATTTATAATTTAAAGTTGGATTGACGAACACAATTCTTCCAGATTCAGTAAGACTAGGGCTTTGGGATTGGACTGAAAAATTAAATAATAAGTTTACAGAATTGTGGTTTAAGACTACAAAAATTCATTGCTATTAGAATAAAAATTAACAAGTGGCATTCAGGTAATTTTGAATGTCACACTGTCTACCACCCTGTCAAAAAAATATGTGTACATAGTTACATGTATTTTTTTTATTTATAAATTGAGACTTCAATTTCCAAAGTTAAACAGATATTACTAAAACCTATTGCTAAACTAAATTACAACTAAATTAAGCAAAAAGAAGGTAATTCTGGTACCTACTCTCTAACTTTTTAATAATTATTCTATATGTAAATATCAGTATTTACTACTATATACTGCTAAAAGGAAAGATTTAATACTCAATAGTAGCTTCGCGTACTACACGCCTAATAATTAGGGACAAAATCGGTAAGAACACTATCGGGAAAGTCAAAATCGGTAAGTCATCGGAGTACTAATCCAACCCAAATAGCATATAAACTAAACATACTTAACCTAACTTAACCTACGGAAGAAGCAAGAGAACTAATCTAACTGTTCATACAAGAACCCACATGAAAATCATTTTATCACTGGACAGCACTCGGAAACTCCTGGAAGGCTCCACTCAGAAAGGATAATACTTCCTCCAGTGTAAAATAGGAATAAAAGAGTGATAGAAAAGAAAAGATGAAAATGTTTTAGGAGAGGACCTCGAAGAATCAGTCTCCACAGACACTGTGGTGGAATGCCTGAGCAGCGCTGTAGTGGTTGCCAGTACTAAAATTGGTATTAGGCATAAGCACACCTAAACCATGATACAGAAGGATAACCAACTGCCTATCCTTAACAGTGGGAATAAGTATCCAGACTGTTAATAAATCAAAAAATTGTTTGGATCTGAAATTAGACGTACGTATCAACTAAAATTCTTTGGATATAGCTCCAAGGGGCTGAACTTGAAGTACGTAACGACTAAACAACAAAAAGGACCATTGTTCTGGAAAGCTCTTGCTTCAGGTGCGATGAACAGTGTTTCGATCGAGCGATAGGCCAAGGGCTGAGGTGAAGCGGGGAGGAAGATATGTCTCTCGAAGAACGTCAGACGACCTAGGTCACTCCTGACTGACAAGCTCCCTTACCTATGTTTACGCTCGACCCTCCTTAACCACCTGTCATTCAAGACAGCCGACCGGAACTAGTCCATCCCCATCCCGGAACAAGTTCCTTTAATGGCCGTTAAATATCCTACGAACTAGGATAATGATAACATGTTTACTTACATACAGTAACCATTAAGAAAAGACAATACGAAAAGTAACTAATTATACAATAACACAAGTACGAACGATATTCGATACTGTGACTACTAAACGGTAACTAAAGTTTTCAAAAAGAACTACAACTAGCTCTGATAGCCTAGATCAGTTAGTTAGAACACTCAAACAAAATTAAGATACTAGAGGATTACAAGTAGGATGTTATCCAGAAACGACAGAAATACAAAAGAATTATACAAGCAAAGAATAATGTCAGGTTTGGTAAAGACTAAACCTCTGAACAAACGAAAGGAAGACTAACTCACTGTTTTTCAAAGGACAAATTGACCATCCAGAAAAAACATTCCCTCCAAACAATTTTCCCTGCCTCGCTTGGACTTCTAAGCCACAACTAAACAATTATATTTATTTACCAGACCACGAGAATGCCTTAGCAAGACTGGCAAATAGAATACAATAAATATAATAAAAACTAACAGGTGGAAAGTTTCCATAACGAAAATTCAAAGTCTGCCCTAACCCTTCCTCAAACATAAACCTAAGTAGAGTAACACAAAAGAATTATTGAAGTGAAAAATAGAAAGTATAGATGAAAATAAGGACAACACAAAGAAGAATGACGTTGTTATGTCAATTATTGATATTTTCCAAGCGCATAAACCTCACCAAAATGTCGTATAATCACAAAAGGCTAAACCGTTACTACATCGGATTCTATATCCCTGAGACAAATCTTGCTGAGTTTCACTTGCTTGGTTCACATCAACTGCGTGGCGTGCAGACGCTGAAGACGCTACACCCACTAAACGTGGCCCACCCTTCAACCCTTGGATAAAAGATATCCAGCCGGAACAATATTTCTGAAGTTTACTGTAAACATACCACACTACTAGAAAATTACTACAAATGCGAGACATGAACCCTCCAGGTATCTTAACTAAAATTTGTGCTCCCATCTAAACTTATGGAGTTATTAAAATTGCTTACCCGACTGAAACGTCGGAATTTGATCCGTAATAAGTTTTTAAATCTGAAACGTGCCAATGGCCTGCGTCGGACCCATCTGCATAATCTAACGCGTAAACCAATTTTGAAATTTTCTGGCGAACTGTGCAAAGTACAAATTTGGGTGCTAACTTGGCTGAAAAATGTTTTGCAGCATCTGATAAAACCTTATTTTTCTTCCAAACTTTATCGCCTACAGCATACTCAATTTCTCGTCTACGCAAGTTGTAAGTTTTCTGGTTTTTCTTGTATGCATCATTTAACCGCTGAACTACATCTTTATATGTATCCGAAAGATTAGATATATCATCACAATATTTATTCCTATCACCAGGTGCTAGTTGAATTCCCGAAGTTGACTGTACTTGCCCGTAAAAGTCTCCTGAAATGGGAACTTTACGACCAAAATTTAAAAACGTAGGAGGAAAACCTGTTACCTCATGAGTAGCCGTTCTGATTGCATGAGCAACTCTGAAAATTTCTACATCCCAATCCTGATGATTATCCTGAATATAACTGCGTATAGCTCTACCTACAGTAGCGTTTGATCGTTCTACTGGGTTAACTTGTGGGTGATATAATGCATTAAACCAAATTTTTTGTACTTTGTACCGTTCGGCCAGTTTTTTAAAAGCTGTAGAAGCAAACTGCTTCCCATTGTCTACCATAATGAACTGTGGCACACCGTAAATCAAAAATACTTCATTCTCCATAAATTTAGTGATAGTCTGTGCAGTGGCATTTCGCATGAGGTGTACGAGTACATACTTAGTGAACCAATCCAAAACTACCAATAGAAATGAAAAGCCCCTTTTGCTCCGTGTTACCGGACCAAAAATATCTACGCTCACTACCTGCCATGGAAATTCTACTTTCTTTTCCTTCCCCATTAAACCGTAACGTGAAAATGAAACTTTTTGAGAACCGCAAATCTCGCATGACTTGACATACTTCAATACATCTCTTCGCAACTTAGGCCAATAATAGTCTTCGCAAATTCTCTTTAGTGTTTTAAAATACCCAAAGTGAGCTGACGTACTCTCATCGTGACATTGTTTAAGAATTTCATTTCTTTGTGCAATTGGTACCAAAAGTTTCCATTCAGTTAAATTAGTTCTTACTGGTAATTTATTAGCAGCATGTTTAAAAATTAAATTATTCTCCACTCTAAATAATGGATATAAATTTGGATTTGCTAAAATTTTTCTACGTAAGTTAATATACCATTCATCTAAACCTTCTTGATAAATCAACTGAGAAATTTTGCTCGTCATGATGCACTACTCTAGATAAAGCGTCAGGAACTACATTTAAATTACCCTTCCGGTGTACTAAGTTAAAGTCATATTGCTGTAACTTAACCATCCAGCGAGCCAATCTGCCCGTTGGTGATTTCAACTTATGCAACCAACTAACCGCTAAATTATCCGTAATAACTGTAAACTTTTGTCCTTCAACGAATGGACGAAATCTCTCCAAACTGAATAATAAAGCCATTATCTCTTGCTCGTAAACACTGTAATTTCTTTCTGCCTTATTTAGAGAGCGACTGGCAAAAGCAATCACCTTCTCTTCTCCTCCCTGAAGTTGTGTCAAACAACAACCTAGTCCTGTACTACTCGCATCACACTGTATAACAAAATTATTCAGTTTAAAATCAGGGCTAGTTAAGATTGGAGTAGAGACAAGTGCTTGTTTAAGTGCCAGAAATGCTTGCTCTGCCTTTTCGTTCCAATTAATCGGTTGTCTTTTACCACGTCTCCCTTTAAGCAAATCATTTAGCGGAGCAACTAAAGTAGAAAAATGAGGTAAAAATCTTCGGTACCAAGAACACATGCCAATAAATCTTTTAATTTGAGTTGTATTTGTTGGACGAGGATAATTGATCATCGCTTCTACCTTTTCTGGGTTTGTACGTAATCCCCCTTCAGTATCGATTACATAACCTAAATATTTTAGAGACTTCCTAAAAAATTGACATTTTTCGAAATTTACTGTAAGGTGAGCATCTTTCAACCTATCAAACACTTCTCTTAAGATGTTTACATGTTCCTCAAAACTAGAAGCGGTGACAATTATATCGTCTAGATAAACAAAAACTTTGTTTTCTAGCCTTGGGGTTATAACAATGTCCATTAAACGTTGCATAGCCTGTGCGGCGTTTGCAAGACCAAACGGTAATACTTTAAAACAAAATAAGCCTCTCCCCGGTACTGCGAATGCGGTTTTGGGTTTAGAAGTTTCCGAAAGTGGAATTTGCCAAAAAGCACTTTTCAAATCTATTGAACTGATGTACTTTGCATCTCGTAACATACTCAAAATACCATCTACAAAAGGTAAAGGATAGGAATCCTTAACAGTTACTGAATTTAAAGACCTACCATCAAAACAAAATCTATAATCTCCACTATCCTTCTTAACCAGCAAGACCGGTGACCTCCATTCACTAAAAGTAGGCTCAACTACATCGTCTTCTAACATTTTGTCTAGCTCTTTATTTAATATAGTCATCATGTGTGGTGATAAAAGATATTGGCGTTGCCTGATAGGCTGTGCACTACCAGTGTCTATATTATACGTCATCTTATCGGTAAGACCTAACCTCCCACTACTTAAACCTTTAAATAACTGCTTGACTCCTTCAACTTGCTGAAGTTGACCTTCAGTTAAGTCAGCCAAACCTCCATCATTGGTGTCAGTTGTGTTCACATGACAGAGAGCAGAAACTTTAATGCTACCTACTTTATTTACCCACTTATTTGATTCAAAATCTAAATGAATGCCAAATAATCTGCAAAAATCTATTCCAAAAATAAAAGAAATAGGCAAAGATGGAACTATATAGACCTTAAGTATTTGAACAATGTTGTTGATCTTGAGCGGTAGGTGAGCTATACCTATTACAGTCTGATGAGTACCGTCTGCTGTAGTTACATATCTTAACTCTGAAGTTACAATTTTACATTTAAATCGTTCTAAAATTTTCATACCATCCCTTCCAACTACTGAACGATTACAACCAGTATCTACTAAAGCTAATATTTTTTTATCGTATAAAAAGACTGAAATGTATGGTCTATCGTCACCATTTTTAGACAAAAATAGAGGTGTTACTCGTACCTTATCACTAACTCTACGATAAGTTTTGTAAAAATTCCCTACTTTACTTAACCAAAGATTCCAATCCGATTTGTTAGTCTTAACATTTCTAAACTTACTAGAACTACAAGGGGATGAACGACGACTAACATTACGTGTTCCCCTGGCTAGTTTTGAACATTTTTTACAATCGTTAAATGTGACATTCGATTCACCACATTTAAAACAAAACTTATTTCTTTTAGCCCTACATTGCCTAAAAACATGATTTTCTCCCTTACAGTTGAAACAAATTACTGGTGCTTTGGTCGTTTTTATTTCATTAACATTAGACTGTGTTGGTTTATCTTTACGAGTAGGCTTAAAATATGATTTTGAAGTTACTGGTTTATCTGACTTTTCATGCGACTCATTTATATTAACTGAAGAAACTCCTACATACAAAAGATCTTTTTCTACCAAATTACTCCTCATTGGAGGTGGAACATATTTTTTAGTACTCTCTTCGGCATATTCTACTTTTTTACAATAAGAAATTAATTCAGAAACTGAATTTATAGTAAGCAAAGCTAAAGGTTTAGCAAAATATGGCAACAAATTTTTCCTAATCTGCTTAATACGATCCTCTAAATTTGGTTTCGATTTAATTCTATTATATAAGGCTTCCATAATCCTAATATAAATGTGCACTGGTTCATCCATGTGTTGGGTTCGTTTTTCAATGTAATCCAACATACTCTTGTTGAAATCTTCATGCAAAAAATCATTTTTTAATTGTTCAATTAAAGTTTCCCAACTATTAACCTCATTACTACTTCGTACTGATCGGTACCATTGTAAAGCTGGACCAGAAAAAAGATCTAAACCTGATTGAAATAATTCACCCCTTGTTACATTTCTAGCTACCGCTAACTCTTCGACTCTCTCTATAAATGAAATAACATTATTAGGTTGGCCATCAAATGTGACACCCCACTTATAAATAGGTACTATTTTAGCACTTGAACTTGGCATATTTACAGCTACTGGTAAATTAGGTTGGTCATCCGTTCCTAGCTTTTCAAAAAGGTCAGCCTCTAATAGATATATTGTTGCCCTACTTTCATTTTGAAAAGTGCGTGACTCCTCAGGATTTCGTTCTGGGATAGGAATTCTATTTACTCTTACCATAATATGTACCAATTGTGACTTTAATTGTTTAACCGGTAAATCATTCTCAGATGGATGGTTCAAATTATTAATTATATTTCTAAGCGAGTCTAAAGTATTGTTAACTTGAAGTTTTTCAGTATTAAAATTAAAAAGTGGATCAGTAAGCGTTAGATCATTGCATGGTCTAATCTTTAAAGCTCTAGCCAGTACTCTGCACCGTGACTCTACTTCTCTAACTGTAACACAACCTCTTATACGTAGTTCGTAATCTACTTGGTCTGCCTGCAATAACTGTGGTATGAAAATTTCAGACATGTTGTATATCTTTTCTTAATACTATTATCCTAAACTGTTCAAAATGCAAGGTAACACAAAAAATTAACCAAATGGTTCAGCAAATACTCTACTCTTATGCACTCTGACTAAAATTTCCTTATTTTTCGAAGGTATTCTAAAATTCTACGATAAGTCGTTTTTTTTCCTAACGATTATCCTAATCGGACAATACAGACTCTCAAAACTTTCCTTTCTGTCTACCGCTATGATTTAACCCTTCTTTTAACCCTTCTCTCACGACTAATTCTTATCAAAGCTTGAGGTCTCAATTATAAACACAATACATAGATATCAATAATGCACACAAAATTATAAAACAGCATAAAATTCAACAAAGAAAGAATATTATATGTTTCAAATAGCAACACAGCTCAAATATTTTCAAAAAAATGAATATTACTCAACTTTCGTTTACTATCTTGTACAAATTACAAGGATAGAGCCCCACGTTTTACAGCGACACTTGTGTACCACCAACTTCTGCCCCCAGCAGGTTAGGAAGTTGAGGTTGCCCGGTTCTCGTTTAGATAGTGGAGACTGGGTCGTGGTTCGGAAATTATTCAAGAAAAACTTTTAGTTTTTTGTTAGGCGCCAGTAGTCATATTAAAAAAAGCATCTATAACGTACTTGTCTAATTGTACGACTGTGACTACTCAGAGATAATTAATGTTATAGATACTCATGAAATTATCAACACTCAGTTAAAAATATCTGGTTTATTGACTCTATTATAAAACTTGAAATGGTTTAATTTTGATAAGTTGAAATGTTACACCTTATGGTTGGATGTAGCTACTTCCTTACAGAAAGTTATATATTTAATTAATAAGTTTAACTAGGTTGAAGACCAAAGAATTTACAAAATATGACAAATTATTGCTAAACGGTGATTAAGTAATTAAATGAAGAAAATTAATGATTAGCTGAAGGCAATATATAACATAAAACAATTTAGAAATGTATAAAAGTTTGTCGAAGGTTGAATAATGTCGTTGAAAGTTGAACGTTGAAAAGAAATGTTGAAAAGCAAATTCAGTTGATACATTTACCACCGGCGGGGTTCTGCAGTAACCAACCCTGGTCCTCGTCTTACTGAATCCTCGTGTTGCCACCACTCGATTATTGACTCTGTAGAGATCCCAAGAATTTAGACGCCGGAACTGTTACCAAACCAAACAACTTGGTGCTCTCATCCAGCGAGGACTATTTCATACCAGGCCACTCCAACCTTGGATTCAAAACTCCTTGGCAAATAGTCTGGTTCTCCTGGATTATAGCAGCTACCCAATTTTCCTGGCACACCGTTAAGCCAAATGTATGGTAAAATTCCCAATTTAAGGATTAACTTCAAAACTGAAGGGTCAACTTAACAATTTGAACGGTCAGCTTAAACACCTCATTCCTACAAGAGTTATCATCTGTTACTAAGCTTGAAATTACTTGTTTATTAGTGGGCACTCTTAGTGCGTTTGATAAAATCCCCACGTTAATGCATTACTGGTATATCTCTAAATAAATTACATTAACATGCCCTTCTCGCCCCTACTAATATCGAGTTAAATTCTTTTGAATTTTAATTATTCGACAAGGTTACGAAAACGTAATTTAATAAATTCGAACTGTCTTTAAACCCTTATTAAACCTCAATTACTCATTAATACAATTTACTTCTAAATATATCTTAATACTGAGTTAAACACATGTCTCGAAATACCCCGTTCATACATTAACATGACCGCGTCTCTTTCGAGCCACGCGCCGCGAATGAAGGTAATTTGTGATCAACAAACATCGCGTTTAATTATGATAAATTCAACAATTAAATTGCAAATACATGTACAACAAATGCTACAGAAAGTAATTATATTTATATTATTAACTATCTATTAACATACCACACTAGATGAGGTGTTAATCGGACAGCGCGTCTGTATCGCTCGAAGTCAAAAGGAAAAATGGCTATCACGAACTGTTCGGATACCGTGTTTGATTTCTAACCAACTAGTTACACTTCTATACGCGAGATGTCGCTGGTAGTGGGAACATAAATCATTCTTTAAATATAATACAAATCTACACAATTACTGTACTGCATCATTCTCATGCATTCATGAGTTCCAATTTAATCAGAATTATCGATTTATAATTTTGTTTATTGATTTTTGGGATTTATTCACTTATACAGATTTCTTCTTTTACATATTTGTTGTACCAGATGACTTGTAGGTGTTTATCAAGAGAAGTAACAGATGGCGCTTGTATGCTAATTTATAATTTAAAGTTGGATTGACGAACACAATTCTTCCAGATTCAGTAAGACTAGGGCTTTGGGATTGGACTGAAAAATTAAATAATAAGTTTACAGAATTGTGGTTTAAGACTACAAAAATTCATTGCTATTAGAATAAAAATTAACAAGTGGCATTCAGGTAATTTTGAATGTCACAAGTTGACCCTACTGTCAGCGAAGAAATGGTAGAACTTTCAGTTTAAAATATACAGGGTGGATCGTCTAAAGGGAATACATAATGAAAAAATATTTTTTTGTGCTCAAATTTAAAATTTCCACGTTTCATGACACGCTAAACCTATTTCAGAAAAAAAAAATCGGTAAAGGTATTTACACAGAACTTCCCTCTTTATTTGTGCATGGCGGTGACTCTAAAAAATTTATAATTACGAAGTGACATTGAAAATAATAATCGGAATATAGTTATCAATATTATTACAAAGAACACCTGATAAGTTTTGGTCAAAAGATATACAGAGTGCTCATCCAACAGCAAAAGTTCAATACTAAATAACAGGTGCCAAATATGGAAGACTTGGGCAAATACCTTTATAAATGTCCACCATGACTGAATTATTTCTTGGGATGACCACCCTGTACCTTTTTCAATAATAGTATAACGCCTAATATTATTGCCATCTGTCACATTTTCAATTCCACATACACGTAGTGGAGTGGAAGTATAGTGGTGGTTAAAATATTTCATTTTTTTTTTCATTTTTCAAAAATGTTTTTAAAAAAATCGGTAAAGGTATTTACACAGAACTTCCCTCGTTCATGGCAGTCTCTCTAAAAAAATAATAATTACAAAATGACATTGAGAATAATAATCGGAGTAGAGTTATTGCTATTATTACAAAGAAAACTTGATAAGTTTTGGTCAAAAAAATATACAGATTGCTCATCCAACAGCAAAAGTTCAATACTAAATAGCAGGTGCCACATATGGCAGGCTTGCGCAAATACCTTTACAAATGTCCACCATGACTGAATTATTTCTTGGGATGACCACCCTGTACATTTTTCAATAAAAGTATAATAGGTGCATATGCCAGATGTTATTGCCATCTGTCACATTTTCACTCCAACATTCACGTAATGGAGTGGAAGTATAGTCGTGGTTAAAAAATTTCATTTTTTTAAAAATTTTCAAAAGATGGTAAAATAATTTTCAAACTTTTTTCTTCTGCAATAGGTTTAAAATGTCAAAGGTAGAAATTTTAAATTAGAGCAAAAAGGAAAGTTTCATTCTGTTCGATAGTAGTGCTAAAAAAGTTGTATTTTTAAAATAGGTTTAGAATGTAATGAAACGTGAAAATTTTAAATTTGAGCAAATAAAAAAAAATTCGATCTATTTTAGTGGTAAAAACTTTTTGAAAAATGTTGGTGAAAAAAATTTTCAAAATTTTTTTTCTGAAATACCTAGGTTTAGAATGTCATTTAAATTTGAGCATTCTGGTGTTAAATTTTTTTCCAAACTGGTAACAAAATGTTGCAATTTTTTTTTTCCGAAATTGGTTTGGAATATCATGAAACGTGGAAATTTTAAATTTGAGCAAAAAAAATTTTTTCGCCTGTTCTATAGTAGTGATACATAAATGGATTAAAAATGTTTTCAAATTTTTTAAAAAATTCTTCAAAAACATTTTTAAATTTGTTTGAATAGTTTTAGAATGTCATGGAAACGTGGATAGTTAAAATCTGAACAAAGAAAGAAAAATTCTATCTTAGTGATAAAATTTCAAAAAACTTTTTTTTTTAATCAGGCTTAGAATGCCATGAAACGTGAAAATTTTAAATTTGAAGAAAGAAAAAAAAAATCATTTTAGTAGTAAAAATTTTTTCAAAAATATTGGTGAAAAAAATTTTCAAAATTTTTTTTCCTGAACTAGGTTAAGCGTGTCATGAAACGTAGAAATTTTAAATTTGAGCAAAAAAAAATTTTTTTCAACTTGGTAAAAATTTTTTCAAAAATGTTTGAAAAAAATTTTCAAAAAATATTTTTTCCTGAAATAGGTTTAGCGCGTCATGAAACGTGGAAATTTTAAATTTGAGCAAAAAAAAATTTTTTTTCATCTTGGTAAAAATTTTTTCAAAAATGTTTGAAAAAAATTTTCAAAATTTTTTTTTTTCCTGAAACAGGTTTAGCGCGTCATGAAACGTGGAAATTTTAAATTTGAGCAAAAAAAAAATTTTTTCACTATTTATTCCGTTTAGACGGTCCACCCTGTATATTTTCCAGTGAAATTTCTACCATTTCTGCGCTGACAGTAGCGTCAACTACCTACCAAATTTGACTGCTCTCCGTCAAGTAGTTTTTTAGTAAATACACCAACAGACAGACAGACAGACAGACAGACAGACAGACAGGCAGACAGACAGACCGACAGACAGACAGACAGACAGACAGACTGACGGAATTGAAAAACCTATATTTTCGGAATCTACGTGTTCTGAAACGTCAGAATCCGAAAAAATCTCGGAGGGTGATTTTTTCTCGAATACAATACTTCCCTTCGGTATGCGAGGGAAGTAAAAATTGAAAATTTTTTTCAATAATATTTTTGAAAAATTTTTTACCACTAAAATGGATGGAAAATTTTTTTTCTTTGTTCGAATTTAAAATTTCCACGTTTCATAGCGTTCTAAACCTATTAAAAAGAAAAAATTAGATTTTTTTTTACTATTTTTGAAAAAAATTTACCACTAATACAGACTGAATTTTTTTTCTTTGTTCAGATTTAAAATTTTCACATTTTCATGGCATGCTAAACCTATTCAAACAAATTTAAACATTATTTTGAATAAAAATTTTTTTGCAAAAAATTTTAATCTATTTATCACTGGGTATAGAATAGATGAAAAAATTTTGTTTTGCTCAAATTTAAAATTTCCACGTTTCATGACATTCCAAACCTATTTCGGAAAAGAAAATTTGCAACATTTTTTTCACCTCTTGGAAAAAAATTTACCACTAGAATAGATGGAAATATTTTTTCCTCAAATTTAAAATGTTCACGTTTGACATGACTGACATTCTAAACCTATTTGAGAAAAAAAAAATTGAAATTTTTTCTCACCAACTTTTTTGAAAAAATTTTCACCACTAAAATAGATGGATTTTTTTTTTCTTTGCTCAAATTTAAAATTTTCACGTTTCATGGCATTCTAAACCAATTTCAAAAAAAAATACCACTGTAGAATAGAAGGAAACTTTCCTTTTTGCTCAAATTTAAAATTTACACATGTCATGGCATTCTAAACCTATTTCAGAAGAAAAAAATCGGTAAAGGTATTTACACAGAACTTCCCTCGTTATTTGTGCATGGCGGTCACTAAAAAATTATTAAATATGAAATGACATTGAGAATAATAATGGAAATATAGTTATTGTAATTATTACAAAGAAGTCCTGATAACTTTTGGTCAAAAAAATTGTGCTCATCCAACAGCAAAAGTTCAGTATTAAATAACAGGTCTACTATGAATTATTTCTTGGGATGACCACCCTGTATATTTTCCAATAAGTATAATAGCATATGCCAAATATTATTGCCATTAGACACATTTCTAGTTCCACTTTCACGCAGTGAAGTGGAAGTATAGTGGTGGTTAAAAATTTCAATTTATTTTCGAAATTTTTCAAAACTGTTGGTTAAAAATTTTCAATCTTTTTTCTTCTGCAATAGGTTCAGAATGTCATGAAACACGGAAATTTTAAATTTGAGCAAAGAAAAATAATTTTCCATCTGTTTTAGTGGTAAATTTTTTTTTTAAAATGTGTGAAAATAATTTTCATTTTTTTTTTTCTGAAATATGTTTAGAATGTCATGAAACGTGAACATTTTAAATTTCAGCAAAAACAAATTTTTCCATCTATTCTAATGGTATTTTTGTTCCAAAATGGTAAAAAATGATGCAATTTATTTTTTCCGAAATAGGTTTGGAATGTCATGAAACGTGGAAATTTTAAATTTAAACAAAAAAATTTTTTTAAATTATTCTATAGTAAGTAGTGAAATATATTTTATCAATTTTTTTTTAAATTTGTTTGAATAGGTTTAGAATGCCATGGAAACGTTGAAATTTTATATTTGAACACAGAAAAAAAAAATTTTTTTTGAAATTTTTCCAAAATGTTGGTTAAAAAGTTAGGTTTAGAATGTCATGAAACGGGTATATTTGAAATTTGAGCAAAAACATTTTTCCAACTATTCTAGTTGTAATTTTTTTTTCCAAAATCGTAAAAAAATGTTACAATTTTTTTTCTTCCGAAGTAGTTTTGGAATGTCAAAGCGTGGAAATCATAAATTTGAGAAAAAAAATATTTTCTTCTATTCTATAGTAAGACTTAGTGATGAATACATAAATTTTTTCAAGAAAATTTTTCAGAAAAATTTCTAAATTTGTTTTATACGTTTAGAATCTCATGGAAACGTGGAAATTTTAAATTTGAAAAAAAAAAAAATTCCACCTATTTTAGTGGTAAAATTTTTTTCAAAAATGGCAAAAAAAAAAAAAAATTTTTTTTTTTTGAAATACGTTTAGAATGCCATGAAACGTGAAAATTTTAAATTTGAAGAAAAAAAAATTTTTTTCTTCCTATATTTTAGTGGTAAAATTTTTTTCAAAAGTGAAAAAAATTTTCAAAAAATTTTCAAAAAATTTTTTTTTCAGAAATAGGTTTAGCGCGTCATGAAACGTGGAAATTTTAAATTTGAGCAAAAAAAAATTTTTTTCACTATTTATTCCGTTTAGGCGGTCCACCCTGTATATTTTTCAGTGAAAATTCTACCAGTTCTTCGCTGACAGTAGCGTCAACTACCTACCAAATTTGACTGCTCTCCGTCAAGTAGTTTTTTAGTAAATGCACCAACAGACAGACAGACAGACAGACAGACAGACTGACGGAATTGAAAAACCTATATTTTCGGAATCTACGTGTTCTGAAACGTCAGAATCCGAAAAAATCTCGGAGGGTGATTTTTTCTCGAATACAATACTTCCTTTCGGTATGCGAGGGAAGTAAACAAAATTTGAAAATTTTTTTAAAAACATTTTTGAAAAATTGAAAAAAAATGAAATTTTTTAACCACCACTATACTTCCACTGCACTACGTGTATGTGGAATTGAAAATGTGACAGATGGCAATAATATTAGGCATATGCACCTATTCTACTATTATTGAAAAATGTACAGGGCGGTCATCCTAAGAAATAATTCGGACATTTATAAAGGTATTTGCCCAAGCCTTCCATATTTGGCACCTGTTATTTAGTATTGAACTTTTGCTGTTGGATGAGCACTCTGTATATTTTTTTGACCAAAACTTATCAGGTGTTCTTTGTAATAATAGTGATAACTATATGCCGATTATTATTTTCAATGTCACTTCCTAATTATTAATTTTAGAGTGACCGCCATGCACAAATAAAGAGGGAAGTTCTGTGTAAATACCTTTACCGATTTTTTAAGGTGTTCGATGGGGCACCATTTTTGTCATAGCAACTCGGTCTATAAGTGCAATCCACTAAAATAAAATATACTAGCACGAGCATTTGAATTGCATTAACATTATATTACAGAAAAGTTGTGCTGCCTTTTTAGCATTAAATTACCCATCAAACTCACCGCATAAACTTTTTCTGTTAAAATGGTGAAATAAAATTCGAGATAGTACATAATGCTCAGATAAACGCCCTGAAATAAATTCTATTTAGAAAGAGTTCTCCATTTACTACCGCCTCAGCAAATAAATGTGATTAATTCTTCTTGCGAGGCCAAAGGGAGCGAATTGTGACTGGTCATACATATTATAAAATACAAAAAACATATTAACTCCATTTTAGTGCAAACAAAAATAATTAAAGAACATATTTCATAAAAAGCTTACACAGTTATTTCAAAAGAATATAAATGGTTTATTATCTGATAACATTAATCTCATAAATGCACACGACGTGTCTACAAAATGATTCATTCTATTCAGTTCGGGCAGGAACAGGATTATCTTCATAATTTACATGACGTTAGTACGAGTGAAAAAACGATTTTTCTAATATTGAATCAAAAAGCAAGAAAGAATATGACATGTATTCAGTCTGCTTGTTAAAATGTTCATATTTGATTCGTTTCCTATTTACTACATATGATTATTGTGAGGTTTTTGACAATACGGAGTGGGAAAAAATATAGGTTGTATCATTAGAGATAGGAATATCCAGACATCTGGTTTCTATTATTCGTCGACTACGTCAAGATAAACCTGAATCGTCATACCGTAGGGGGTTATATAGATACCAATATACGATTCAAATATATTGACCCCTCATTTTATGCGCGAATATCTCAGAAATGGAGGAGCAGAAAAAATTGAAAAAATTATGTGCTTATTACGAGTTTATTCTAAATCAATTACCGAAGTTTAAATAATATACATTGAGTAGGAGAGCTGACGGACACTATGGTGAACGACAATGATCAAAATATTCACTCGTGGGAATCAATTCTTTGGTCTTTGGGTATGTCAAAACTGATCGTCTGTCGTCTCAATATGGTAGCATTAAGTTGTGGTGTGTATTAGAAAAGGGGTAGTTTTAGGTTTTGGTGAACCATAGTGATCAATAAAAATAACCCAACTAGCACAATTAGTCGTGGGAACGTAGCAATGACTATTGTAGGCACTTTAAAGTGTTTTGGTACTAGTCACAGGCACGTAATAGGAACGTTCCTAATACGTGTTTATGACCAAAATTGGGAATATTTTTTGGTGACGATAACGTTCCAGCCACGTTCTTGGAACTTGTCTGGCTACGTTCCAATGACGTTGTTGCTCCGGAGCGGCGACGTGACGGCCTAGACGCCGCAACTTTCAGAAAACTTTACCACTCCCCACTCTTTCAAATCGATGTTGCCCCTTCTTTGTCTTGCAACCGATTTTATTATATTTTTCTTTCATTCTTACATATGATTCTTGTTCTTGTTCATTTCTCTAACTCAGAAATTTAATTGAATATCAGAAAGTAATAGACAGCAAAACTTGTGCTATTTTCCAATGCTCTAAGGGTCACAATTAAAACGAATGCAATTTTACTGACAAACATAATGATAAAACGTGCGAATCTAACCACGCTCCTTTAAAATTTGCATTTTTTAATGAAAATATTGTTTTTAAAATATGTAATGACATGCCAGAATATGACTCACTAGATGCCGAAACCTATTTTTTATTGTTCTTCGGAACTTAACACTACTTTTTATGTATTCATTTGTTGTATTTGGTGAAGAAATGTCGATAAATTAAATTTATTAGTCAATTGTGAAATTATGGTTCATGTGTTATAACAATGGCGTCGATAATTTTGGCCATCAACATGGCGTATTTCAGAAAATTTGACTTTAAGGTCGTTTTCACCAAGAAATGCTACTTGAAAGTAATTGCTACTTGGCGATAGTGACGAAAACTGCAAATACGTAACTTTAAAGTTATACTTACCACAAATCTGCGAATGGAACTGTAGCATCACTTCAAAGTCGTAGCAAAGTTGTGACTACCACAAATTGCCTCTTCAAAATTGCCGCTGCTACTTCATGGTTACGTTTTTCCCGATATTGATTCGGAACGTACGTGTTAGCCGTTGAGGTCTAGACTGAACGCGTTCCTAGCTTTTGCTGTTTATCATTTACCTAACTTCACATTGAAAGACCTATCAGCTGTCGCAATTTACTTGTATGCAGCCATATATCAACGACTTAATAAACATATACCTTGTTGGTATAATATACTATTACAGTGATAGATAACATAGAAGGAAAGGTAGGTGTAATAAAACTGTGTTGAAATATTAAATTCTGTTGCCTTATTTTGAACATAAAATGTTGCATAGCATAATATAGCATCATATAATTCTAGTCTAGGTTAGCCAAACATATTATATAGGTTAGGTTTGTTGCATTAACTTTATCTATGGTCAACATTGGGAACTAGATGGTGAAATTTACTTCATGGTAAATTTCAGAGGTGATGTGCACTTTGTAGTAGCTGTACACAGTTCTGTAGGTAGCAGTAACGTCATTAACACCTATGAATATAACTTACAAGTGCACTTACCACTTTAAAGAAATAGTGAAGGTTCCCAGAACGTCGCGGCAACTATTAAAGCTACCTGAAGGTGATTGCGACTTTGAAGTCACATTTCAGTGATGCGAGTTAGTCGCTGCTACTATAGTTTACCACCTTCAAGTTCTGAATACCCGAAAGTCGTCCCACTGGTAATTACCACGTTCCCATGTACCACGAAAGCTGCGTAGAAGTTGCATAACTATAAAGTAATCATTAGTGGTAGAAACTACGAGGCAGGGACTGTAGACTTGAAAATGAAGTTACTTTTACACCAAAGTCGTAAATTTAGCCGCAATTATGTAATGGTTACTCATACGAAGTTCCTATCTCAGTTACTGTCACTTTGGTGATAGTTGGGAATGCAAGGGTGACTAAATATAACTAGTTTAGATGGCTTTTCCACCTAGGCAGACGATTTTTTCGGTAGCTTTGCATATAGATGCTGCTGAAAATGGCAAAAATCACGTTTCGGCGAACGACATTGATCAAAAATAATTTTGGCGCCAATCGATTCGGTTATTTATGCTAAAACAAAAAGCACGTAGGCAGACGAAAAAATCGGTAGAAACTTCCGAGCAGATGCTGTCGAAGTGGCATTTGAATAATACATTTCTTTCTTATGTTTTATAGGTATAAATATTCAAATAACAATTTAAATGAATTCTACCGCCCATATAAATTTTTAAATACGCATTTAGGAATCGTATTATGAAATTGGATACGTATATACTAACCAAAATCGTAAGTTTCAAAAATGTATTATGTAATTTACATACAATTGTTTTTGAAGAATATCGATCCATTAATAAATAATTTACTAAATATTTTAATTATAAAAATGGGAGTGCAGGGTTTTCACTTTTTATAGCATTCTGTAATTGCCTAAATACTGCACTTCACACAGACAAGTATTTCACCATCCAAACTGGCATCATCAGGAGATGATTAAAATTGAAAAAAATTAATACTCTTTCTTAAAGGAATTGCTGTTTGCAAAATCCTGTAAAGAATATGTTTCCATACAATTAGGCGAACAAATAATGATTCACTTTTAAACATGTATAGAGTATATAGGCTCCAATACTAGTTAGCTAATACATAGGCGAAGATCTGTTGTTTTTATCATTCAATGTCAAATATAATAGGGTGTGTGCACTATATAACAATTCACTTCAAATGATGCATTAATATCAAGTAATACATAAATATTAGAGCCTAAACGCATTCATATTAATCATATCAAGAGATTAAAATCAATATTTAATAAACAAATCGACCTAAAATTTGAATGATTTCGAAAACATTATGTGACGTCATACATCTTATGTGTGAAGTTAGCAACGCTTTGCTGGTAACCCGTTGCTAACTTCTCACATATTGATATAGAAGATGACGTCACGTGGCGTTAACGGGAGACAACGGAAATAAATTTTGAGCCAATGTTAAAAGCAATATATCAGATATTATTAATGTCATTATTATAAGTCAGAAATATGAGTGGAGTAGCAAATAAGTGGTGTTTTGTGCCAACATGCAGAAATACTTCTGTAAATGCCCCAAATAATTACTTTATAAGTGTTCCTAAAACCAATTATTCACGAAGAATGAAATGATTTGAAGCAGAGAATCGCAATGCTCCCAAATCGAAATGGGCATTTTATTGCTGTGAAGATCATTTTAATGTAAGTACAATTTGTTTGTTATTATCATGGTAGAAACTAATCGACAATAGCTAAATGACTCATTACCCTTAATGTTGTAAATAGATCATACTAGATATATACTTCCCTTAGAGTTATGCTTATATGTATTTTGAATTGAAACTAATAAACTTAGTTATATTTGACTCTATGAACTCCTACCTATGTTATATATTGTTACAAGATATAAATATACTTTTTCAGCTTGAGGAAGACATGAAAAATTACATGCGATACAAACTTATAGGAGGATATATGATTTTGAAGGAGGATGTAGTTCCACGCAACCAGAAACAAAAAGAGATGCGTCTGCACCAGAACAATCTCTCCTGTAAAGCGGCAAAGAGAACAGTTAGTTGAATAGGCTTTAATGCAGGATACGAATTCCATTATATTAGAAGATGTATCACCCGTTACAGATTGTCATCAATCCAAAAGCACTGAGCAGGTCAGATTAAATGAACATGTGATGAAACATGTTTATCAACAAGATGATATTCAAATTGTGCTGGCTAAAAATATGGAAACAATATGTATTGAACAGGAATATTTATCACCAGTTGTAAATTTTGATCTACCCAGTACAAGCACTGATCAGGTCAGATTAGATGTAGACAAACATGTGGAATTTTATCAATAAGACGTAGGTCAAATTATACAGACTAAAAGAGTGGGGGTGCAGACCAAACCATTCTTTCGTAGTAAATATGTGACATGTAAAATTAAAAGTGATGTGAGACACAGAGCTTCATCAACAGGAAAATGTTTCGTATCCAATGATGTTGTTAACACCAATAAATAATAAATAATATTAGTCCAAATAAAAAGTTTTTATTCAATCAAGTTCAGTTCAGTGACATCATCGAACTCAAAAGTTATTTCCATTGCCAAGTTAAATTGAAAGGGTGAAGTTGGTAATGCGTTGCTGGCAACGCGTTGCTAACTTCACTTAAGTCGTAGAACGTGTTTTTGACAGATTGTAGATTGACATATATTATGAGTGATGTCACATATGTATAGGATATAGGTTTGCCCTTTTTGGTGGCGAATATTTAATTCAAAACTAAATTTTTTTTTCAATTACTTGAAAACTTTTTTGTTGTCGAAAAATTGTTCCAACTATACTAAATACCATGAAAAAAAAAATGTGCACACACCCTATTATTTCATAGCTACTTCTTCATAGAAATATTCTTGGTTTTGTGTGGAATATCTTTATGAGTGGCTTTGTGCCTTTTCTGACAAGTCCAGAATAAGGACGAAAAAAGTTTCAAAGGCTAAGCATTTCGAGAAATAGAATGATAGATTCCATGAAAATGTAATCCATTAGAATAAAAAAATGTTAAGACAAGGTAGATAAATAAATTCAATTTGGACCTTTGTTCTCATTTTTAGCTGAATCGTTAAACCGTAGGGGGTTATGTAGATACTAGATTAATTTGCAAGGCCGTAGGGGACTGTGTGGATGCCAGTTGTTGAATGAGAATTTTCAAATAAGAAATTATACAAATCCATTTTAGAATTTAATTTTCTAGCATAGCCAGAATTCAGATTACTGAAACAATGCAAAGATTTCATTAGTATTTTTTTACCCAGTTTTTCTTTTAGTTCCCATAGATAGTTATTTTTCATGCTGCTTGAAAAATCCTATAAAGAATATGTTTCAAAACCTGTTTAGTCAATAAGAGGGTTTTCACTTCGGAAAAACTCCGGGAAGCAGTAACTTTCAAGAATACATCTTTGAATATGTCAGGAATAACATAATAAAAGTTACCGACCACAGTCCTTGAACATAATTTATTATTAAACTAGTTAGTTGCAAAATTCCAGAGTTTGTCAAATATCTCTTAAAACAGTATTTTGTTAAAAAAAGTTAATTACGCCATTTGAAACTACGGGATGTTTCACATAAAAACTGTATATGCAGTTTTTTTGTACGATCAAAAATGTAGGCTCCAGATTCTTTTGTTTAATGTACGAAAACTTTTGAACTAATTGAAGAAATTGAGCTCAACAAGGCTTAAATGAAAGAGGAAAGATGTGGTTATTGGATTATTATATTTTCAAATATACAAATGAATGAATGTGGGAATAGTACATAATATATGAATTCGGAACATAAAGAGATTTCCAATTAAATCGGTAAAAGCTCTACCATTTCTACAACTTTTAAGATATAAACTTGGAACTTTCACAAATTACTCTTGAAGTAATGTATAAAGAGATCCAGTGAGTGTAAAAAATTTCAAAAATTTATTTTTGAAGATGTACACTTCCAAAATTTCAGAACTTTGAGAAAGTGATGAAAGATATGCATGACTAACTTTAATTACTTATCACTCTGGATTTAATCGAGTTATTATATTACTGCAGGTGCGGTTCTTAAAGCTTGATATATGTACTTTAAGACGCTTCAAGGGGATTTACGATAAAAATTAAATTAACCCTTTTTATTTTATGAAAATAAAAATCAATTTTTTTGCTGCAAAATTCGTAAAATTAGGGGTAAGGTTTTCAGTATAGAACTTCTATCATCGTAATTTTTAAAACATACCATTATAGGTTCTTTGTTATCACTTCCCTTAGTACGAAATACATATTCCAAGTAATTCGTGTTTAAGTTCGTTTTAAATATTTTGTTTGTTGCATGGGTAACAGTATCAGTTAGAGTTTTACTTTTTTCTTCCTTTAATCCAAATATTGGTATTTTATTTCTTTTCTGATACTGCTCTCCTAAAGGTATTTAGTTTTTGTTGAAATCTCAATTGGGACAGCATAAAAACGAAAACTCGGAGTAAAGTCGGCCTTTATGGGACATAGTCGGTGGCGGTAGAAATGTAAAAATACTTTAAATATTAAATAATAATTTTTTAGTTGTTAAGGAAAGGGATTTCTATAATTCCTATATTCAATAGAAGTGGTTAATGAAAAAATATGTTTATTACATTTGATAAGTCACATAAATTATATATTAGGGCTACCTACGTCAATTGTCTAGTGACCTACCTCTCGTTCTATGTTCTAGCGACAAAGTTATGTAATCTTAGGCGGGAGTTGCATAGATGGTATATAATCATTCCGAAGGGGTGAAAGCAGCGACTGTCTTGTTTATTAAATGTTAGGCCATGATACTATGAACTTTGCAGTATCATGATGTTAGGCAGGTAAAAAATTTCTGCTATTCTATAAAAGAGACTTGGAAAAATTTTAAAGGGGGAACTCGTTTCCTGGCATCTGTAATTGGTCTCAATAGCGGAAATAGGTCGACGCTAAATAAACAAATTTCAAAAAAACTTGTCTATGAACTTTAAATAAATAATATTTCATTCATCACTATCCGAGTTTTCAGAACTTGAATCGGTATTTACATTAATGATAATTGGATTGATCGGTGGTAATATAAAATATTTATTTTTCTTCTTTATCGCATGACATACACACTTAATTGTGGGGATTGATTATATTGACGTAGTCTTGTTTTTACAGACATCTCAATGGAGTTGAGAACGCAATAATATCGAGGCAGACGTAAAATAGTATGATCGTATGCTTCAAAAATTTTTTCAACGGCATGTTCCTTTTTAAAATCTTGCTTTCTAATTAGTTCTAATTAAGTTTTTTTGTGTCTTTTCTGGTATTTCCAAGCATTTACCTTTCATAAATTCAATTATGTCACCTTTTCTTGTGTTGGTGTTCAGAATTTTTGTGTTTCCGCGAATGGTATGACGCATTACCCATAACAATTAGAGAATTTGGTGGAATATTTGGTAACAGCCGTTCCTTTACACACTTCTCAAACAATTCGGCTGTCAGATCCTCGTGGTAGTCGGCAGAGGATGGCTTGATATTTTTAGCAGACAACAACAATGCATTTGGAATAAAATCGTTTTTACTTCCAGCACGTAAAATTATAATTTTTTTCCCCTAGAACATGGAGCACTTAAATTACATTTTTTGGTGTTATCTACCCCACCGTATTGAACTGCATCATGGGTGTCAAACCATGTTTCGTAAAGATAAATTATGTCTCTATTTCCATCTCGGTATTCTTTTATTTTACGCAGGTACTCGTGTCGATGATCAACGATGCGTGCTGATTCCATAACTACCATTCGTTTGTCAAATTTTTTACCTAAAACCGCAGTCGAGAAAAACGTTTCGCAAAGTATCTAATGGTTTATAGTTATAATCTGGATAGTAGCCAAATTATTCCTAATCATTTCTAATGCGGGCACCTTCTGTTCATTGTAAAAGCCATACACAAATCGACGAATGACATCTTTGGATGCGTTATCAAGTTTTTTAAGTTTCTGCCCGACTCTTTTCCATTTAATAGAATGATCAACTACATCCCCGGCTCTATAACTCTATAAATTGTAGTACGGCTAAATTTGGTTAATTCACAAATCCTTTTCCCAATTTGATTATATGAAGAATCAACATTTTCGCCTTTTAAACACGAGTAAATGTTCAAAATAACCCTTGTAAGTCTTTACTTTGAAATTTCGCTTGTATAGGCTCTGTATTAAAATCGTCCGTTTCGTTGTCATTATCAAAAGGCCTCCAAAATGCCATTTTAAACAATTAATTGCAAAAAATCATCAAACACAGCAATACAACCAATAATTTGATCAAATATTCACTAGAATTAAGTAATTTATAACGCTGCTTGGCTGTACTGCACTGCCTCGTACAGATCATAGGATACAAATAGTTCGTACGTATTTTTTGTTTTATATATTATGGCATGCAGAAACTCTGAACAAGGTTGGTGTTGACAAATCAAATTCGCTAAGCATCTAATCCCACCTATATTTCTATGTGACAGGCGGATCAAGTCCACGTGCACTGTAGACGAGGAGTGGAAATATAAATATGTAAAATTCTGTGCTCTCTCATTCAGTCATTCAATGTGAAGCATATTGACAATACTATACTCCGTAAGATTTTCTAGTGCCGTGCTGTTCCAATCCAGTTCATAAATACTGTAAGAGTACTTATGAGTTTTTCGTACTTTCTAAGTCGATCCTATATTTCACATTTGGCCTCTTTTACAACAGCAGGTGCTATATTTTGAATTAAATCACTATTTTGTGACAAGTTTCGCCGATGAAGAAGCTATGATATCTTTAATTTCGGAAATTTACTGCTTTGAAAACGGCATTTTCCATTCACTATATCACTGTATCACAAAGTACAAAATATACGACAGGAAAGGTTATTTTTACTTTGTTTTCACACTTAAAATAATGAAATTTGCAGGAGTAACTAAAACACGCCTACTCACAATAATTCATTCTCTCTCTGTGACCTGACTGTTCCATTCCCACTCTTTACATATAATACTATCATTATAAAAAAGCAAACATTGGGTCACGTTAAACATTTTCGACAAATTAGAGAATGGATTGAAGGATTTAGTACAAGCAAAAAACATTTCTGTAAATACATGGACTCTAAATCACCTTGAAACAGGTGCAAGAGAATAATGGATTCAAGTGCTATCTGCGACAATCCATGACATTTGATTTGTAACTGGACATCTAACTATGTAAATTATAGAGTTTGGCTGAGGCTGCTTGGCCATTCGCACGGTCATGTTGGAATTCTATATCTTAATAAGAGAAAATGGCGATGAAACCACGTAACTGGATATAGAGTGGTTGAGTTTGTAAAAACTGTGTTTACCTACCCTTATTAGATTATATCAGGTGCCTACGATATTACTAGCCGCCTATAAATTTCTTGTAAAAAAGATATCGATTTCAAATTTTAGGAAGTTGTATGGTTTGATTGCTCCAAGATCTGATTTTCATTTCCAATTTAACCGGAAACAGTATAAACCTATTTTTAATGGAACATCCTGTATGTTATCCGAAATTTGGATTGTTCAAGAAGTTCTAGGTCTAAAATATGTAGCATACCCTATATCTATCTTTGACAGTTTTTGATAAAGTCGTGGTTGAAATTGTTATATCGATCATAAATTAGTTCATTTTCATATAATAGATAGATAGATAGATAGATCTTCTATTCGTCACATAAACACAAATTATGCTTTGACACGTCAAATAAAAACAAAAATATAACAAATAAACAACAAAACAGTGGTTGTCTTAAATAAAAAAAATACACAATAAATAAAACAAGTAAATAACACATAGAGTAAATAACAATAACAATAATATAGCACATAGAATAACGAATAAATAATCATGATCATACAGAAGAAAGTTTATAAAATTAAACGGGAAAAATCAGTCAACGGGCATTCGTCAAAATCATAGAATGCATTATCAAGGTTAATTACGTATTTGAAGCGAGTGCAACCAAGTGATTGAACAGCAATCTGTAACATATTGAAAAATTTTACTGCATAATTGCTTGTCCCGTTTCTGGTTTTTGAAAGTCGCAAAAAATCCAAATATGCATTACTCCTATTACGAGTTGAGTACGTTTGTACACTTTCAGATGTTATGTAATTGTTTAAGTTACTTTTAACATGGACAAGGCACTGTAGAATATAAGCACAGGGCAAGGTAAGTATCATAAGTCTTTTAAAAGCATTCCTACAATCATCCCTATATGATAAGCCAGCAACGATTCTAGCCTCTTTTGCAGTGAGAAAACTGTTGAGGTATGTGCCGAGTGGCCCTATATTAAAATGGCATAGATAATGGGAGACTGAATTATTGCGTGATATACGATTAGAACTGTTGAAAACAATTTTTTAAATTGTGCAATAAGAAAATATTACGTGATATATCCTTGCAGATGTAGGACATTTGTTCTTCCCTTGTCAACTTACTGTCCAAAATAATGCCCAAAAATTTAACGCATTGGGTGGTCATCTGTACAGAGTGCTGTCGTAAATACTAGCTTATTATTTAAAAACCAGTTATGAACCATAGACAGGCTGTTTTGAGCCTCTGATAATAAAATATTACAATCATTATGGAAATGAGCCAATGTCGCGTCGTCAGTAAAAAGAGTGAAATTTGTTAAGGGACTAACTTCTATTTGGCAAATCATTAACATAAATAAGAAATAAAACCGGTCCCAAAACAGAACCCTGAGGGACACAAAGCTCATGTCAATGTTACCCGAATTAGCAAATAAATGAATGTAGGAAAAAATGTGTTACGGTTATTTCAGTTTTTTGTGAGTAAAATTTGACTAAGTCATAAAAATTTCAATTCCGGCTGAACCGGAAGTACTACGAAAAGTGATATTCAGCCTCAAATTACTTCGGTATTTTTAATGAAACACCCTGTATTGAACCTTAAATTAATATTCTACTAATCTTTCTGGATATTTTTTGTTTCTAGTGCCCTTTGTCTAAACCTAATAGTTTATGAGATATCGGCGACTGAATGATCACCTGCACTGTCACAAAGGCTAAACAATAAATGATGCATAAACTTTGATTCAAGACCGCTGTGTAAAACAAAAGAACTGATTACCGATTTTCATTTAAATTTTGACAGTGTTGTTGCATTACTTAAGAGTTTCTCTCGACAGTTGTCGTTTAATTTTTGCGTTTTATTCTTGATTTACCTTTACCTATTAAGTGTTATCTGGTTGTTCAAAATGGCTGTGTTTAGGCGCGAGCATAAAATTGATGTTATTAGTAGGTATATGGAGGTAAAAAAAAACGAAGGGAAGCCAGAGAATTGTATGTTCGACGTTATTAAGAACGTGACCAAACTTGTGCACAATATTTTCCATGATTGGAAGAAAATTTAAAAAGGGAAAATGATAATGAGAACAGGAAAATTGCCAGTGGTATCGGGATAAGTCTTGAAAGTGTTAGAAATATTCTACATAAACATAAGTATAAATCTTTTAAGTACCAAATCCATCAACATCTTTACGAGGGAGAAAATCAACGAAAATTGAGTTTTTGCAATCGGTATACGCTATATATTGTCGCGTATTTCCACCCCTTTCTTTGAAAACCACCCATCACAAAATCTGTGGGTTCCATAAATTACAACAATAAATAAACACTAACACATTTTATTTAGTAACTTATTGGAACTTAACAATACTTTCTGTATTTTTTTTCCTTCTTCAATTCTTTGGGACTTCCTGCCACATGTATGTTTTCTTTTTAAGTGGTGCTCGGGGAATCTACAAAATATCACAATTAACCAGTATGTTACTGGTAAATAACCAAAACAGATTTTTCAAAAAAGCCTTGAAAAAGGAAACAGAATAGATTTTCGAAACGTCGGCAAAATATTTAATTTCAAGTTTTTATACTTATTTGTGTTGTTTAATTAAAAAAAACAACCTTTAACTGATCCTCTGAGGGAAAAGTCACAGGCGTAGAGGTTATTTACCAGTAACATACTGGTTAATTGTGATATTTTGTAGATTCCCCGAGCACCGCTTAAAAGGAAAACATACATGTGGCAGGAAGTCCCAAATAATTGAAGAAGGAAAAAAAATTAAGATAATACCACAAATAACATTTAGACAATACTTTCTGTATATTATCTAAGTGTCATTTGTGGCATTATCTTAAATTTTTTCTTCTTCAATTCCTTGGGACTTCCTGTCACATGTATGTTTTCATTTTAAGCGGTGCTCCGGGAATCTACAAAATATCACAATTAACCAGTATGTTACTGGTAAATAACCTCTACGCCTGTGACTTTTACGTCAAAGGATCAGTTAAAGATTGCTTTTTTTAAATAAATAACACCGTTTAAAAAGAAAACATACATGTGGCAGAAAATCTCAAAGAATTGAGGAAGAAAAAAAGAATTTCTGTAATTAAAATACACTTTTCCAGACTTAGATAACCTTTAGCAATGTTTATTACTCGATATTTTCACTTTGTATTTACTTCGGATTTTCTAACCTTCAACTCATCGCAAAAAATTTCCTTTCCTGCCGAGTATCTTACCTTATATACTCTAAAAACGCCTCTACAGTGTGACCCATTTAAAATGGAAACACCTTTATAACTTTTTTATTTCTTGTCCGACTTGAATCAAAGCGTTTGCGTTTGACAGGCTTGACCACAGTATCTTATTAAATAAATTAACAAATTTTGGATTATCATATGAGTTTGTTTCATTCTTTACCTCATATTTAAGTAATAGGTTACAATATATTTAATACCATGGACACAAGTCTGTCGAATTTAATGCCGAATCAGGAGTCCCTCAAGGGTCAGTCCTTGGTCCACTTTTATTCAATGTCCTTATCAATGATATAGTTATAAATTTACAGTGCCCATATCTACTCTATGCCGATGACCTAAAAATTTACTACAGCGTTAGATGCAATGATGACATAGAATTGCTCAAGTCAGATTTGGAAAACATTGATAACTGGTGCAATAAAAATAAACAATTTCTAAATGTTGAAAAATGTAATGTTGTCACCTATTCACGTGGGCATAATATTTTCATTAATGAGTATAAAATAAACGATAGTGTCATACAAAGAGTTGATAGATTTAAGGATCTAGGTGTTACTTTTGATAGCAAGATGACTTTTATTTATCACATAAATAATATCGCATCTTCAGCTTTTAAATCATTGGGATTCATAATTAGAAACTCCAAAGATTTCAAGAATGTTGAAACTATGAAGCTTCTATTTAACTCGTTTGTCAGAAGTAAATTGGAGTATGCTGACCCAATCTGGAGTCCCTACTACAAGGTTCATATTAATAAACTGGAGAATATTCAAAGAAAATTTTTAACATACTTAAGCTACACCTAGGACAAGACCTATCCACTTGTTGGAATTAGTAACGATATTTTGTTAAATAGATTCTCACTTAAGTCACTTGGAACTCGCCGAGAATTACACGGAATTGTAACTCTGTCTAAAATATTAAACAGTAAACGCGACTGTTCTGATCTATTAAAACACATTGCCCTACGAGTTCCTTCTAAATCAACTCGACTCCACCAAACATTTCATATCAAAGCTTCACGCACCAATCTATTAATGTATTCACCTATTAATGTGATGTGCAGGAATTCCAATCATATACAGAATAATATTGATATTTTTCATTGTAGAATTAAGGATATAAAGAATATATATGAACATAATTTTGTAATACTTCTGTTATTGTAGAACTAAGGACTTTATTGTAGAATTAAATTTTATTGTAGAATTAAGGATTTAAAGTGTATATATGGACATAATTTGTAATACCTACTTCTATCATAGCACAATATTTATTGTTAGTATTCCGACTCTATAATTGGGACTTTCGTCCTGTTGAGTCGTGTAAATAAATAAATAAATAAATAAATAAATAAATAAATAAATTTTACCAAAAGATAGAACAAATTAGAATCTACTTATGGCCAAGAAAACATTCGCGTCTTACAAATACAAAGCCACCTACGGTAGCAAAGTAAATGGAAAAAATGAAGAAATCATATTAGGCATTTTTTTTTATCGAAAAACGTTATTAACCCATTAACGCCCAAGACATTTTTTTTTTAATTTTGCAAAAATATTTGGCATGTATGTTCAAAATGCTTCCAAATGACCGTAAAAAATAACAAAAAAAAAATTCATCATATAATTTATCAAAAAACTGGTGATCTACAAATAGATCACTGAGCAGATGTAAAATATATTTTAATATATAATAATTATTTAACTTTACTTATATATGTAATGACATATATGTAGAACCTCAGTAAAATATCATTAAATTATAATAACAACAATGGGAAAATTTAACAGCTATATTTGATGGTAAGGTAGGAAACAATTGGCACAAAGAGTAACATTTGATGCAATAGGTTTTAGGTCTATTCCCGCAATCTTTTCTTTGGCATCTCTGACCATCACGATATAAGTCTTCAGGGGTCACTGCAGCTTTGGTTTTCCTTTTAGCAGAGAATGTGAGTTTCATATGTGGAACTGCAACTACTCTACGGAATTCTAGACGCTGATAGCCTCACAACCATGCATGGTGCGATATAGAATCCAGGCATTTGTTAGTCCCACATCCAGAATATGAATGAACATTGATCAGGATAACTTTTCCACGAATCTAGATTCCATATTTAGTAATGATCCAATCAAAGTTTCTTCCTTTATATAATCTACAATATCATCTGAAAGAAATATCTCAAAAATCTTCAACGGGGTGAAGGCTCCATGTTTTTTTATCAGTGCCTCTATTTTCTCTTTTTCAATAGTAGCAAAGTCTGTATCGGTAAAAGTATACTTGGGATCGGACTTTTTCCAGTTCGATAGAGAATTAGAAAGTATCTGCTTTTTCGAACCTTTTTGCTCAGAATGACACTAGTACTCTGGTCTTCAACAATGTCTTCTGTATCTTGATCTTCATGACTGTATTATACCTCCAACTAACCAGGAACATATTGTTCCTCCGCTATGCTCAATTCATCATCGTCCACTTCGTCTTCATCTTTCACATAATCTGGTTCTGGTGGTAAAACAACAATGTCTAGGGTAGCACTATCATCGTCAATATAAAAATTGCGATCGGCAAAAATTTCTTCTATCTTCTATCATAGACAAGCGCCCTTTTTGGAATCCATGTATTCTAAAAGTAAAGCATTATTATTCAAACCATCACCATGTTTTAATTTATATTATAATTTAATCATATATAATTTCCACATACTGTATCAACGCAAAAGAAAAAAAACTGCTTACCAGTTATATTTTTCAGCAATACCACGGAAACAGGAGATATTTTAGTGAAAATAGCACTGAAAGATTTTATCTCACACACTGACTAAGATTGACCGATAATAATAACAATGACAATAATAACAATGACCTAACACATCTGATGCGGATAAACTCTCAAAGTTCCAGTTAGATATTATATGTGCCCAGTGTGCCCAGTGGAATAAATATAGATCAACTAAATAAAGTTGTTTACAATTATGCTGATAAAGAAAATATTGTAAAATGAGTTATGGAATAATAAACTTTTATATTTCAGGGACTCATTATGACATATAACATATTTTCATATTCATTAGGTTTTTGTTTATAAATAAATAAATTTGTTAGTGTAAACGGCAATTTTTTTCAAGATTTTAAAGAATTTTTAAAAAATGCTTCCAATTTGATGAATTATTAGAAAATGGTCTTCTACTGTTGTAGTAATTATAGATATTAATTTAAATCAGTTTTTACGATATTAAATATGCTATTGTCATGTTAAAAAAAATTTGTCTCTTGTGATCTATACATAGATCACTGGGCGCTAATGGGTTAATGAAAGTTGTTCAGAATTGTTCAAAAACCTCGAGTCCAAAATTTAAGGAACATTAAAGACTATCGAAATTTTGTTTAAACTATGCCTGAGTCCGAAAATATCATTTTAATTGTTTTTTTTCTTTCCTTAGAAAATTGTGCTATGATAATTTTGTTTGAAATTAAATGTAAGCTGTCAGGTAGTTGCCAAGCGATTTGTATTTTTTTTTTATTTTGTCGAAATTTTGGACTTCAAAAACATAACTCAACAATTTTTTATATTGCTGAAATTTTGTACCCTAGTTTTTTGGAGAATTCTGAACATAATAAAGTTTTCCGATAAAAATATGCCTAATATTCTATATTTTTCCAATTATTTTGGTACCGTAGGTGGCTTTGCATTTGTAGGAGACGAATATTTGTTTGACCATAAGTAGATCCTAATTTGTTCTATATTTCGGTAAAATTTGGTTCAAGTCGGACAAAAAATAAAAAAGTTATAAAGGTGTTTCCATTTTAAATGAGTCACGCTGTAGATGTATCCAGAAATCTTCTATACCATCCTCGGTGGCAACCCTGAAGAGTATAAAAACTCGATCCTCTTCTATAAATTTCTAGAACATACTTCTATGAGTGTCTCAGAGATAGTGCACACTACATGCGTTGATGACCAACTACAGTTGCCTAACCACTGACACTTAATTTCCAGCTTCTACTCATGAGCGTATCAGCCTCCAGTCCCTAGAGAGCGCGAGCGCGTAATAATATGTAACTAAAGAGTTTTGGTGAGGCCATGCGCCTAGCAGACATCCAAGGTAGACGGTGTGAAGCCGTCAAAGGGAGGCCAAGTATAACTTTTACATGAGTCACAAAACGTCTGTCAAGAATGTGACTGAGAGAAGTTTATGTATAGACCAGGATTGATGGATAAATACAACCTTTGGAACTAACGACGAAGAATAACTCTGCTCACATTTACATTTAAACAATAAACAAATGTTCAATAAAATAACATTTCAATCGGTTTTATGTCATCAGATTGTTTATCATGATACATAGAGCTACATGCCTTTATTTGTGAACTTTTTTAAGCCAGTAATTGTTATTATGTGTTGTTTACTTTTTGCTTTAGAGGAATTTGTTTCATTGTGTGATTCACTATTTTATAACAATGCTTCCATTAGTACAACAGGTAACGATTTCCATTCGTTTATTTTTGAGGATTTGATAGCGGTATTAAAGTGCCTTTATGCTGTTTCACAGGAATAACGCCGCAATATTAAAACTGGAAGAATAAAGTAGCTATTACATTTTAGTGAGTTTAAATAAAAATTATTATATCTAATCTCGTTATGAAATGTCAAATTTTTAATGCATTTTTGACGTTTCGACACGTCACATTCTTAATAACTGCCAGTTTCGTTACATAACTAGTGATGTAATGAATTTTAGAGTTATTACGAAAAATTAAATACAAAAATTACCCTTAAACGCATATAACTGTTTGTGAATAAGATAAGGTCATAAGCGTCTAGAGAGACCGAAATGCGAAAGCTTCGACACGCCCAACACGTGATATCATTAGTTTGACTATTTCTTCTTTGCTCTAGCGTTTGCTTCCAGCGAGATGGTTAGCGCATAGGTTACGCTTTAGCTTATGGTGCGAAGGGTCCATTTTAATGCCAATTTCGATCCGGGGTCGAGAAATTCCAATTAAAAGGTGCGTGAAGTATCTGGGGGTACATTTAGACAGACGGCTGACATTCAACATACATATAAACGAGACGATACGCAAGGTCTACTTCATGTCCAGGAGTCTGTATTCGCTCCTGACAAGGGATAGCGGACTACACCGAAACAACAAAAAATTACTGTATACGATGGTGATAAGGCCGGCCATCACATACGCGGCGCCGGTGTGGTGCAGCATCCCGGCCACGGCAATGAAAAAGCTCCAAGTTCTTGAGCATACATTTATGCGCCTCATCTCTGATTCGGGCAGATACACCTCCCTCAGAGATTTATATGATCGTTGCAACGACATAACGCCACTAGTGGACTTTGTCCGGGACACATCGCAAAAATTCTATGCTTTTCGACTGGGCGACAGTCCGCTTACGCGCAACATTACCCAAATCAGAATGCATAATGTCCCATTCCAAATCACACCCCTTACCATACCAGGCGTTGCCTATCTTTCGGCAACCTCTCTAGCCAAACTTCTTCTAACCAAAACTTCTTTCTATCACATACTTTTCACCACCATATTTTTATTCTGTACCTATCCTCTTTCTCTTTCTTATTGTTTGTCACCTGTTTGTATTTTTGTAAATTTTTATTTTGTCCTTTTATTGTAAAATTCCCTTTTGGCCAAGAAACTTTATAATAATTCAAACTACTTTTAAAACTCAATTTTCCTTTCTACTAATCACAACTTCCCAACGGCGAATAGACTGTTGGGGCACAATTGCCTCAAATGAGCCTATTCCATTGAGTTTATTCCCGTCTCAGCAACCAAAATTAAATCAGTGTTTTTATCTAAATTTTTCAGTGTTTTCTTAGTTTCAGTGTTCTTAAATTTAAGTTTTAAATATGTAAAATTTTAATGACGATTTTAAGCTGCCACAGGCGGCAGGAATTTTATCTATTTTACTTAATTTTATTGAGCCGAACCGGTCGTGATCCGCCCAACCGCACTAACACTACGGCGCTGTGCGGCGTGGTTGTACGGTTGACTCCGGATCACGATCCGGGAAGGCAATGTTTTATACGATTTTAATATTGAATAAATTTGTTATGTATGTATGCGCGAAGGGTCTCGGGTTCAAATTCATTCGTCCGCAGAATTTTTTTTAAATTCTGTAACGATTAATATATTTTTTTACAAATTCTTTTCTGATTTCTTTAGGTTTTCCTTCTTTTTATATAATAATTTCATTCTTTCGTGTGATTTCTTTAGGTTAGGTTAGTAGGTTTTTATTTTGATATCTAATTATTAATTACTATTAGCGCGGCAGGCAGTATTAGCGTCGCAGACAAAAAGATGGGGGATGCGGTGGGTGTCCCCCCGCCTTTTTTATACAAAATAACAGGAAATATTTCAATTTCTCTACTTGCACGAATTTATTACACATTTAGAAGGTAACTCGCATGCTCGAAGCTTTCGCATTTCGGTCGCTCTAGACGCTTGTAGATAAGGTCGATTTACTTTTACTCCACTCGTGAAATTTTACCCGCTTTTTAATAAATACCGTGTAAATTTTACTATACTCAACAGTAACACTGAAGCTAGGCGTGTACATTTATTTACAAAAATTGAAATTAAAATATTGCATGTCTGAGCCCACATTCCCTAATGTGACAACAGCGAAAGAAGTACTTACCATCCACATTAAGTGTGATAGCCAGATTAATCTTCGGTTCAGTGTTCACCTGGCACTCGTACACCCCGCCATCTCTCTTCTGCACGTACTCTATTCGCAGATCCCAGTCATCGCTGTGTTCCGGATGCCTGACACTGAACCTGGCGTCCCCTGTGTACGTGTGTATTCCGGAAGTGAGTATGTGGAGGTCCCTCTTACGCATCCACGATACCTGAAATGAAAAATTGCAGACGATTAATCTTGCATTATTTATGTTAATCATGATAATTGAAGGCATTATTTCTGGAAGACGTGTGTAGTTTGTTTGCTCTCTGGAATAATTTATAGCATATTTGGAGGTTTCTTGTTTGGATGTGTCTATGAACTGCCTAAATGACCGTAAAGAATAGTAAAACCAAATTCAATGGTGTGCAGTTCAGGGGCGTGGATCTTCGTAATTATTTACTTCGACTACTTTTTTTTGTGCCTGTGACCTTCAAAAGAAAGTTGTCGATTCTACAGACCAAAACAATAATTTCCGGTCTATTTTGGCTTGCTGAATCCGTATCCGGTGTCAGTATTGCCCCAACACGTCACAATTTTTTTCGATCCTCAAAAAACAGTTAGAGAAATTTAATTTTTGCATTCTTCTGCCCCCATTAGGGTGGTGGTAATTGTGGCAGATGTCACAAAAAATATGAGGTCATGGTTTCTAGTGAATGCACCAACTTTTTATTTATCCCTCACCAGCTTGATATACTTATTTACCCCTATTTAACCCCTTCAATGGAATTATCTCAAAATATGAGACCTTTGAGTCCTTGTCTTTTTACCCCCTTAACCCTTCAAAATAATCTAGTTGAAGATCTCGTTATAATACACACGTGTACCAAATTTTAAGTCAATATTACTTCCACATCCACGTAGTGGATTGAAAGTATAGTAATCGCAATTTTTTTTCTTGAAATAGGTTTAGAATGTCATGAACCGTCGAGATTTTAAATTTGAGCGAAAAAAAATTGTGTCTGTCTGTCGGTCTGTCTATAACTTTTTTGTTCGCACGTTTTCTCCGGAACGGTTTAAGATATTGACTTGAAATTTTATATACGTATATGCATTATAGTTCTGGAACTGGACTGTCTTTTTAACATATCCGGTGAAGGGTTGGGGGTAAATAGGGGTCAATAAGTAAAACAAGCTGGTAAGAGTAAAGAAACTTGAAATTTGGTGTAAATGTACTAGAAGTTAAGGCCTCTAAATTTTTTATAATATTTTCCATCCCCCCACCACCCTCTCACTCCATTATCAAAGGGGCTGATAAAATATAATTGAGATATTCACTTGAAATTTAGCATACGTATATATTATAATGACATCTGGAACTAGATTATATTTTTGATTATCCCGTTGAAGGGTTGGGGGTTAAATAGGGGTAGATAGAGGAAAATAAGTAAAGCAAGCTGGTAAGTGTACAGAATCTTGAAATTCGGTTTATGTCCTAGAAACCAAGGCCTCAGATTTAAAAAAAATATTTTTCCACCAACTCCCCTACTCCATTATTAATGAGGTTGATAAACTAAAATTGAAATATTCACTTGAAATTCGGTACACGTATGTATTTTTTATTGAAATGCTGGAGGGGTGTGTGTAATTTTGAAGAATCAGTAGAGAAACTTCAATTTTGGAGTATGTGCTAGAAATCAATGCCCTCATTTTTAAATCGAAGGTGTAAAGGTAATACGGGGGTCCAGTAGCGATTTGTGTAACGCGTGGAAATTTGGCTGTTTTTTTTCGACAGGAGAGCGTTCGGTGCTGTTACAACGCATACTTTTTGAAAGATCCAAATTTGGGTATGAATTTGACAAATTTTGATATTTTGAATCACATTCCTGCATTTTTACGTCTCAACGCAGACAGACGCATTGGGTCTTTTGTAACACTTGTGTGTTTAATACATTTTGATGTGTAGATTCATATTTTTGCATTTTTACGTCTCGACGCTGACCGATGCATAGCGTCATTTTTGTAAAACTCCCGTATTTGATAAATTCATGTTCTTGCATTATTATATCTCGACGCCGACCGACGCCTAGCGTCAATTTTCTAAAACTTGTATATTTGACCAAATTTGATACCTAAATTAATGTTCTTGCATTTTAACGTCTCGTTGCCGACCAGCGCCTAACTTCGATTTTGTGAAACTTGTGGATTTAATAAATTTTGATACCTGGATTCATTTTCTTGTATCTTTACGTCTCGACGCCGACCGACGCCTTGTGTCGTTTCGGTAAAACTTGTATTTGATAAATTTTGACTTCTAAACTCGTGTTCTTGTAGTTTTACGTCTCAACGTCTATCGACGCCTGGCGTCGTTTTTGTAAAACTAGTGTATTTGATAAATTTTGATACCTGACTTCATATTCTTGCAGTTTTACGTCTCGACGTCGACCGACACCTAGCGTCGAGTTAGTATATCTTGTGTATTTGATGAATTTTGACACATAAATTCTTCTTCTTTCATTTATACGTCATTACACCGACCGACGCCTGGCGTCGTTTATGTAAAACTTCTGAATTTGATGAATTCTGATATTTAGATTCATATTCCTCCATTTTCCCGTCTCAACGCCGGCCGACGCCTACCCTCGATTTTGCAAAACTTGTGTATTTGATCAATTTTGATACCTCAATTTATGTTCTTGCATTTTTGTGTCTCGACACCGACTGATGCCTAGCTTCGATTTTGTAAAACTTGTGTATTTGATAAATGTTGATACTTACATTCAAATTGCATTTTCACGTCTCGACGCCGACTCACGCCTAGCGCGGTTTCTGTAAAACTTGTGTATTTGATCAATTTTAATACCTAAATTCATATTCTTGCACTTTTACGTCTCGAAGCTAACCGACGCCTAGCGTCGTTTTTGTAAAATTTGTATGCTTGATACATTTTGATACCTAGATTCATATTTCTGCATTTTTACCTCTAGATTTTGTATAACTTGTGTATTTGACCAATTATTATACCTACATTCACATTCTTGCATATTTACGTCTCGACGCTGTCCGACGCCTAGCATCATTTTTGTAAAACTTGTGATTTTGATAAGTATTGATACCTAGATTCATACTCTCGCATTTCTACGAAACCCATTTTTTTGTGTAATGTTGATGTAAAGCCTATTACAATTACTCCGAGTTGTGTAACTTTTTAAATTTAAAAGTGTTTGAAAATTTCTAAAACTTTTATTTATTTCTATCCCCTGTATATTTTGCAGATTTTGTAAATATCATGTCAGGCTTGAAAGTCAGCTAAGTTCTGTCTAAATGTTATTTGTGGCATTATCTTAATTTCTTTTTCTTTCTTCGGTTCTTTGGGACTTCCTGCCACATGTATGTTTTCTTTCTAAGCGGTGCTCCGGGAATCTACAAAATATCACAATTAACCAGTATGTCACTGGTAAATAATCTCTACGCCTGTGATTTTTACGTCAAAGGATCAGTTAAAGGTTGCTTTTTTAAATAACCAACACAAATAAGTATTAAAACTTGAAATTAAATATTTCGCCGACGTTTCGGAAATCTATTCTGTTTCATTTTTCAAGGCCTTTTTAAAAAAAATCTTTTTTACTGTGTATGATAAATACACAGTTCTAAGAATGTTTGTTATATTCAATATCCATAGATACTTACTATTTACATAGAACTGTTGATATAGTTAACAGTTTTTTTAGTTTTTATACAATGTTAAGTTCGTGAAGTTCTTCTTTTAATCAAAGACAAATTGTTAAATGAAAATAATTTGGAAGTTAGAACTAAATTGAGTGTAAATACCATAATGGAACTTTTAACTATGTGTAAAAAAACAACTTATTTTCAATCGGAAAATGATTTCTATCAGCAGGATTTCGGTATGGCAATGGGTTCTCCATTGTCACCAATTTTAAGCAATACATTCATGGTGGATTTTGAGACTAGACATGTTCAAAATTGTGCATAAAAACCGGTTATCTGGTGGAGATACGTAGATGATATCTTTGCAATCTGGCCTCATGGTATTGAGTTACTAGATAGTTTTTTGGAACATTTAAATAATAAAGAACCTTCTATTAACCTTTCAGTGGTCGCGCACGGTGTAGGAGACCGGCGCAACGGTTAATTTGTGATATTTCAAATAATCGGATAAACCTATCCGTTTCAGTTGGTGTACCTTTCATAAAGTTCCTCGTATATACACTGCTGCAGTTATTATTATGCCATGTGTCCATATAACTGCTATAATCGCACACACGGTGTCTTAGACCGGGTGCGACCACTAGTGAGATAAAATTTCTGTCATTTGTTTTGGGTTATTCATTGAAAAATATATATTTCGGTAAGGATTTACCTTCTATTTCCCTAACTTTATATAAATATTGACTCTAACAAAGAGCAAGAAAGGATATTGAGGCTGTTCGAAGAAGTACCCAGTGGAGAAGAATGATGACGAAGAAGAAACGGGGAGGAAGACAACATTTATGAAAGATCAGAAGATAGCGATACAGAACAGCAATTTGATAAAAATGAAGGTGGGGAAATAAATGGAAGTGCACCATATATTATGGGAAGAGATAAAAAAACGAAATGGAGCAAACATTGTCCACCCAAAAATGTAAGAACAAGGAAAGAAAATTATAAATATTTTTATGATTTTTATAACCTGCATGCTTTTTTTTGGAAGGAACCCAAAGACTTTTATGTACAAAAATATATTCCTTTATGTTTCTAGAAGACAAGTTTACTTTAACAAAGGTTTTATGAGAATTTTTATTTCTGTTATTCAAGTATATATAGGGTGAGCCAGTATTTTGTTAATTTTTTTGTACATTGAAAAATTAAGGTTTACTTAAATAAATATTTCGAAAATAGTTAACATTTATTAATTACATATATATAGCTTCGAGATCCCTTCAAAATTATTTCTGAATTTTTACTTTTAAACGTATTTTTTTAAGCCGGTGTCTGAGACCGTGTGCGACCACTAAAGTAAAAAAAATTCGCGCGACCACTGAAAGATTCACTTTAGAAGAGGAAACTAGAAATGAATTACCATCTTTAGATGTTTTAATTAAAAGAGTAAATGGTACAATTGAAACAAGTATTTATAGAAAACCAACACATATCAACAGATATTTAAATTTCAACTAAAAACAGTCGAAGCACGTTAAGAGGGGTATTGTAAAATGTTTGTATGATAGGGACAAAATCATTTCTTCTAATGATGAAATACTAAACAATGAAAAGCGGTTTATAAAGGAAGTTCTTATAAATAACCAATACCCTGGGGGTTTTGTCGATAAAACCTTCATAAATATTTAAAATAACTATCAGGTACGACAAAAACCTGAAAAATGTTACACAGCGTTAATTCCTTATGTATGCGGATTATCCGAAAAGTTACGCCGCATCGGTGATAGATTTGATATTAGGACGGTATTTCAAACAAACAACATTTTGAGATTAAAATTAAGAAAAATTGCATTTATAGTATTTCGTGTGAGTGTAACAAACAATGCGTGGGTGAGTCATCCAGACCTTTTAGTGTAAGATTGGGCGAACATCAAAATTATATCAAAAAATGAAATTCAGAGGTCCAAGATCTGCGCATACTTGGCAGAATGGACACAGAATAAACTGGGACTCGGCAAAAATTTTAACAAAAGAGGCAGATAGCAAAAAAAGAAAAATGAAAGAATCCGCGATAATATTATTGAATGAAGACAGATGCGTGTCGAATTGTTCCGTAGGCGTCTGTACAACTTGGTTGCCGATGTTAAAAGAAGAACTTCACAAACTTAACATTGTATAAAAACTGAAAAACATTCTGATATTAATTGCTGAATACAACTTGTTATCAACAAACTGCAGTGTTATTTTTAAGATCATGCCACTTACGAATATTATGAATAACAAAGGACCAAGAACAGATCCCTCAAGAACACCACTTGATGTTACCAAGATACTATACAGGACGTTTCCTGTCAGACAGGTAGGAATAAGAAATGTAAACAAATACTTCAGTAACACAGTAACACGCTGAGCGATACGTACCTATTTATTGACAAAATCAAACAGCTAAAATAAAAGTATGGATATAATACGTCATACACAGAAGCACCCTACAACTTCACAATATCAGAAAAATAATTGCATGAGTAGCACGAAGAAACACAGACGGCATGCGTGCAAAAAATTTAAATTACGGAGCCATAACAGGTGGTAACTTTTCATATTTTTTTACAGCTTAATGGCCGCTTGTAATGAAATAGGTCAATTCAGTACAAAATGTGACAATGCACGCAAACCTTTACCCAGGCCTAAATCCTTTTTTAATATGATGTTAGTATCAAATGGGGGCAATTATTTATAATTCAACGTCAGGATTTAATGAGAACTTAATTCGCCTATGGTTTCGCTTCTGTATAATGAATAAAGGTACATTATGTTTAATGGTCGGTTATTTAAACTATGTTTAAATAATGTTCTTGAAATTTAATATTTATTAATAGTATTAGCTCAAGAAGCATCCGTACGATGCCGCATGTTAGTATTCTTAGGGTTAAACTTGCAATTAATCATGTCAATATTTATACGGGGTGGCCTATTTAAATTGAAGCAAAGAGAGACCGAATAAAATATACGTATGACGAGAAGACTGTAGATTGAATCTCTTAAGGAACTCATTATGAGGTGTACCAATTCCTCTTTTATGCTAGACATCATCTAGTAAGAAGGCAGCAAATTTAAAGAATCTTTGTTGATTTTTTTTAATCAATGTTATATGACTTGCATATATGGGACTACATGTTACTGATGCATACTCAAACGTTCAGCAAAGGTAATAAATAATAGACGGAATCAAAATATGTGTAGGTTACGCACAACAAAACCAACGCTTTTATATCTACCACTTAAATTTCCCTCAATATGGCATACTCAGACTCAAAGAAAATCCCTAAATCTTTAACGTAGGCAGGATAACTTAACTGTCAAATAAGTCCCACAAAAAAAATCGTTTTTGATCCGGATGGCTGACAATGGCACTCTTATATATTTTTCGACCCTGAATCCGAATCCGAGGTACACTTTTTAAATTCTGGTGTTGAGACAAAGACATTCCTTCAATAAAGTAAATCTATGACTATAAGTACCTATCATTAAGGAATGAATGGGGACTTTCTATCTCTCGTTCTCTTCTAAGCCAGGGGCTTCAGCTAAGGGGTAGCAATTCTCCCGATGGGGTTGATACACCCTCTGCACCCATTCCATACCCTACTGGACACAGAATTGCGTCATAAGAGCTTCTAGCTTACTGGCTCTTGAGAATGTAAGGGAAATATGGTAGAGGGTGAGCGCTGCTCCGGAACCAAGATACCAGATGGGTACAAACTGTCCCCTGCTGGATGAGGAACGCAGGTACGAAGGATACCTAGGAGAGCAAGTGGTTGTTATTTTTACTGCCGAATGGTCGCGGGAATCTCCTTCAATTGACTTGATCGCATCCTACAAGGGGGAAAAACTACCCCCAAACCACCAAAAAGGCTTCGTAAAATGTTTGGGACCGGAAAGATGCACTTTGAGGAAGACTGAGAGGGAAGACAAACAGGAATCCATCTCTGTACATTTTTTTCACCCCACCACTCACTACATATATTGAGTGGAAAAGTATTTTAGAGAAACAAGTATGACTGAAGATAAAATAGGGTTTATGAATGAAAAAGACATGAAATATAGGTGATATCATGAGGGACATAGAGGTGCATTGAATGCTGGAGTGAAAAAGAATCTACAGAGATAGATTCGCGTTTGTCTTCCCTCCCAGAATTAAGAACTTCAAAGCGCATCTTTCTGTTCTTGAAGATTTTACGAACCATTTTTGAGGGTTTGCGGGGTAGTTTTCGCCCCTTGCAGGATGCGGTCAAGGCAATTTGAAGGAGATTCTCGTTAAGGCACTGAGGCCACTCTGCAGTAAAAACAAGGAACACCTGCTCTCCCAGATCTTCCTATACTCCCTTTGGTTAGCATTCAGTCATTGGCCATACACCCAAAAAATATAGCAATAATACCTAAGAAATTAGCTTATCCTCATAAAAGTGCTAATAGTATTCTATAGAAGAGTATAATATTTTCATTACTGTTTACTGAACTACCGCATAATAAAGGAACATTTTAATTGGAGTCTTCATCTGTTAATTCTCGTCCGAAAACCAATAGAAATATTATATCGCAATACACAAATACAAATCCCATAGCTTCGGAGACTTCTAAACTGCTCAGAAATGTTTGTAAAACAATGGCAGTTCATTTGCATGCATGATTAAAAATAAAAGCAAACAGCCCGAGTGTTACACAAAGAACGAAGCGCGCCGTTATAAAGTTGCAAAGATGTAAATGGCATCCTGGAGGTTGCCTAGCTACGTTAACAAGCAACCTGCAAACATTCACATCAAGTCGGCTATGCAAATAGACACACATGTCCAGGATCTCCCGGATTGATTGTGTTTGTATGCTAAACCAAGTAAAAACAAGCAGGATGCGCCATATTTGGACAAAACCGAACTGTCAGCTTGATAAACGCCCATACATTCAACAGTATATTTGTTTCAGAAACATTTTTATTTGCTCGTAAAATGCAAGCTTAATGTACTGGCCGTTTGAAACGGGCACAAAGATTTACTCGTTCTGGTTTGTAATGTCCTACAAACATTTAATGAATATATCTTTACTACTTACATAGGAATTCCACGGCGATAAACAATTACAGCTTGCAGTGTTATTTACATTATAATTTATCTCTATGTACGTATAAATACTCATGTAATATTATGGAAGATTATATTATTTTAATACGAAAATTCAACTAAATTTTACGCAAATAACTTCTCTCTTCGGAATTTATTACAACACATTGAACAATAATTTCATATAGTAATGATTACTGAGACCGGATACGTATTTCGGCAGAAATCAGGTGTAGGCAAAATATAAAATTGATAAGAGACTAGGCCCGTCCAGTGTCTTAAAAAATTGGCTGAAACAATTACTTCCACATCCACGTGGTGGAGTGGCAGTACAGTAATCGTAAAAAACATTTTTCTTGTTGAAATAGGTTTAAAATATGATGAAACGTCGCGATTTTAAAATTGAGAGGAACAAAATTTTCTGTCTGTCCGTCAGTCTGTTTGTCTGTAACTTTTCTGTGCGCACGTTTTCCCTGGAACAGTTTAAAATACTGATTTTCTTATCGCATTCTTCAACCCCTCTACCCCACTCCATTATTAAAGGGGTTGATAAAATTAAATTAAAATATTCACTTGAAATTTGGTACAGCTATGTATTTTAACAACATATGGAACTAGATTATATTTTGAGATGATTCCCTTGTGGGAGTGGGGGGGGGGCGGTAAGTAGAGGTAAGTAGAGGAAAATGAGTAAAACAAACTGGTAAGAGTAAATAATCTTCAATGGGCCTTTACAGTACATTCGAATGTTGACATTTAAATATGGTAGGTGTCATTTGGGGAAAATAAAATAATTTTTGATCTAAAAATGAGGCGTTTTAGAACAGCGATCTCTGAGAAATAAATTAGCGAAATACAACAACTTTCACGGGGTATTTCAAACGGTCGAGTTTCACGCGCCTTGGTTGCACACTTAATCCCACCAATCATCGTCGAGGACACAACAGAAGAACTTGCAAACCGGCAACACTGCGATCACCGAGCGTGCGGATAGCGGATAACCTTAAACTTTCATTTGAGCTGTCGTATTTAACCGAAGTAATGTTTATAGTTTATTGCGGTGTATTTGAAGTTATTTTATTAATATTATGGAACAAGGCTACTAAAGGGGGTCATCTGATAACCTACCATGTGTGGATACGGTCCTTGCAACAAAATAGTCTGTGGCTAGCACTGCGGACTTTACTATAATTTATTGCATTGTACCATTTCTCTCGGCGTTTCGCCTTTCCTGGAACAGTGAGAAAAGACTTTTCTGGGGCATTTTCGGTCGTATTTTCAGAGAATGGAACGAAACACTGCTTGCTAGGTATTTAAATCGAAATCAGAGGCTTTCAATTTACGCTAACCTCAAAACCAAAATGTTAACATCAACAAGCTGTTAAATGTTTAGTCATGAGCGATATGTCACTGCCGGTGATTAAATCACCGTGACTAAATCACAGTGATTATATAAAATATTAATATAAAGTGTAATTTACATCGTTTTACTTTCAATTCATACTTGTCCAGTGCTGCTTAATGCAGCCATACATTCACACAAACAAATTACGGCGAACGGTAAACATATCAGCTTGCAGATTGCGATCGCGTTAATTTAAAACCACCGTAAGTGAAAAATATAAGTCGCCGTTAAGGAGTGATTGGAAAATCGCGATATCGCCCATCACTACAGTCAATTGAATGCTGATCCCGTTCAACGTTGCCGAGTCGCCTTTTACACTATTGGCTTGGGATTGCTGACGTATTAAAGGCGCGTTACGGATAATCGTTTAAACTGGACTTGTAAATAGGTGATTTTAATTATTTTTTTCTGGCTCTAATCTGCATCAAAACAAAAATTGAAAAAATACGGGTATTTTAATTTTTCATAAAATTTATGATTCCGCAATAAAAAAAATATGCTGAAAAGGCCCATTTGGTGTATATACTAGAAGTCAAGGCCTCATTTCTTTATAATATTCTTCATCCTCCCACCACACCCACTCCATTACTAAAGGGGTTGATAACATAAAATAGAGATATTCACTTGTTATATGGTACACGTATATATTATAACGACATCTGGAACTAGATTATATTATGAGATGACTCCATTGAAGGGATGGGGGTTAAATAGGAATTAATAAGGGAAAATAAATAAAGCAGCTGGCAAGAGACAGAAACTTGGGATTTGGTGTATACAGGGTGTTTCAGTTAAAAATCCCCAGGCCATTATCTCTAAAATTAATAAAGATATTTTATTTTTGTAAGTGGCAGATGATTGATACCAAAGAAAGGTTTAAATAACGCTGATTAGAATTTTTCCTCAACAACACACAGAGATGGCGCTGCGATGCAAAACTATTTTTGATGGCTGGAACCTTGAAACATAAGTCATGTGATTAAACTATAATTTGTGAATAATTTTGATGGTATAGAGAATTTACAAAAAACAAGCCGTTTTGGAGTTACATGAGTTTCTTTCATTAATGCCAGTACTCGTGAATTTTGATAAATCCCTATAATTTATTTATTATTTATTATCGAATATTGGTTACCAAACACTTTTTTTCAAGATGAGGAAAGTGATATAATACACTATCATAAAATTATGTTTACCACTTCCGGCCAAACCGGAACTAACATGATGAACCAATATCCATATGTTCCTACATATTACATTTTTTTTTCTAATAACGCTTCTAATAAAACGGCTCCCAAAACTTAAAGTAAGTAAGACAACAAAGAAAATATACACTAATTTAGAATGGTAAGGAAAAATCTACTTAAGAGGTATAAGTAGGCTTTGATTTAATTTTAAGTTTGACAGTTATTAAGCAAAGTTTGTAGTTGGTGCATTTCAATCATAGTTTCAAACAGAAATAGTGTACTTAGAAACAATTCAAAGCAAATTAATCCAAATAAGGCAATAAAAAAAAAATTAAAATGGTTAGATACACCAATGAAGATAAGTTAAACATGATTTTAATATACGGTGAATGCAAAAGAAATTCCCGACAAGCAAAACGATTGTTTTGTTTACGATTTCCAAATAGACCTACACCCGATAAAAAACATTTATCATGCTGTTTAAAAATTTAAGAAACTGGGGTAGTTTTAAGAAAACTATTCGTAACAGAAATAGGCCAGTTAGAAACGATGAAAATACAGCCTTGGTGTTAAATAGTGTTGTCAACAATCCTCAATGTTCTCTCCGGAAATTGGCATCGGAAACTAATCTGTCGATATCTTCGTGCCATAGAATATTAAAATCAAATAAATACCATCCATACAAATTAAAATTGATCCATCATTTAAGGCCTGGTGATTATGAACGAAGATTACATTTTCTAGCTGAATTTTCAGTTCTTTCTGAAGAATGCCCAAATTTTAAAAAAAATGTGCTCTGGAGCGATGAAAGCCGTTTTCACAACAACGGAGTTGTGAGTAAGCATAACTGCCGATACTGGTCACAAAATAATCCTAGATGGATGAGAATGACCCGGAATCAGGTAACTTTTGGAGTTAACGTGTGGTGTGGAATATTAAATTCATATATTATTGGACCATATCTATTCCATGGGACTTTAAATGGAAGAAAATATGAGACATTTTTGAGAAATGTATTGCCAGGATTATTAGAGACTATCCCTCATAACCAGGAGAATATTTGATTTCACAAAGATGGTGCACCACCCCATAACTCGATACTAGTCAAAGGTTGTCTTAATGAAATGTACCCTCAGAGATGGATTGGTACTAATGGAGTAGTCAGATGGCCAGCACGATCACCTGACTTGACTCCATTAGATTTTTACCTTTGGGGGTATTTAAAAAGTGTAGTGTACATTGAACCCATTGAGGATATGGCCGATTTGTATAATAAAATATATGCATGTGTTGCTGCTATAAATAGACATACGTTACAAAAAGTTTGTAATGAAGAGTTACTGAAACGGTACAATATATGTATTCATGAAGAAGGGAAAAATTTTGAACATTTAATATAATAAGTACCTACCAATAAGAAAGAAATTAGTTTAATTTCATTTTTAATAATATTTCGATAGTTTTTAAATGTTTGTTTATAAAACTTTTGTTTACGTTCTTTACTGAATTGTTAATATAAATTTAGCCCATTCTAAATTAGTGTGTATTTTCTTTGTTGTCTTACTTACTTTAAGTTTTGGGAGCCGTTTTATTAGAAGCGTTATTAGAAAAAAAAAAATGTAATATGTAGGAACATATGGATATTGGTTCATCATGTTAGTTCCGGTTGGGCCGGAAGTCGTAAACATAATTTTATGATAGTGTATTATATCACTTTCCTTATCTTAAAAAAAAGTGTTTGGTAACCAATATTCTATAATAAATAATAAATAAATTATAGGGATTTATCAAAATTCACGTGTACTGGCATTAATGAAAGAAACTCATGTAACTCCAAAACGGATTATTTTTTGTAAATTCTCTATACCATCAAAATTATTCACAAATTATTGTTTAATCACATGACTTATATTTCAAGGTTCCAGCCATCAAAAAATAGTTTTGCATCGCAGCGCCATCTCTGTGTGCTGTTGAGGAAAAATTCTAATCACCGTTATTTAAACCTTTCTTTGGTATCAATCATCTGCCATTTACAAAAATAAAATATCTTTATTAGTTTTAGAGATAATGGCCTGGGGACTTTTAAGTGAAACACCCTGTATATCCTTGAACGGCGAAATTTGGTTTTTTGAATTTTGACAAATTGTTATTAATTAGATAACTATAAGTAGGAATTTAATAGTAATAATGTGAAAATTTTGAAAAAAGTATTTTTTATTGAAAGAAAAATACCGTAACGCTAGGCGAATAAGTAATACAAAATTGTTATTTGGTATGGAATGTTTCGTTACAGTCTATGCTAAACCCACATCACATTTTCGACATTTTGTTCTTATACTGGATGAACATCCCTCACCGGCGCATCTTCTTCTTTTTTTATCTACAGTTGGCACTAGTAAATGGTTGCTGCCATCTTATCGCAAATCATCTGATACTCTGTTTAGAGTTATACTAGAACGATATGTTGCGGGCTTTCCTGCTCCCTTAGGCGGAACTCCATATCTACTAAGGTATGTTTGCACTATTTGCCTTCTAAATTCTAGCTGGGAAACAGCTTGATGCTGCCTGTACATTTTCCAGGCATTCGCAACGGAAACATCCAACAGCCAAGTAAAAATGGCCCACCACCACTTCTTGCGCCTAATACTTATCCTATGTCTGGCAACATTCTCATCTACCTATCGGTACCACCCATAAAGCGATTATACTCGGTTATAATTGATGGACGGTTGATAGAAATAATCTTGTTGTCTTTTCTTGAAAATCGTTTTAAATTGGTGATTGGATTTACTCCATGAGAAGTAGAAGCTGCAGCGACGACATTATTATCTACCCATTTAACGGTAATAATACCATCATCTTTTTCAAGACTTGAACTATATTTGCCCCCCTTTTTTTGTTTCAAATTTTTTTTATTATTTGGCAATGGACAGGACTTGGGTAGGCGATTTTCCCGAATTGTTCCTGTACCATCATATCCCTGCTGCTTCAGATAAAACAAAACATTGAAACCAGTGAACAAATTGTCAAAATAAAATTTAAAGGGCAATTTTCTAATAGTTTCCGGAAACTCATGAATCATACTTATCATTGGTGCAATATTTTTTCCAAATTCCTTCTCGAAGATAGTATTTCCTTTTGACTTTTTCCTTGGTATAGATCAAATTTGACCAGATACCCTGATGGTGCATTTAAACACCACATCTTATAGCCAAATCTAATAGGCTTTCCGCGGATAAATTGTTTGCACGAATGCCGTCCGAAATATTTATCATAGATTCATCATAATCCAATTGTTGTTCGGGGAGCCAATTTTCTATAAACCTTTCTTCTACCATGTTCATAGATGGCCTGAGTTTCCACAACTTGTCTGATTGGTTAGGTTTTGTATTGTCTGCATAATGTATATATCTTATTATTTGCCGAAATCTATCCCTTCGCATCGCTTGGCTCACCATTTGATTTCTTATATCCTCTTGACAATCCCAATAAAAATCTCTACAGAGTAATTCAGCATATCCCGTTAAAATGAGAATAGCTATACAACATTTCATTTCATCAACTGTTATTCTTGGATTTGCATCATTCAACAATAACGCGTATTTGTTCGATTCTTCGACAATAAATTGAAGAATTTCGGCAATGTCAATATCATCTTCATAAGCTATAAGCTATAAGAGCCTCTTCAAGAGTAAAACCTCGCCTAAAAGAAAAATAATAATACTAAACATGTTGCTTCCGCAAATGGCTAATGTTACCATATGGTAACACTAAAAAAAACATAGAGGACAGCAAAACTATGATGTCTAACCTCTAGTTAACTTATCAGCTATAAAGTTCATTGAAAGTTTGGACATATGTCCAAAGTGGTGATGAAAATGTGTACTAACTTGATTCCAAAATGTGCCCAAAACTGTTTCCAAAATTTGCCTTGTATGCGTCGCATGTTTACTAAATGTTGCTGTAATGAAGTTAATATGTAACTAATATGTTACTTACTGTTTCCAAGATGTTACTTGAATGTGCCTTACTATGTGTAGTTACAAAATTGACAAATAAATCTAAATTGTGCCTACAACCACTTTATGGTGTCCAAATTATTTAAAAACAGACTTAAAGTCGACACAATGCATTATTTTCTAAATATTAGGACAAATAAACACAGTTGGTATACAGTGATTTTATAAAAATTACGTTACACAGAAGTAATCAGTTTTCACATGTGAATAAAAAAAGCATATGACCCAAAAAAATAAAACAACCCCATTTTCTCTGTCAAATGTGATGAGATACTCATGAAAAATAAAAGCCGTTGAAAAACTGTGAAATTTATTTTGAATATTTAATTAATGATGATAATTAATAAATAATATAATTTTAATTGTTGGAAATAAAATTATTTCTAATATATTGTGTATGTTACAAGACACACACTTAGTGTTTTTATAACATTTTTGTGTAAAAATATGTAAATTCTTAATTTTTAAAGTAACTATTTTTCTTTAAGCTCAATTTTTCAATATGGATGCCCATTTCTCTAAAGAAAATATGGCCGATTTGTATACTGTATCTAAATGGAACCACAAATCCTCATTTGGAACGAATTTCACCCAAAATTAACCTGCACGAACACACATATGTAGATATTAGATAATAATCAGACTCAAATTTCGACTTTTTCATTAAATGTGTACTAAAATGTGTCTATGTTGATATGTACTCACATATTTGACACAATTTGAAGTCTTGTGTACTTCTATTGATAAGAAAGGCAAAAATGGCCTTTGCTTCACCTGTTTCATATAAGTTAACAACTTCACTTGATTTTCTTGTACATGTTTTTTTACATTCTATTAGTATGTTGTATTATACACTTTTGATTGCTTCTTGACTACTTTTGTCATTTTTACAAAATAATCAGAGTATGCTGTTGTCAATAATGACCTTCTAAGAGCTGGTAGTGCACACACACACACACACCCACACACCATCACACACACACGCACACACACCCACACACAATTTATGCACAAAATGGAAAAAACGTATCTAAAATTCAACCTTATGGAAACATGCATTGGTGTAGACGCATTTAAGGCATGAAAAGAAACATGTGTTCCTAAAATATAAACATGTGGACACATAAGTGTCCTCCTGGCTAAATTTCAGTAACATGATGGATACACGATATTTAAAAACATTTTAAATATATTTTGCCCAAAGGGTGTCGGCACGATGTATCCAAATTGTGTCTAATGTTCCCAAATAGGCTCAACATAGAAACATTTTGGGCACAAAAAACCAAAATGTTTCAATTTGAACACAGTGCCTATTTTGACAAAATATTTCGTTAATGTGTCGACACATGACCCAAAAAATATTACCATTTGGACACAATTTCTTACCTGACTCAAATTTTAAGCGTTGTGTCGACACAGTGCAGACATACAATATATTGTGCCCAGGTTCAGACATATTTTGCACTTTGGGTAGGGGTGAAGAAAGTAAAGCAACCTGGTAAGAGTACAGAAACTTGAGATTTGGTGTATAATAATGGGGTTGATAAAATAAAATTGATACATTCACTACATTCACATGAAATTTGGTATGGATTGTAATGACATCTGATTGAGGTGATTCTGTTGAAGGAGTGGGAATGGGATGTAAATTGGAAACAGTAAGTAGAGCAAGCTACTAGGAGTCCAGAAATTTCATTTTTGGAGTTCATGCTAGAAACCGACGTCTCAATTTTTTATAACCCCACGTGGAAATCGTTCCGACCCTGGAAATATAAATCCGAAGTTGATAGAGTAGATTCTGAACTATTTTTTTTTAATTTGTTAGAGTTAGAAAATTAAATTTCTTAAAACAAATTAAAAACTGTTAAGAACGTAGGCAAACCTTCAAATCCACTTTATATTGGACATACTCGCATCAAATTTTGTACAATTCACGATCAGTAATTAAATTACATGTCTGTTTAGTCCTGCTGCAATTTGATGTGCTGTTAACACCAAATATGTAGCTGCTTTCAGTGTATATGGATATACTAGACAAGTGTTTCCTTTTATGGCTCTAATTAACAGCCACCACTAGCTAACGAGTCGTCTATTCCTAGTGCTAAGGGTTACAGTCATGTCAGAATGCTTCAAGGTGCATATAATGTAACAAATTCGTCTAAAATGTAGCCTCACTTGGGTATGGTTTCATCGAGCAGTAGCGGATTATCTCATAGGGAAAAGATTATTCTCTTAATATTTGAACGATCGATGCAAGGCCTTGAGAATTTCGAGATTGCTTTATGAGAAAATCCAATAATAATAATAATAATAATAATCTTCATTTAATAAGCATTAAATTACAATCACAACCAACCCAACTATATACTTATTAATAATGCCTATTAATATAGGATATATTGAGATCTCTCTGTATGGGTATACATATATCCTTATTGCACATATTTCACCCTAGTAACACATCAATTTAACATCACACCTTGGGTCTCTTTATTTTCTTAAATACTAGAGTGTATATCTATTCTGTTAATTTAAACAAATAACCTAAGGGGCTAAGCAAGTAATGAATCAAATTTTATTGTTAAAAAATACTTTTTCGGAAAATCGCAAATTACATTTTCCATGAAACATCATTAAAAAAAATCGGTAACGGTATTTACACAGAACTTCCCTCATTATTTGTGCACGGCGGTCACTCTAAAAAATTACTAATTACGAAATGACATTGAAAATAATAATCGGAATATAGTTATCACTATTATTACAAAGAAAACCTGATAAGCTTTGGTCAAAAAAATATACAGAGTGCTCATCCAACAACAAAAGTTCAATACTAAATGACAGGTGCCAAATATGGAAGGCTTGCGCAAATACCTTTACAAATGTCCACCATGACTGAATCATTTCTTGGGATGACCACCCTGTACATTTTTCAATAAAAGTATAATAAATGCATATGCCAAATATTATTGCCATCTGTCACATTTTCAATTCCACATTCACGTAGTGGAGTGGAAGTATAGTGGTGGTTAAAAAATTTCATTTTTTTTAATTTTTCAAAAATGGTAAAAAAAAATTCAAAATATTTTTCTTCTGAAATAGGTTTAGAATGTCATGAAACGTGGAAATTTTAAATTTGAGCAAAAAGGAAAGTTTCCTTCTATTCTATAGTAGTGGTAAAACAAGATTACAAATTAATTTTTTTTTTATATGAGCAAAGAAAAAAAAATGTTTCCATCTATTTTAGTGGTAAAAAATTTTCCAAAAATGTTGGTGAAAATGATTTTCAAAATTTTTTTTTCTGAAATAGGTTTAGAATGTCATAAAGCGTGAAAAATTTAAATTTGAGCAAAAACAATTTTTCCATCTATTCTAGTGGTAAAATATTTTTCCAAAATGATAAAAAAATGTTACAAATTTATTTTTTCCGAAACAGGTTTGGAATGTCATGAAACGTGGAAATTTTAATTTTAAGCAAAAAGAAAATTTTCATCTACTCTATAGTAGTGATAAACAAATTAAAAAAAAATTAAAAAAAAATTGAAATTTTTCTAAAAAATTTTTAAATTTGTTTTTGTTGAAATAGGTTTAGAATGCCATGGTAACGTGGAAATTTTAAATTTGAACAAAGAAAAAATTTTACATCTATTTTAGTGGTAATTTTTTTTCAAAAACGGTAAAGAAATTTTCTAAATTTTTATTTAAATAGGTTTAGAACGCTATGAAATATGAAAATTTTAAATCAGAACAAAGAAAAAAAAAATTCACCTGTTTTAGTGGTAAAAATTTTTTCAAAAATGTTGATAAAAAAAAAATTCAAAACACTTTTTTTAAATAGGTTTGGAATGCTATGAAACGTGGAAATTTTAAATTTGAACAAAGAAAACAAAATTTCGTTTTAATGGTAAGTAAATAATAAAAAACGCTGAAAAGAATGTTCAAATTTTTACTTCCCTCGCATACCGAAGGGAAGTATTGTATTCGAGAAAAAATCACCCTCCGAGATTTTTTCGGACTCTGACGTTTCAGAACACGTAGATTACGAAAATATAGGTTTTTCAATTCCGTCAGTCTGTCTGTCTGTCTGTCTGTCTGTCTGTCTGTTGGTGCATTTACTAAAAAACTACTTGACGGAGAGCAGCCAAATTTGGTAGGTAGTTAACCCTACTGTCAGCGAAGAACTGGTAGAATTTTCACTGGAAAATATACAGGGTGGACTGTCTAAACGGAATAAATAGTGAAAAAATTTTTTTTTTGCTCAAATTTAAAATTTCCACGTTTCATGACGCGCTAAACCTATTTCAGAAAAAAAAAATTTTGAAAATTTTTTTTACCAACATTTTTGAAAAAATTTTTGCCAAGATGAAAAAAATTTTTTTTTGCTCAAATTTAAAATTTCTACGTTTCATGATACGCTTAACCTATTTCAGGAAAACAAAATTTAAAAATTTTTTTCACCAATATTTTTGAAAAATTTTTTACTACTAAAATGAACATTTTTTTTTCTTTCTTCAAATTTAAAATTTCCACGTTTCATGGCATTCTAAGGCTGATTCAAAAAAAGAAAAATTTGAAAACTTTTTTACCATTTTTGAAAATTTGTTTACCACTAAAATAGATGGAACTTTTTTTTTATTTCTTCAAATTTAAAATTTCCAAGTTTCATGATATTCCAAACCAATTTCGGAAAAAAAATTTCCAACATTTTGTTACCAGTTTGGAAAAAAATTTAACACTAGAATGCTCAAATTTAAAAGTTTCACGTTTCATAGCATTCTAAACCTATTTTAAAAAATACATCATGTTTAATTTTTAAACTTTTTTAGCACTACTATATAATAGAAGGAAACTTTCCTTTCTGCTCAAATTTAAAATTTCTACATTTGACATTTTAAACCTATTTCAGAGGAAAAAATTTTGAAAACTATTTTACCAACATCTTTTGAAAAATTTTTAAAAAAATTACATTATTTAACCACCACTATACTTCCACTCCATTCCGTGAATGTTGGATTGAAAATGTGACAGATCCCAATAATATCTGGCATATGCACCTATTATACTTTTATTGAAAAATGTACAGGGTGGTCATCCCAAGAAATAATTCAGTCATGGTGGACATTTGTAAAGGTATTTGCGCAAGCCTGCCATATGTGGCACCTGCTATTTAGTATTGAACTTTTGCTGTCGGATGAGCAATCTGTATATTTTTTTGATCAAAACTTATCAAGTTTTCTTTGTAATAATAGCAATAACTATATTCCGATTATTATTCTCAATGTCATTTCGTAATTATTAATTTTTTAGGGTGACTGCCATGCACAAATGACGAGGGAAGTTCTGAGTAAATACCTTTACCGATTTTTTTTTCTGAAATAGGTTTAGCGTGTCATGAAACGTGTAAATTTTAAATCTGAGCAAAATTTTTTTTTTTAATTCCCTTTAGACGGTTCACCCTTGTATATTTTCCAGTGAAAGTTTAACCATATCTTCTCTGACAGTAGCGTCAACTACCTACCAAATTTGACTGCTCTCCGTCAAGTAGTTTTTTAGTTAATGCACCAACAGACAGACAGACAGAGAGAGACAGACAGACAGACTGACGGAATTGAAAAACCTATATTTTCGTAATCTACGTGATCTGAAACGTCAAAATCCGAAAATATCTCGGAGGGCAATTTTTTTTCGAATACAATACATCCCTTCGGTATGCGAGGGCAATAAAAATGTAGTTGTTTCAGATGCTAAAATACCTTTAAAAACATCTGTGGTTTATGACTTTCCAAATGGTTTATCACATGTAGCGGTAACTAGTTAAGTCCAAGGATTTCTCATATCCTTCAATAAGTTTGAATCTTTCTACGCCAGTCGATAATTACTTTCGCATGCAGTGAAGATTAGACATCTCCGTGATATGTCCCAAACTTACCATGAGTGTTACAGAGATGTGTTTTTTTTTTTATATGTATTTAGTTAGACTTTGATTTATCTTTACCTTAATACAAACTAAACCTTACACCAAGAGTGAGTAAAGCACCTAAAGCTATTGTGCCCGAATCGCCCCTTAAATACATATAAATTGTTGTTGTCTTGTTCAAACACAAGATGGTAAGAATGGCCGCATGTAAATTGAGATCTCTGTTCAAGAGGTCAAAATCACATACAAACTATTTAGGCAATTTCGTCGAAATATAATTTTCCAAAAGAATGATGAGAAAGAAGAAAGAGATCTGGAATTTTTCTCGATGACGTAAAAGTCAGAGTTGGATCTGCCGGCGCGGAAAGATTTTTTTGCAGGTATGATAAATTTATCTTACCTGGTACTTTTTTTAGGGAATTCCGTAATGCCTAAAGTTAATATGGTCAGTTTATTATAAACACTCATTGAAGAGGAGGTATTAGGAGCTGTAACATTGAACTAAACACAAACATGTATTCTTCACTACCTTAATGTAAGACACACATATGTCATTTTTTACGACCTGCAACGAATATAAAAGTGTATTATTAATATTTGTTCTAAATGTTCTGAAGCTAACCTTGGTTGCCTGTCACTAAAAATTCATTTATAATAAGATATTTCTGGCATACATGACGAATCTTCATTAATATCCGAACTGTGCAGTGAAGATCTGATAGATTGCATACGGCAATATGAAGATAGCGATGACGAATCAGCGTTAGACTTTGTCTGTTTGTAAACTGTACTTGGTACTGTACACAGTGAACGATAATATCGCTGCTAGAAACTATCTAAATTCATTTTTCTTAGTTTCGTTCGGTTTGCGAGGGCCCGGAAGTAGGCCCTTTAACTTAAGTTGTTGTTGGGGTGTCATGTCGGTTGAAAAGATACATGAAAGAAATAAACAATCCTCTCAATAATTTTATGTTCAACAGTTTGTCTCGTTTCAAGTGGAGGAAACGAGATCAGTCAAACACGTATTTAAGTACGACAACCCTTCCCGCCGGGGAGTCTAGTTAGATTTATAGGACTAAAGTAGTTGATTCGGAGAGGATTCCAGATAATATATGTAATAGTCTTAGTAAAAACTAGATAGGCTAACTAAGGTAGATTTTTTTTTGTCCCCATATAGAAGTAAAGTATTGGATAAAGGGATTCTTTCATCTGCCTTACTGGCATACATGTTAGATAGGACAAATTACGATAATGAAATAGCATGAATTCTTTACAGCATCATGTGATGCACATAAAGTGATGTTTTGCAAATCCCATGGTCCGTTAGGTAATTTAAAATCGGGGTACTGTTTAAAGTAGGGAAGATTTTAATTGGTAGAGACTTCAGGGTATACTGCCTACATTTGAGAAGTCTTATTTTCTATGAGGGAAAATAGGACTTCTCGGTTAGCGTTTCTTTGGTCAAGATCTAGCCACATGATGATAATAAATTCTTTCAGTTTTAAAGTTTGTGTACATTTCGGTACTAACCTAACTTTATAAGTTGGCAAAATAATTTTTTTCATTCGGAGCAGTCACTTTTCAAAACCCAGATCTGCCCCACTGTTATACAACTTTTGTCTATTTTTACCATTTTTGGTAAAGTTATCTAATGCAATCTTCTCTGTATCGTTACACTGGCTTTTTTGGCAAAATAGGTTTGGTTATTTTTAGGGAAACTGAGTGTAGGGATACTGAGTTAGAGATAGTGTGTTAGGGAAACTCATTTTAGGAATACTGAGAATAGGGATACCAATAGATACCAATATTAGGGATGCTGAGTTTATGGATACTGATTACGACCGGTAGAGTCCTATTGTAAAAAAGTCGTTGATATAATTTTTGTGTACACATTTTTATAAATAGGTACTTGCGCTCCATGAATATTTAAAGGAGTTACATTTAGAAATGAGAACAAAGATAGGAAAACGTAAACAACCTGAATGAGTTTTATCGAATGCTACCCTGAATTTAGACAAAGTTAATTTAAACTAGTATTCAAAACAGTGGAAACCATTGTTTGAGTTCCACCTGTAAAAATCTGTTTAAAATTTTAATATTTTCCTTATGTAAATGGTAGATTTAATTATGAGATAACGAATATACGGCACCTCGGCTACGTTCATTGCCAGTTAAGACAGAATTGAAATATAAATTAGGCTTTTTATGGCCACATTTTAAGTGACTTTCTTGTACATGTCGAATTTTAGTACCTAGTAAGCTACATAATTAGAGCCGTGACTGTAAAAACTAAACAATGAGTATTAAAATAACAATGAGTAGATCGTAAAAACTTCGATGAAAAGTGATTAGGGCGTGAGGGATTTTTAAAAGTGGTATTAAAGGTATAAGATGGATTACACACTGTCAACAAAAATGATTTATTACGGAGAATAGGATAAACGTAATTATGAGAGGTACCTTTTTAAAATATAACAAGTAAAAGTTAATACAACTTCGTCAATAACGAAAGCTGATAACAGCTCGAAATTTCCCTGCCTACAATAACGATACTTTATTAATGAAACAAAATTAAGATAGGTAAATACACGATTTTTTAGTTTCACATAATTTATACGGACTTACATACCTCTCGGTCTCTCGACCATTATCAAAGAGTCTTACAAACTAATCCAAATGTATAACAACACTTTATATCTTTGTGCAGATTGTATCAATTAAATTTATATTATGATAATCCAGACAACGAAGCCCAGAAAAGGCCAAATAGAGGAAATAATTCATGTAGAGACCAATTTTTGTACAATTGTCGGAATTGTCAACTGAACAACATACTAAAAGTCCTGGCCAGTGGATTGTCAGCGGGGGTTACTTGAAAGGCGACCTTTTAACGTTTTTCTTGAATAACTTGAAATCCGCGCCTTCTAGCGAAAAACTATTGATATACAATATCAAACTACACGAAATTTCTTACAAGTTCCTATTCATTTCTTCTAGGATCAATACATTTTCCAAAGCGTACCTCGGGATAAGATAGCTGAAATGCTTCTTGACATGGATTTTGAAATAAACCTGATAGGATCGATCCTTGGGCCTAAAAAATAAGATCAACAGGGTCTGTGTATCAAAAATGTCCCCCCTGCCCAAGAGAGGGCCCACTTCAGTTTTTATTTTTTTACATAAATAGAATCAATTTAAAATTCTGAAAAGATTCATGCGTGTAGTAATCCCAAAGAGCTATAGCCTCAATTTTTTGGGACCACTAAGTCACTTAAATTTAATTCGAATATTTTTGTTATGATAAAGTGGTGCGGAAAATTTTATTTCATCACATGATTTGTGACCAAATAGTGTAATTACTTCCACATCCACGTAGTGGATTGGAAGTATAGTAATCGCAAAAAAATTTTCAAAAATTTTTATTCGTGAAATAGGTTTAGAATGTCATGAAACGTCGAGATTTTAAATTTGAGCGAAAAAATTTTTTCTGTCTGTAACTTTTTTTGTCCGCACGTTTTCTCCGGAACGGTTTAAGATATTGATCTGAAATTTTGTACCCGTATATATAATAACGAGATCTGGAACTGGATTGTTTTTTGAGGATATCCGGTGAAGGGTTGGGGGTTAAATAGGGGTAAATATGGGAAAATAAGTAAAGCAAGCTTGTAAGAGTACAGAAACTTGAAATTCGGTGTATGTACTAGAAGTTGAGGCCTCAGATTTATTTATAATATTTTTCAACCCCCCACCACCCCCTACCCTATTAATGGGGTTGATAAAATAAAGTTGAGATATTCATTTGAAATTTCGTACACGTATGTATTATAACGACGTGTGGAATTAGATTATACTTTGGGATGATTCCGTTGAAGGGTTGGGGGTTAATTTGGGGTAAATAGAGGAATATAAGTAAAACAAATTGAAATTCGGTGTATGTACTAGAAGCCAAAGCGTGAGATTTTTTATCAATATTTTTCAAACCCCCATCACCCCTACTCCAATATGAAAAGGGTTGATAAAATAAAATTGAGATATTCATTTGAAATTTGGTACACGTATGTATTATGACGACATCTGGAACTAGATTATATTTTGAGATGATTCCGTTGAAGGGTTGGGGGTTAAATAGGGGTAAATAGGGGAAAATAAGTAAAGCAAGCTGGTAAGACTACAGAAACTTGAAATTCGGTGTATGTACTAGAAGCCAAGGTCTCAGATTATTTATAATATTTTTCAACCCCCATCACCCCTACTTCATTATTAAAAGGGTTGATAAAATGAAATCGAGATATTCATTTGAAATTTTGTACACGTATGAATTATAACATCTGGAACTAGATTATACTTTGAGATGATTCCATTGAAGGGTTGGGGGTTATTTAGGGGTCAATAGGGGGAAATCAGTAAAGCAAGCTGGTATGAGTACAGGAACTTGAAATTCGGTGTATGTACTGGAAGTTAAGGCCTCAGATTTTTTTATAATATTTTTCAACCCCCCACCACTTCTACCCCATTAATGGGGTTGATAAAATAAAGTTGAGATATTCATTTGAAATTTCGTACATGTATGTATTATAACGACGTCTGGAATTTTATATTTTTTATATTTTGAGATGATTCCGTTGAAGGGTTGTGGGTTAATTTGGGGTAAATAGAGGAATATAAGTAATATAATATTTTTCAACCCAACCACCCCTACTCCAATATGAAAAGGGTTGATAAAATAAAATTGAGATATTCATTTGAAATTTGGAACATGTATGTATTATAACGACGTCTGGAACGTATGAATTAAAACATCTGGAACTAGATTATACTTTGAGATGATTCCGTTAAAGGGTTGGGGGTTATTTAGGGGTCAATAGGGGGAAATAAGTAAAGCAAGCTGGTAAGACTACAGAAACTTGAAATTCGGTGTATGTGCTAGAAGCCAAAGCGTCATTTTTTTTTATAATATTTTCAACCCCCACCAACCCTACTACAATATGAAAAGGGTTGATAAAATAAAATTGAGATATTCATTTGAAATTTATATGTATGCATTATAACGACATCTGGAACTAGATTATATTTTGAGACGATTCCTTTGAAGGGTTGGGGGTTAAATAGGGGTAAATAGGGGAAAATAAGTAAAGCAAGCTGGTTAGACTACAGAAACTTGAAATTCGGTGTATGTACTAGAAGCCAAGGACTCAGATTATTCATAATATTTTTAACCCCCACCCCTACTTTATTATTAAAAGGGTTGATAAAATAAAATTGAGATATTCAACTGAAATTTAGTACACGAATGAAATATAACGACATCTGGAATTACATTATACCTTGAGATGATTCCTCAGATTTTTTAATAATATATTTCAGCCCCCACCACCCCTTCTCCAATATTCAAAAGGTTGATAAAATGAAATTGACATATTCACATGAAATTTAGTACGCATGTATTATAACGACATCTGGAACTAGATTATATTTTGAGATGATTCCGTTGAATGGTTGGTGGTTAAAGGGAAAATAAGTAAAGCAAGCTGGTAAAAGTACAGAAATTTGCGATTTGGTGTATATACTAGAACTACTAGATTCATTTTTAACGTATATGGTAGAAACCAACTCCTCAAACTTTTCTATTACATCTGACCCAAATATTATTAAAATTCTATGACCAATAATTTCCACATACTAGAGTGCAAATATAGTCAAGATGTTCCTTTAAAGTGACTTGGATGAAGAATCTGGATGTGGAAGTAGTGATTCCTTAGGCAGCGGTTTTTTAAAGATAGTTTAGAAATTTCCAAACACCGCGCATCAGGACCAAAATTCAATTTTGCTTGGGTAATCAATCATCCCTTGAGGCAAAGAACACTCCCCTAGGATCAATAGTCACCCCGTTGGGTTGACCCCCTCGGGCCCAAAGACCTACTTTAGTAAAAAGTTTCTCTCTTGGGATCAAAAGTCATCCGACATGAGAGAATAGTCTACTAAGGAGCAAGAAGGCACTGGGCAAATATAGCAGTAGTTAAAAAAACTTCAAAAAACATTTTTTTCTGAAATAGATTTAGAATGAAATATATTCTCTATAGGATTTTGCAAACATCGAAAAAAACTATCTATGGGAACTAAAAGAAAAACTATATGTAAAAAATATTAATGAAATCTTTGAATTCTTTCCAATAATTGGCCAACAATAACGGCCATTTAATTAAAATAATTGAAAAATCTGTTATCATACAGAATATGATATAGAATTAGACGAAATTACTCTGGGGCTTTTGTGGTTGCTGATTAAGAAATCTGAAGTCCAGAAAAAATGAGAACGGATATCTTGAAAATCTACACTCGGGGTTTTCAAGGTCGCTGAATATGAATCCTGAGGTCTACTTTGGTAAGTTCAAAATGGCGGTCAGGAAGTAGAGTCAATTTCTCAGGAAAAAGTCGTGTTTATTTAAATATTGGGCTGGAAATGAGTACTGGGGGGTTTTTGAGGTCAATGATCACGAATCAGTGGTTCAGTTTACGAAAGTCAAACTGGCGGACCGGAATAACAATCCATTTCTCCGAAAACTCTTTATTCTTTGTTTCTTTGGTATGCAAGTGGGAACTCCGGGGGAGGGGGGGTTCGTTGTCGCTGATAACGAATCTCATGTCCAATTAGGGAGAATTCAAATGACGGACCGGAAGTAGTAAATTTTTCATACTTCCAGCCTATAAATGTAAAAAATATGAGGTTCTCCGGAGAAACCGACCGTTGCTCGGTCCGCTATTTTGAATTTTGTAAATTGCACCTCTGAGTCATGATCAGCGACCTCAAAAACGCCTGAGTACTTATCTTCAGCCCAAAAACGAAAGAAATAGGAGTTTCTCCTGATATATTGACTCCATTTCCGGTCCGCCGTTTTGAATTTACCAAATTAAACCTCGGATTCGTAATCAGCGATCTCGAAAACCCCCGAGTAACCATTTTGGTCTATTTCTGTGGCATATTGTGTATGATAACAATCTTTTCAATTAATTTAAGTAAATTGACCATCAATACTGACCAATTATTGGACAAAAAACTGAAACCAAACATTTCTGCCAAAAAATAAAAGGTACTGTTTTTTCTAAATACTTTTCTGAACTGTTTGCAACAAAAATGAAGTCGATTGAACCTGTACCTTTCTTTATTAGAAGTTTTCAGATTTTTCATGCTAAAATGATGCGACAATATAAAAAAAAATCGGTAAAGGCATTTACACAGAACTTCCCTCGTTATTTGTGCATGGCGGTCACTCTAAAAAATTAATAATTACGAAATGACATTGAGAATAATAATCGGAATATAGATATTGCTACTATTACAAAGAAAACTTGATAAGTAAAAATATACAGATTGCTCATCCAACAGCAAAAGTTTAATACCAAATAGCAGGTGCCACATATGGCAGGCTTGCGCAAATACCTTTACAAATGTCCACCATGACTGAATTATTTCTTGGGATGACCACCCTGTACATTTTTCAATAAAAGTATAACAGTGCATATGCCAGATATTATTGCCATCTGTCACATTTTCAATCCAACATTCACGTAATGGAGTGGAAGTATAGTGGTGGTTAAAAAATTTATTTTTTTTTAAACTTTTCAAAAATGTTAAGAAAATTTTCAAATTTTTTTCTTCTAAAATAGGTTTAAAATGTCAAACGTAGAAATTTTAAATTTGAGCAAAAGGGAAAGTTTTCTTCTATTCTACAGCAGTGATAAAAAAGTTTAAAATGTAAAAATAATGTATATTTTTAAATAGGTTTAGAATGCTATGAAACGTGAACATTTTAAATTTGAGCAAAAAAAAATTTTTCGTCTATTCTATAGTAGTGATAGATTAAAAATGTTTTAAATTTTTTAAAAAAATTATCAAAAACATTTTTAAATGAATAGTTTTAGAATGCCATGGAAACGTGGATAGTTTAAATCTGAACAAAGAAAAAAAAATCTTGGTAAAATTTTTTCAAAATAGTAAAAAAAATGTCTAATTTTTCTTCTAAATAGACTTAGAACGCTATGAAATTTGGAAATTTTAAATTTAAAGAAATAAAAAAATTTCCATCTCTTTTGGTGGTAAAAAATTTTTCAAAAATGTTGGAAAAAAAATTTCAATTTCTTTTTTTAGTCAGGCTTAGAATGCCATGAAACGTGGAAATTTTAAATTTGAAGAAAGAAAAAAAAATTTTTCATCTATTTTAGTAGTAAAAAAATTTTCAAAAATTTTTTTTTTGAATTAGGCTTAGAATGCCAAGAAACGTGAAAATTTTAAATTTGAAGAAAGAAAAAATTTTTTCATAGTAAAATTTTTTTCTAAAATATTGGTGAAAAAATTTTCAATTTGACTGCTCTCCGTCAAGTAGTTTTTTTAGTAAATGCACCAACAGACAGACAGACAGACAGACAGACAGACAGACAGACAGACAGACAGACTGACGGAATTGAAAAACCTATATTTTCGTAATCTACGTGTTCTGAAACGTCAAAATCCGAAAAAATCTCGGAGGGTGATTTTTTCTCGAATACAATACTTCCCTTCGGTATGCGAGGGAAGTAAAATGTATTCCAAAAATTAAGAAACGGTTCTAAAAATTTTCGGTCGATGCCTATGACAGTGGAATTATCAACAATTCCTTTGCAGATCTTTCTTTTACGATTTCCCAATTGATTTCAGATCAACTACAATATAGAACTTAAAGTGGATTTAATATTTCTATAACGTGTATCGCTATTAAAACGAAAGAGGTTATATGAAACAAGCCATAAAAAACTGAATATTTTAATACGTAAGAAGGAGATATAATTGAGAAGGGTTCCATGAACTATAAAAAACCACCACCAGAGAATACTTAAAGGTTGTAGAGAGCGGTTGCGGTGTACGAGATGACGCGGAATACACGGTGTATTTTCAACAGGAAAATGAACCACATCTTCGCAGGGACGTTTTCCTCTCCAAGGGTTGTTTTATGTTATAATCTTGCAGAACAAACTTAGTTACAAGGGTTGAACATTCCTCTACTTGATGTGCATATGTTCGACCTCTTAAGGCTCGATATTTGACGTATAATATTTGTATCCTAATGGTAAAATGAATTTCGTCGTAGAATAACTTCTTATTTTCATTATTGCCATTTATTTATTAATTTCATTATTTAAATACAACCGGTAAAAGTTATACGGTGGGAAATTACTAATAGTTATATGCAGTAATAAATTAACAGTAATAATATTTTACAGCGTGTGTAAAAAGTATTGAAACATGTAAGTCTTAAAATACTGATTGTATGAAAAACCCGTAAGTCTAATGCATTTAGAATTTAGTTTTTGAAAAATGCATGAATCGAGATTTTCGGCCAAAGTGGAAGAGCGGCATGGGTAGAGTCTACAACCAAAAAGTCGGGACTGTACCTGCTGGCTTTCGGTTGCCTTCTTGGAGAACGCGAATGACGCTGTACATCCGTTCCTGTTCGCTTTTTCGGAAAATTTATAACAACCAAAGTTGTAGAAAATCATTTTATCTTTGGGCTACAGAAAACCCAGAGTATGTCATTAATTATGAAAGACATTATTCCCAAATAGTTAATGTTTGGTGTGGGCTACTGAACGAAAAAATCATTGGCCCTTTCTTTTTTTAAGGTAATATGAATAGCATGCAATTTTTACAGTTCCTAAGAAACGAATTTTGGAATATGCTACATAAACTTTTAATACAAGAAAGAGTAAATCTACACTCTCAATTAGATGGCAGCTATGTCCATAATGCCAGAGTGGTTACCAGATGGCTTAATTCTAACTTTCCTAGTCGATGGATAAGTCGAGGTAGCCCGTTAATTGGATGGCCACTCCGGACTCAACACCGATGGACATCTTTTTATGGGGTTTAATAAAATCTAAAGTTAGAGGCCGCGCCCGAGTAATATAGAAGATTTGTGTGCAAGAATAAGAAAGCTTGTGCAGAAGTTACCCGGCAACAGTTACAGAATATCGTAAAGAATATTAAAAAACGATTCGATAAGTGCATCAAAATATACAGCGGCTTTGTAGAGGCTACAAAAATTTAAGACGAATTGTATTATCATGTTTTGGTTTTAGTGTAATGTTGTAATGTGTTGTTATTTTGTTTATTAAATTATTTTTCATGGGCTACTTCGATTTTTAGAAAAAATCTTGAAAAAGTTATAAAATATTACCTACATTAATTTTGTCATAAATCTGTCATTATTTAATATTTTTTCACGAAATTTTGGATTTACCCATTTGAGACGTTTCTGAATCCAGTGGTACAGTAGTTAGATTTTATAAAAATAAATCGCTAAGCATATTTATCCTTTCTTGACATTGAAAAAAAATCATAAAAGGTCTTGAAAATTGAAATTTATCTTTAAATTTTTGTCATAAAGTAGAGCTTTCGATAACCTATCTTTTAAAAAAAGCCCCGTTAAAATCAGATAATAGACACATTTTTTACAGGGGTGTTTTCATTCAAAACGGGTCACACTGTATAAATATAAAATACAATATCAACCTTACATAAAAAAGTTTACTTAAAAATGAAAGATGAAACGATTTTATACAACTTTAGTTAGGAGATACGTCATTCGCGTTTTCCAAGATGTCGACCGGAAGCCAGCAGGTACAGTCCCGACTTTTTGATTTTAGACTCTACTTATGTTCGTCCTCTACATGGGTAAAAATCTCGATTCCTGAATTTTCTCAAAAACTTTATGGTGTTTTCTGTCTAGATGCATTAGACTAATTTTTAATTTTACAACACCGCCATCCCCAGCCGCCCCAACTTTGTTTTTCAAATACCAACCTACCCTTTATGATACCTCACAGAGCACGTATTTTTATAGGATATTCAACGGCGTAAGTAAAGATAACCGAAATCAGTCAATGCAATTTGCTCCCCTATCGCATGCAATAAATTTTAATTTAAGGGAAAACAAGATGAATGTAGTTTATTATTGAAAACAAATTAACAAATTATGTAGTGAGATGTTTAAAGTAAGCTTCGCTAACAGCTATGCAATGTGCAAATCGCTGTTGATAGTGTAGTAAACAATTATAGAAAACGTCGTAAACATATATAGTTACCTCAGGAGTGCCCTAAAGATCACACCTTGGACCGCTGGCGATATACGATGACTTTGCATGAACGGGATATGCCGGAAGCATATGTGTTAAGATCTTAGGAGGTGAATTACAGATCCTACATACAATTTTGACGTTTTTCTTTAATATAACTCTCCGGTATACCCGTTTATTATCGTTTAGCGCACTCCTACTTAAGGATGAATTTTTACTCATTTCTTGGTGTTCTTACTCTAAGATATTCTACTCTGTTGTTGCCGATTTCAGGTTCTTGGGTCCTTCAAGTAACGCTGATGAAGTCCTCTCAACAACTCAGAGTTCAGATCTCAACAAGGAATCACAGAAAAAAAATTACAATATTTTTCTTACATATGGGCCGTTGCTAATTTCTTGCGTGCTCAGTTGATCAGGAACTTATAGTACACTTCGGTCGTGGGCCATTTTAACAATTTTAAGGGCTCCTACAGTTACCGTCCCTGCGTGCCACATTCTGCTCATTTCTACTTGAAGGTCCTTGTACTTGTTGAACTTTTCAGTTTCCTTGAGCACATCCTAAACGCCACACTTCTCTGTACTGGACATTGATCTTCCGTCAGACCTATTTCCTGCATGTCTTCTGCTACCTGCTGCATTCTTCTTCTGGTCGCTTTCTATTTCACTTCCCCTACGGATGCTGTTTTAATACCCTTCTTGGCTATCTGTTTGGTGGCACTCGTTTTACATCAGCCAAACATATTAGGCGACTACTTGCATTCTTCTATTGATCTCTTCGTTACGTATGTATTCCAGTCTGGAGACTTTACAACTTCTACGTATTGCATCCATTTGGGCTGTCTTCAGTCGTCATCTGTCTCTTACCCACGTTTCTGATTCATCCAACAGTATACTTTGGCCTATCGCGTCGTAGATTCTCTCTTTGTTTTCTCTTTTCGATGCTTTTTGACCACCACACAGGGTTTATCTTGTTGATGATTTGCTTAGCTTGTCCTGTTCTCGATGTCATTTCCCTTTTGCTATCCCCTTCCGAACCTATAATATTTCCCAGATATTTATATTCTTCCCTTATCATTATTTATTTTATTTATTTATTGCATGTACTGTTCAACAGGTAAGATACCCAATTACAGAACAGGAATAAAGGCATACAAAGCATTAATTACATTATATACAACAACATAGAAAGAAAGTAAAATGAAGAAAAAATGTACTTAAATGTACGAACTATGAATAACTAATGATAAGAAGAAAGAGAAAAAAATAACATGGGAAATGTTTAAATATAAAAACTATATAAACATATATACACATACACATATGTGATTCAAAGTAAATTAAGAAAAACAAAGACACTCACTGGTTATTTAATTTAGAATATTTTGTTTTATGTCACTAAGGCTGCAATTAAAAATATCGAAGTCGCTACATAATTTGTTAGAAGTACTGCAAATCGTATATAAAGGTGAATTATTTAGTACGCTGATACGCGGCGTAGATAAATAGAAAACTTGGTGATTACCAGAGGTTAATCTGGGAACGCGAAAATTAAGCTTACTAATTATTTCGGGTGCGTCAAAATCATTGTGTAGTAATTTAAACAAAAATACTTGAGAAAAGTACGTACGCCTATCCTCAAGAGTAGTCATAGAATATCTTTCAAGCAAGTTAATTTGCGGAAAACCAATCACTGGATAGGTACCGTCGGATTTTAACCACAGTAATTTAAGAAATCTACGTTGAACTGCCTCCAAGTTATTCTTGTGAACATCATAACTGGAACTCCAAATTAACGATGCGTACTCAAGTTTCGATCTGACGAAGGACTGATACAGAATTTTCAGACTATCAGTATTAGTGAACGCTTCAGACACAATGGTATCGATATGATCAGTGAAGGATAATTTACTATCAAAAGTTACGCCGAGGTCGCGAAATGTTATAGGTCCTTGAAGTATGACATTATCTAACCTATAATCAAAAACAAAAGGTGATGTTTTTAAAGAAAAGGACATTACGTTACATTTACTAGGATTCATGAATAATTTATTTACTATACACCAGGTGTTTATTTTGTCAAGAGAAGTCTGAAGTTGAAAACAGTCACCGATTTCATCAATTACTGTGAAAATTTTTAGATCGTCGGTATATAAAAGTTGAGGCAAATTAATTTCGTTCACCATGTCGTTAATAAATATGTTAAAAAACAAGGGCCCCAGAATAGATTCCTGGAGAACTCCAGATGTGACAGCAAATTCGATCAACTTGAACCCATTTAATGCAACGTACTGACTCCTATTCATTAAATAAGATTTAAACAAAAGTAGCAAGGAATACGAGAAGCTGATTTTTTCTAATTTATTAAGTTACAACTGTTGATCAATCTATCAAATGCTTTGGAGAAATCGGTATATATGACATCTACCTGCCCACGTTCATCTAAGGATTTAGAAATATATTGAGTTACACAGAATAAATTTGTTGTTATTGAACTCCTTTTCATAAATCCATGTTGATTAATAGAGATTTTGGTGTTAATTGAATGATATATTCTATCATGAAGTAATATTTCTAAGACTTTACAGAAGTTACAAATTACAGAGATTGGTCTAAAGTTCTCAATATCTAGTTTGTTTCTCTTTTTGAAGATGGGACATACTTTGGAATATTTACGTAAGTCAGGAAATAGGCAGTTTTTTAAGATTGAGTTAAAAATTAGAGTTAGAGGATATGCAAAGATGATAGCGCAATCCTTTAATAAAAAAGCTGGAATGGAATCATGACCGGTCGTCATTTTGGGTTTAATTCGTTTTAGAGCCCGAATAACCTCATATTCACTGAAAGAGTTTATGCTAATAATAGGGTTATTGTTAGGTATATCGGTCTCAATGTGATGTTCCTCGATATCTAATGAGGACTCATTATAAGATTGACCGAAATAATTGGCAAATGCATTTAGTATATCAGAGGGATTGTTTAGAGAAGACCCCTCAAAGAACATCTCTTCAGATACACTGGCCGACCCTTTTCTACTTTTGATGAAAGCCCAAAATTTATTGGGATCGTTTTTTATATTATCTTCAGAGTTCTGCACGAAAAAGGCTAAATTGGTATCATATTTTACTTCCCTTCTGATGTTTTTGAGGTTGTTGTGTATAAGTGGATCACTGGTTCTTGCATAATGTCTCCTAAGACGTTCTTTAAGGCTAATTTTTCTTATGATACTGCCATTATAATTATAATTATTATTATTACTATTATTATTATGTATATATTTTCTCTAAAAGAGAAGAGCACAATAATATTAACGTTGTGTACCTATGAATATCCTCCGGACATATTAGGCTTAGATTAGATTAGATTAATCTAATATTAGGCTTAATATTTATAATCACACAGTTCGCACAGCTTTACCTATAGTTTTACGACAACTGGATGGCGCAGGCCAAGCCGAGGACAAGCATACTGTATTTTTTGTGTAACTGCCGGGCCGCCAATATTTTTGTCATAAGGTCTCTGCGTGATCCCTATCCGGATTACGCCGAGGAGTGATTTTAACTTTGCGCATAGTAGTTACAGTAAATTGCCTTCGATAAAATGCCCTCCTCGTTCGTGCCTTTTCACTAAGACGTGCAAATTTAAAAAACATGTCCCTCAGGAAATGATGCGGTTTAAGGGGCTATCATGGGTCCGCCGAATATAATCTGGCTTACTCGCCGAAAGCCATCACAGTGAGATAACATAAAATTGTCTTATCTGCTTTTATACAGGACCATGAGCCGGAAGTTAAGACTCGTCTTCGATTTGAATTGAAAAAATTCACCTTGACGAGTAGGCTTTTTGTCCAAATGGCTTGTATACTGAATGTTAGATTATACAGGGTATTTGGTGTATACGTATACATATTTAGCATGATAGTACACTGACCCAGAAGGAGATATAAAATGTTCGCTTTGCTCCAACGGTGTATCTTGAATGAAATATTTTTTAAAGATACGATGTTTTCAGGCTAGATAGTATCCAACGAACAATGTTTGTTTTGTAAAGTTACTCTGAATATCACCATCACCGAATAACAAGAACTTTAGTAACGTAAATTGTCCATGAAATTACCATTTCATACCACTTAAAGAGCTTAAATGGCGTGCTCTATCAGGGTTACCATTACCTATCTCTAAGTTTTATAGCAAGAAGTAAAAGAAATATAACTGTTACTCCTATAAACTTTAAATACAGAATCTTGAAAAATATTAGAAAGAAAGCTGAGGCCTTGGTTTCTAGTATATTCACCAAATCCCAAGTTTCTGTACTCTGACAGCTTGCTTTACGTATTTTCCCTATTTACCTCTACTTACCCCCCCCCCTCTGCTCCACCGGAATTATGTCAAAATATAATCTAATTCCAGATGTCGTTATAATACATACGTGTACCTTTCAAGTGAATATCTCAATTTTATTTTATCGACCCCTTTAATAATGAAGTAGGGGGGATGGTGGGGAGATTGGAAAAATCTGAGTTCTTGGTTACTAGTACATACACCAAATTTCAAATTCCTGTACTCTTACCAGCTTGCTTTACTTATTTCCCCCTATTTACCCCTATTTAATCCCAAACCTTCAACGGAATAATCCCAAAATATAATATAGTACCTGATGTCATTATAATATATACTATACCAAATTTCAAGTGAATATCTCGATTTTATTTTATCAACTCTTTTTATAATGGAGTGGGGGGATGGAAAATATTATTAAAAAAATTGATGCCTTAACATCTAGTACATATACTAAATTTCAAGTTTCTGTACTCCTACCAGCTTGCTTTATTTATTTCCCCCTATTTACCCTCAACCCAAATGTTACGCGTGGTGTATTTTGTACAAAATGAATGTATATATGAGAATTAAATTTTATAAAAACAAATAGGCTTAGAATGAGGTAAGGAAAACAACTAGAGTTGTTTTTAGTGTTTATTTTACAAAAGCAACAACATCATAATAAAAAACTATATAAAAATCAAACAAACTAATCGGTATCTATGAATTCTGTGTTATTAATGCAACTGTTACATTTTATTGTCTTTTGATTATGTTTTTTGAATACACATCTTTTGGAGGTTTCACAATGCATGATGGTAAGCCTGTTTTTCTTTCTACCACACAAAAAGCATCTGGATCTAATTTTTAGAGCGGGCTCTTGATCTTAGTCCGTTACATTGATATCTGCGCCTACAGTTTTTTGTAACAAAATTCTTATATTCAAAGGTAGGTTTGTCATGTTCAAACGATCTTCTAGGTGGGACCTTATGAGCAAAAAATTAATTTTTTTGAGATGTTCACATCGTCTCATTCTAGAGCTTTTTATAGCTCAATACCTCTTCCTCAAGATCGCTTTCTTCGTCATTTTCAATTTCGAAAGAAGCGCATTCCTCGTCGTCTAATTCTAAAAGTCGTTCCATTTATTAAAATATAAAAATAATATTTTTGTGAGACTAAAAAAAATATATATGAGTTAATATTAAAATTATTTCGTACCTGCATTATTGGTCGCCTGGTGTATTTTGTACACCACACAAACTAAATAACTATATACACACTCTATCATAGACGATACTCAATTGTTCTAACTGCACAGCATCGACTGCATTTAGTACGTAAGACTTGTTTCGTGTGGAGAGGGAAAATTGGCTTTTTCTCAAATTTATGGCATTTAAACTGTACCTGATGTATAAAATACACCAGTGCGAACAACTAAGAGTTAAATTCAATATCTTAAACCGTTCCGGAGAAAACGTGCGAACAAAAAAAAAAGTTACAGACAGACTGACGGATAGACTGACAGACAGACCAACAGACAGACAGACCGACAGATCGACAGCAGACAGATTTTTTTTCACCCAAATTTAAAATCTAGACGTTTCATGGCATTCTAAACCCATTTCAAGAAAAAAATGTGATTTTTTTTTTACGATTACTATACTTTCAATCCACTACGAGGATAAGTAAGTAATAAATGGATTTAATTTCTATCACTAATGTCTTAATAAAAATGTTCCACAATGTCTCAAAAATGCACTTAATATTATTTTCCTGTTCAAAAATAACCCTCGAAAAATGTCCAGTATATTAGTCCTTCGTGTCAGCACTACTGAGAATATTGCCCAAACTTCTAGCACACTTCAGAACATTCAAAAGTACTTATCTTTTATTTTAAAATCCTGATGAAGGAAACTCCTAAATACGTTCTCTGTTCTCCGATGATTATAGATGTAACAGTTGTGTAGAGAATAGTGTAGATGGTTCGATGTCAGAGGACCTCCATTTTCTCAATTGGAATGATTCGCATGTGGTCGCCTTAATTCCATTTTGAGGTTATGAAATCATAAAGAACATGCTCGTACATCATTTGTCGCCAAGACAAAATGAAGTAAATTTCTTCGTCCAGAAGTCTCGTTTTACTTGGTGGAAATTAAATATGAGTTGTGTCGCAAGGTTTTGTGATAAAGATAAACGTAGTATTCTTTCTCCAAAAAGATATTATAAAAAAAACGAATACAGAAACGTGGTATCCAACTTGAACTATATAATCTTGCTTAAAGCTACAGTGTAACATCGAGACACTCGAGAGGAAATTTTTTATAATTTTTTATTTTAATATTTCTATCACATACCTATAGTAAAAATAAAAACCGCTGCCTAAGGAATCACTACTTCCACATCCAGATTCTTCATCCAAGTCACTTTAAAGGAAATATCTTGACTATATTTGCACTCTAGTATGTGTAAATTATTGGTCATAGAATTTTAATAATATTTGGGGCAGATGTCGTAGAAAAGTTTGAGGGGTTGGTTTCTACCATATTCGTTAAAAATGAAGTTTCTAGTTTACCCTACTTATTTTCCACTATTCGCAATCTACCACCTCCCACCCCTTCAATGGAGTCATCTCAATCGGATGTCACTACAATACATACGTGTACTAACTTTCAAGTGAATATCTCAATTTGGTGTTATCAATTCCATTAATAATGAAGCGGAGGTGGGGGAGTTTGAAAAATATTAGAAAGAAATCTGAGGCCTTGGTTTCTAGTATATACACCGAATCCCAAATTTCTGTACTCTTACCAGCTTGCTTTACTTATTTTCCCCTATTTACCCCTATTTAACCTCCAACCCTTCAACGGAATCATCTCAAAATATAATCTAGTTCCAGATGTCGTTAAAATACATATGCGTACTAAATATCATGTCAATATCTCAATTTTATTTTATCAACCCCCTGAATAATGGAGTAGGGGTGGTGGGGGGCTGAAATATATTATTAAAAAATCTGAGGCCTTGGTTTCTAGTACATACGCCAAATTTCAAGTTTCTGTACTCATACCAGCTTGTTTTACTTATTTCCCCCTATTTACCCCTAAATAACCCCCAACCCTTCAACGGAATCATCTCAAAATACAATCTAGTTCCAGATGTCGTTATAATTCAGACGTGTACCAAATTTCAAATGAATGTCTCAATTTTATTTTATCAACCCATTTAATAATGAATTAATCTAGTTCCAGATGTCGTTATAATACATACGTGTACCAAATTTCAAATAAATATCTCAATTTTAATTTATCAACCCTTTTCATATTGGAATATTGGTGGTGGGGGTTAAATAATATAATAAAAAAATCTGACGCTTTGGCTTCTAGTACATACACCGAATTTCAAGTTTCTGTAGTCTTACCAGCTTGCTTTACTTATTTTCCCTTATTTACCCCTATTTAACCCCCAACCCTTCAACGGAATCATCTCAAATTATAATCTAGTTTCAGATGTCGTTATGATACATACGTGTACCAAATTTTTAATCAATATCTCAATTTTATTTTATCAACCCTTTTCATATTGGAGTAGGGGTGGTGGGGGTTGAAAAATATTACAAAAAAATCTGACGATTTGGCTTCTAGTACATACACCGAATTTCAAGTTTCTGTACTCTCACCAACTTGTTTTACTTATATCCCCCTATTTACCCCAAATTAACCCCCAACCCTTCAACGGAATCATCTCAAAATATATCTAATTCCAGACGTCGTTATAATACATACGTGTATGAAATTTCAAATGAATATCTCAACTTTATTTTATCAACCCCATTAATGGGGTACAAAAAAATATGAGGCCTTAACTTCTAGTACATACACCGAATTTCAAGTTTCTGTACTCTTACAAGCTTGCTTTACTTATTTTCCCATATTTACCCCTATTTAACCCCCAACCCTTCACCTGATATCCTCAAAAAACAATCCAGTTCCAGATCTCGTTATAATATATACGTGTACAAAATTTCACATCAATATCTTAAACCGTTCCGGAGAAATCGTGCGGACAAAAAAAAGTTACAGACAGACAGACAGGCAGACAGACAGACAGACAGACAGACAGACAGAAAATTTGTTTCGCTCAAATTTAAAATCTAGACGTTTCATGACATTCATTCATTGAAATAGGTTTATTTCACGAATAAAAATTTTTGAAAATTTTTTTGCGATTACTATAAAATTAATAGTTTAGTTTTAAGCACACCTGTATTACCAATGTTATGTCCGGGTTAAGTAGAGTAGCTTCCCAACCCTTCACCGGATATCCTCAAAAAACAATCCAGTTCCAGATCTCGTTATAATATATACGTGTACAAAATTTCACGTCAATATCTTAAACCGTTCCGGAGAAATCGTGCGGACAAAAAAAAGTTACAGACAGGTAGACAGACAGACAGACAGACAGAAATTTTTTTTAGCTCAAATTTAAAATCTAGACGTTTCATGACATTCATTCATTGAAATAGGTTTATTTCACGAATAAAAATTTTTGAAATTTTTTTTGCGATTACTATACTTCCAATCCACTACGTGGATGTGGAAGTAAAATTAATAGTTTAGTTTTAAGCATATCTGTATTACCAATGTTATGTCCGGGTTAAGTATAGTAGCTTCGGCTATATTTCGCCCTTGGTGTTATATATGACTTCATGTTTATTTGGTTGGTTAAAATCTCTAAAATGGGACATTTCTCTACAGGGTGTCCTGAATTGTATAAGCCAAACTTCACTAAGTAATACAACTTTTCAAAATAAGAAAAAAGTTAGTATAAACATGGGTATAATTCTCCAGAAAATGTTCTTTTATGAATATTTTCGAAACGTCTAAGGATAAACAAATGATAATTTACACAGGAATTTATTTTTTTATGCTTTTTAAGAAAAAATGACAACTATGTACGAAAATCATTCAGGAGCGGGCGAAACAGGGGGACCTAGATATAATTAAGCCCCAACTTTATTGTGTGACACTTTTAATTAGTTTATGAGCAGAACTTAAAGATTTTAAGTTTCCTACACATAAAAAGTCTCTTGTGTTTTTTCTCTAAAATTATCAGTTTTTGAGTAAATCTTATCTGAGCTTTATTAATTAGTTATTACCAGCATTCGTAGTATGCAGGAGTATGCCGTGATTGTAAAGAAAAATTAAAAATAATCTAGCGTGCAATGACAATAATGACATTGTTGTTTTTTGGTTTTATGTAGTTCATTTTTCTGTAGTTATTTCTTTTTGGAAAAAGTGTTCTATAGAAAAGTAAAAAATTGTGATGTTTAGTAATGTGGAGTGCGCGGATATTCATTTTATTTATGGATATTGTAATGGAAACGCGAATGCCGCGGTACGCGAATATCGCAGAAGATTTCCTAATAGAAGGAAACCATCTAAAGTTGTTTTTATTCGAACCCACCTAGAATTTAGAAATGTTGGACATAAAAGAGGTCCAAGAAATGAAGAACAGAGAAATGGGAGATTTAAAAACATAATTTTGGCCAAATTTAACAATAATAATAAAGTAAGTATCAGAAGAGCGGTCCAACAGCTGCGTGCGCAATCTGTGCGTGTTTCCAAAAACAACGTTTTTCGGATTCTGAAAAAAGACCACAGAAAAGCTTTTCGAATGCAGCCAGTCCAAAGCCTTCAACCAGGTGAACCCGAAAGGCGTATCAATTTTTGTAATTGGTTTATAAATGCCGTGGAACAAGATCCCGATTTCGGAAGTAAAATTATTTGGACCGATGAAGCTACCTTTAACAATAATGGATCGGTTAATTTTAATAATTTAAGAATCTAGGCTCATCAGAATCCTCATATAATTCACCCTAGGGCATTTCAACAGGAGTTTAGCGTTAATGTATGGTGTGGTGTTATAAACGGGACTTTTTGAGGGCCCCACATCCTTCCTCCCCGTTTCTTTAAATAACCAATTTTTTCAATATCTCGAGGATATTCCTCTTAATTTAAGAAATGAATGCTGGTTTGAAATGGACGGAGCTCCTAGACAGTTTGCTGTTGAGAACCGTTTGTGGGTAAACAATAATTATCCTGAACGGTGGATCGGTCGATTAGGTGCAAGAGCCTGGCCATCCCGTTCGCCGGATTTAACTCCAGTTGATTTTTTTTCTGGGGCTATTTAAAGGACAAAGTCTACACAATCCCTATAAACACGAAAGAAAAGTTAATAGAAAGAATGCTCGAAGATTGTGAAAATTTTCGGGCTAATCCTGATTTCATTCGTAAAGCTACACATTCTGAGCGGAGCAGATGTCAGGAATGTGTTGAAGCTGGCGGAATGCATTTTGTACAACTCTTGTAATTTGTAATTTACCTTACTTTAATTCATTGTTGTCTAATAAAAAATAATGTAATCAAATTTTGTTTTACTGTCATTGTTTTTTCTGTTCTGCTAAAAATAATTCACAAAAAACTATTCCCGAATAAAGTTCAGATAAGATTTACTCAAAAACTGATAATTTTAGAGAAAAAACACAAGAGACTTTTTTTGTGTATTTGTGTAGAAAATTTCAAGTTTTTAAGTTCTGCTCATAAATTAATATAAAAGTGCCTCACAATGAAGTTGGGGCTCCTGAATGATTTTCGTACATAGTTGTCATTTTTTATTAAAAAGCATAAAAAGTTAAATACATGTGTAAATTATCATTTGTTTATCTTTAAACGTTTCGAAAATATTTATAAAAAAACATTTTCAGGAGAATTACTTGAACACCCTGTATCTCGGAAACTAATCACTTCCCGACCCATGTTTATCGCAACTTTTTTTATTATTTTGAAATGTTGTATTACTTAGTGAAGTTTGGCCTATGCAATAAAGAAGTCATTGTCAAAAAGACGCTGAAGGGAGAACTGGATAAGTGCATCTTCTCCACTCCCGGAAGCACAACAACAAAGCCACCAGCGTTTCGCTCGTGGACATATTCTGGTGAAATCATCAGAATTGTCTGCGAAGACGAGTATACGTTAGGATGGCTAACGAAATCCGCGGCTAACCTGAAGCCTTGGGAGAGTGCCTCACTCGCCGTGGTGCGTCTTGATCAACAGCCCAGGCTGACTAAAGCCACTCTCTGGATCCCGGTGGAAGCCGAAAGCGACCACGAGGAGAAAGAGATGGTGATTGGTCGCCTGGCGGGTCAAAACCCTATGGTGAGTGTGCGCCGGTGGTGCCTTTTCCATCACGAGGCCAAGGTAAACCCACGGGGACTCCTACTCGTCTTTGGAATAGGAGACGAAGACATGCAAACCCTGAGAGCACGATCAATGAGACTGCATTACGTCTTTCAGTCTCTTACTCTCAGGGTAAAATCAGCCAAGGAAGAGGACCAGCCCACCAACAGGATGGAAACGGAGGTTGGAGAGGCTGAGCACTCTGCAAGGAGTGCCACCTCCCCAACTCCACTTCCAGACGAGATGGACGTTGCCTCTCCTCCCACTGAGGAACAGGAGGCAACTAACTAAACTTAGCTACTCCGTTTTCTCTTCGCGGAGCTGCAATTAAACAAGGTAAGAGTAGTCCAGTGTAACCTGCAACACAGTAGAGCGGCAACGGCAACATTGTGCCGACGACTCGATGTGGAGCAGGATACACTGGCTCTAATCCAAGAACCCTGGATAGTTAAATCTAAAATATCTGGTTTAACAAAACTAAACGGAGTTATTTTCAGCTCACCAACACCGAGGACAGCGATTTATGCCCCTCGGCACATCAAAATCCAGCCATTATAACACCTTTCAACCTCTGATCTCACGGCCGTGAGGGTAGAATGTGCAATATCAGGCAAACCAACAACAGTCGTTATAGCATCAGTGTATCTCCCCCAGCACCAGGCAACACCACCGCCGACAAGGGAAATGGAGAACCTGGTAACTCATTGCCTCACCCAGAAATGGGAACTAATCATGGGATGTGACGCCAATGCTCACCATGTAACCTGGGGCAACAAAGACAACAATGCTAGAGGTAAGTCACTTTACGACTATATAATCGGTAATAACCTTAATATAATTAACCAAGGCTGTACACCGACATTTATTAACTCTAGAAGTCAAACCATAGTAGATATCACCTTAGCTACAAACCGTATATCCAACTCGATCCAAAACTGGCATGTGTCTGACGCTACTTCAATGTCAGACCACCGCTGGATTGAATTCGGCATTAAATTAATCAAAGCACCAAGAAAACTCCTCAGGAACCCCCGAGACACTGACAGAGAGGAATATCGACGTCAACTCAGGAAGAACCTGATGGATGTACACAACGGGGTGCCACAAAACAACGGAGAGATTGAGCAGTATGTTAAAACTGTTCAAACCGCTATGAAAAAAGCTTACGAAGCATCGTGTCTCTTGAAGGCCGTACAACAACAGCCTGGGGAAGCCACTAAATGGTGGTGCCAGACGCTGACCGACCTCAAGAAATAAGCTAGGACATCGTTCAACAAAGCGAAAATGACAAAACTTGAATCAGATTGGGAGCTATACAGAACCAATCAAAGAGAGTTCAAAAAACTAGTCAGGCAGAGACAAAGAGAAGCATGGAGAGCCTACTGTGAGGAGATCGAGGATTACTCGCAGGCTGCTAGGCTACATAAAATACTTGCCAAAAACAAAGACAATCACCTAGGTCTACTGAAAAAGGATGATGGTACCAGTACCAACGACCTACATGAAAGCCTAGAGTTGCTTAGGGAAACTCACTTCCCAGAATCTGTAGTGACAGATCGGAAGGAATGGCCAAATGAAACCGACACTCAACCCATCGAACTGAATTGGCAAACTGCCAAACAAATAGTGAGTGAAGACAGAATTAAATGGGCAATACTGGGCTTCTCCCCCTTCAAATCGCCAGGTACTGACGGCATTCATCCAGCCCTTTTACAATGGGGTCTGGATGAAATAGTGCCGCACTTGACAGTAATATTCAGGACGTGCCTAGTACACCTTTATATTCCGAAGGTGTGGAGAGAAGTCAAAGTAGTGTTCATACCAAAGGCGGGAAGAATAGACTATACTACCCCCAAAGCATACCGACCCATTAGCTTGACCTCGTTCCTTCTCAAGGCGATGGAAAAGCTATGTGAGCGATACTTGAGGGATGTTGCAATCACTGCTAATCCTACACATCCCAATCAGCATGCATACACCCCGGGCAGATCCACCGACACCGCCCTTCATGCGGTTAGTGGTCGGATTGAAAAGTCTTTGGACAATAAAGAGTCCACCCTGGGTGTCTTCATAGACATAGAAGGCGCTTTTGATAAAACCACCATTCCAAAAATTACAGCAGCCCTCACGAGCAGGAACGTTTCTCCGATCGTAAGTGGCTGGATATCCAACATGCTCTCAAAAAGAGCGGTACAGATTAACATGGGAGACATCGCTGTTAGAGCAATTGTTGCAAGAGGCTGTCCTCAGGGGGGTGTCTTATCACCTCTTCTATGGAACTTAGTTCTTGACAGTCTCCTGCGCTGCCTCAACTCCGAGGGATTCCACACATTTGCATACGCAGATGGTCTAACGATACTGCTTAGTGGTAAATTCGAAGGAGTCCTCTGTGATCGAATGCAGATGGCCCTGAGAATAATCGAAAGATGGTGCAGAGAACACTCTCTGTCGGTCAACCCCAGGAAGACAGAGCTGGTCCTCTTCACAAGGAAAAGGAAATTGGGGCCAATGACGGCCCCCGTTCTCCTAAATACCACACTAAATTTCGCATCAGAAGTAAAATACCTTGGAGTAACTTTTGATGCCAAACTAACTTGGAACCTTCATTTAGACAGAAGACTAAAGAGGGCTTGCATCTCTTTTGAGCAGTGCCGCAGAACCATAGGGAAAACCTGGGGAATGAAACCCAAAGTGGCTATGTGGATTTACACTGCTATAATAAGACCAATGATAGCCTATGGAGCCATCGTCTGGTGGCCTAAGAGTCAGCAGACTGTAGCGAAACGTAAGCTCAGCCAGGTACAACGAGTAGCCTGTTTAAACACAATTGGAGCTATGCGAACTTCACCAACAAGAGCAATGGAAGTGATGCTGTGCCTGCCACCACTAGACATATATCTAGAAGAGGTGGCCCTAACTACTATGGCACGTCTCAAATCCGTTGGCATACAGCCAAACATAGGATGTGGAGTGACCAGATGCCGGCTGTGGAATGAGGCAATTAAACAAATGTCACTTCTGCAGGTACGTGCAGATGGTATTTCTCCACAGTTCATCTTTGATAGACCCTATGAAATACACACCAACAGTAGCAATGAGGCTGTCAGTGAAGGAACAGTTAACATCTTCACAGACGGATCGAAAAAGAAAGAAGGAACAGGTTGTGGGGTATACTCCAGGAACCTGCAAATTCAAATTAAATGGGCTATGGACAAACAAGCCAGTATAATACAAACAGAACTGGCGGGAATAACCATAGCCGCAAAAGAAATTTCCCGTAGACAAATAACGGGAAAAACAATAAGAATCTACACTGATAGTAGACAATCACTACTGGCCCTACAGAGACACAAAATAACAACAGGGTCAGTATGGGAATGCCATCAGGCACTCGTGGGCGCCTCCAGCATGAACACTGTCATTCTATGCTGGGTCAAAGGGCATGCACAGTGCAGAGGCAACAGGGAAGATGACAGTCTGGCTAAGAAGGCAGCCAGTCTAAGTATACTTGGACCTGGCCCTTCCAACATACTGCTGACCTCAGCAATAATGCTAATGATTAAAGAAGACACCCACAGAAAATTTAAAAAACTGTGGGATGAAACTCATAGTTGTCAGTTGGCCAGGGATCTGCTTAGATACCCTGACAAGGATACAACGATGATCTACCTGGGAATGTCCAGGAAGAACCTGCGCTTCGCGACAGGAATTCTTACTGGTCATTGCCAGCTGAGGAAGCACCTTTATAACATGAAGTTAAATGACACACCCCTATGCAGAGGTTGTGAACAAGAAGACGAGACTGTCCAACACGTACTCTGTGAGTGCCCGGCAGTCTCCTCTAGCAGAGAATCCATTTTGGGAGAACGTTGGCCTACTTTGGCCGACTTGAGGGATATTCCCCTAGGCAGCATCACCACCTTCTTCACAAGATTAGGATGGTTGGATGCCTAGGTGGAATCCTGTATCCCTCGGGAGGATGTACAAGGGGCCCAATGGGGCCTAGGTGCTGCGGTCACCTAAATGTGACTGCCCTCCCACAAATTCCAACTCCAACTCCTATGCAATTCGGGACATCCTGTATATACCTTAGGAAATTTTAAAAACTGTTTAAGGTGAATTAATCAAATTCCCGTGACTGATTTAAAATAGACACACAATGAACATATACTTCTCTCACTAGATACTTCGCTTTCTGTGATATTCACGTATTAGTAATTTGAGTAAACAAAAATTATTTAGCTTGTGAACCTAATACCTTTTTAACGCAGTGTTAAAACAACTCCACTGACTTTAACTGAGACAAAGGGGATGGGATATTAAAAGACAAAGGCAAATAATGATGAGATAATTTATATTGGACAGGTGGAAGATTATATGTGTTCTCTAAGAATTTTATTAAAAAATATTATTTCTCTTTTCGCGCGTTAATTATAATAAATTGCCTGTGTAGAACATTAGTATGGTCCTGTCTAGAATTTAACAAAAGTGTCAAAAAGTGACTAGTCCCCATTGTCTTTTACAAAGAAAAATTGGTATGTATATGAAGACATACAGGTCGTAAAAGGAAAAGTTCGCATCCATTTCAATGTTATTAATTTTTTCTCGGAGCTTTAGTTGTGTGTCGGTTTTGACAAGTTGCAGGTTAGATATAAAATATTTATTAACTTTATTTATGAGGAAATCTATATCATACCTAAATCTGTGGTACAGATTTAAATTTTCTGTTAATCTTATATAACCCCCGATTTAATCGTGGTTAAAGTGAAACTAATAGACTTAGATTTTAACTTATTCATCCATCGAGAAATAAATTACAACTTTTGGGCGACCCAAATGAAAGAACTCAAACTAAGTGAAAGGTCCCGGAGCAAAAATCAGTCATAAATATGGCAATTAGAAGTATGTTGGACAAACAAAACATCTAATTATAACAAGATGTAAGAAGCACCCATCCCGTTTCAAATACGAAAGCACAAGATATTCTTGTGATGCCCAGCGCAACTCTGACCACCATGAGGTAGGTTGTTAAATGCCTTAGAAATTGCAAATTGGAAAAACAGTAAAGTTTAGGTAAAAATAACTAGAATTGTGTTATGTTTCATCATCTCCATCTGCAAATTATGGCAATATGGTTGGTGAAATACAAGTTGAATACAGCTTTCTAGTATGACTCAGAGTCTGTGGAAAATTTATCGACAATAACCACCAGATTAATAAATTTCCTTCTAGATATGATTGATCCACATTTAGCAGCTTTGAAAAGTAAATGTGAACTAAGTACAGACCAACATTATTTCTTTACAAATTTACGTTCTCGTCGCGTATATTAGACAAGTATTATGCATACATGTACCCATGTATATTGTATATTGTATATTTCATCGCACACATCGCTTTTCAGTCGACAGTAAACTTTAAACAAATATACTGTAGATATATGGGGTAGCGAAAGAACAGCTATACAGAACCGTTTTCAACTGTGTAAGTTTTTTTATAAAATAAACAGGTGCAATGACATTGAATTCCACAGAACATGACTAGTCAGGGCAAAATAGGGGGTTTACTCGGAACCATGTGATTGTGCATGAAACTACATGTATGATGGCTCATTTTATTCGTTAGAGTCTCTAGATCAAAGTTGGAAACAGTTTTTTGAGGGATCAGTTGATAATTTGTTTATTGCGGAAATATAAACAATAAAAGTGATGTTCGATGAAGCATTATATGAAATAAGGCACTGGCTCCATAAATTGACGTCATTTTTTTATTTCAGTGTCATTTCTTATATTTTTGGGGTCACTCGTTCCGATTCTAATGTCAAAAAAGTACCAATACTAGAGGGCGCCACAGAAAAAGTTATGTGAAGATGAAAATAATGACAAATGAATATTACATGAAATCTAGGTTTTTTTTTCGAAATTATTTGTAATTTTTATATTTCCTTGTCATGTTTTACGTTCTCTTTACTCTTCTGATGCTGAAGGCAAAAAATGCGAATCGTAGAGGGCGCCGCAGAAGAAACTAACATCAGATGGAAACAATTACCAACATGAAAAAAGCTGCTATCTCCCTAACTCTTGAGGCATTTTTCATGTTACTGTGGAGCGTTCATTTTTTGTTCTAATGGCAAAATAGTGTCAATCATAGAGGGCACCACAGAAAAGACGGACATCGGGTAAAAATAACGATGACCCCTGATTATATTCTGCAATATAATTTGAAAGTGGCCGTGAGGAGGGTGATTCATCCCTTTATATTTATCGCGTGATGTAAATGAAGTGGACTATTAAATACCATCTTGCATGAAATTGCATTGTGATTTATTATTTATTAAATTACATATCAGTTTCAAGTTCAAGCGTAATACTCTCTAGGATTGAAATTTTTCCCTACTTTAGAATCCGAGAAGTAGATTTCAAAATATTGCAGAATGCCCCCTGATTATGGGTCATCGTTATTTTTACCCGATGTCGGTCTTTTCTGTGGCGCCCTCTGTGATTAACACTATTTTGCCATTAGAACAAAAAATGAACGCTCCACAATAACATGAAAAATGCCTCAAGAGTTAGGGAGATAGCAGCTTTTTTCATGTTGGTAATTGTTTCCATCTGATGTTAGTTTCTTCTGTGGCGCCCTCTACGATTCGCATTCTTTGCCTTCAGCATCAGAACGAGTGAACCAGAGAACGTAAAACATGACAAAGAAATGTAAAAATGACACAGAATTTCGAAAAAAAAACTTGCTTTATGTAATATTCATTTGTCATTATTTTCATCTTCACTTAACTTTTTCTGTGGCGCCCTCTAGTATTGCTACTTTTTGACATTAGAATCGGAACGAGTGACCCCAAAAATATAAGAAATGACACTGAAATCGAAAAATGACGTCAATTTATGGAGCCAGTGCCTTATTTCATATGTTTCATCGAACATCACTTTTATTGTTTATATTTCCACAATAAACAAATTATCAGCTGACCTCTCAAAAAACTGTTTCCAACTTTGATCTAAAGACTCTAACGAATAAAATGAGCCATCATATATGTAGTTTTATGCACAATCACTCTGGTTCCGAGTAAAGGCGTTTTTCCGCCTATTTTGCCCTGACTACACAGCCAATAAGTGATGTTTTAGATATCCAAATAACATTTCGAATTTAATTAATTTAGATGATAAAATTATTATTAAATACTTATTTAAATACAATGATATAATTACTATGAATGTATTTAGATTTTTATCTTTTGTTATACTTACCGTCTATTAAGGCATCATTTTAATTGAATTTCTATACGTAAAAAACACCTCTGGCCTAAATGAAAGAGTTATTTTAAATACAGGAGGAGGAAAGGACTTTAGACAATCATAAATATTATTACATACATTAGGTCAGTACTTCTGTCATATGAGATAGAGCAGTAAGCGTACCCTGTAACAATGTAAATTATAAGGTTAAGTATATTTATTTCATACTGTCCAGTAAATGACTATTTCCCGGACACATTTGCAGCCGGTAAATCGAACATTACAGTATCTTATACCGCAATGTAACACATTACAGTATCAAATGCTGTAATGTGTTACCTAGTAACCCTATCATATTAATGTTATTAGTAAGCAATTATGTCTTAGTTTTGACTTTTGACTTAAAAATATAAGAAATAAAATATTTAAACACACAGTTTTAACAATTATTTAATAGCTACATGAGAAGTTTATTTTCCTCCGAAATCTCCATAATACAAAACAATACAAAACTTATGGTTTTATTTATTTGACAGCGACAAGCCAACGACAATCATAATTAATTATGAAATACTAGCTATAACATCGTTAAGGTGATGCGATTAGTTAGATTACGAACTAATATTTTTTTAATCTCTATAATTATAACGTTTTATTCATTTTAAAAAGAATTATAAAGACAACATGAAATATAATATTGTTATAAATTACACCACCTTGGAACTGGAGATGATACGCCTATGCCTACTAATAGTGACTGGAAAAACTCTAGAATGAGCCATGGACTTTTCTAGAGTATGGTTAGAGAAGATTCTTGATGGTTTCTGGATGAATCTAGAAGCAATTAAAGAGTATATAAGGCGCGATTACCGGCGCAGAGGGGGAAGTTTATTAAGAAGAAGTTCATAGAAGTGACGTTCGGTAAAAAGTGAGGTTAAATAAGAAGTAAATAAAGGTTATTTTGAAGTATTGTATAGACAGTAAATTATTAAATAAACTGATAGTGGTGTTTATCTCTTGTTGAAATTATTTAGAACCCACGGATTCACACAGTGTTTCCTAAAAGGTGAATAAACGCAACAATATTATACGATATACGTCCGGTAGGTCTCTGGACTCGTCTCCTGCGTCGCCTCGTCCGCCGTCGCCACAACTTGTACTGTAATAAGTCCCCTACGGAACTTATAACGTAAATTACTATTTTACTCCCGAACAAGAGTCACTAACATTGTTATACTCTTCGCAAATACAAAAGGAAAATAATATTGCATTTGATAGGAACATTTCTAAAGCCATTAATGACGCTTGTAGAGATTTCTGAACACCTTTCAAAATGTCCGTCCGTCTAGCTGTCTGTCTATCTAGCCATATGTCTGTCTGCCTATTCGTCCGTCACGTTTTGTTTTTTTTTTAATTCTTTCTTTTGGTTTTTAAGTTCTGTAGTTGAGTATACGCTTTAATAAGAATCACAACTTTCATAAATTCAAAAATAAACTTACAACGGGTCCAGATGGTATACCAGCTTTCTTATTAAGAGACTGTGCCCCTATTTTTGTACTGCCACTTTCTATCATTTTTAATTTAGCACTGCAAACTACTACATTTCCCCAATTATGGACTCAAACAAAAATTTGATCTGTTTTCAAAAAAGGCGATAAGACTAATATTGAAAATTACAGACCTATAGTTATCCTCTGTAATTTTGGCAAACTCTTTGGAATTGTCCTATACGATATAATCTCTTTTCATATTGAATCTCAACTGTCCTACAGTTAACGTGGGTTCTTGGCAGGTAGATCTACGATTACAAACTTCGTAAGAGTTACACACTTTATCTCAAATACACTGGATCATGGTGGCCAAGCGGATGTAATTTATACAGCATTTGACAGACCGGATCATGGGCTCTTACTGCAGAAGCTACCAGATTTCGGTTTAAGTCTTGACCTTCTAAATTTCTTCGAGTCATATCTTGGTAACAGAACATTAAACGTGACGTATCATGGGTTATTGAAGTGTCAGCGACATCAGGAGTTCCACAGGGCTCTGTTTTGGGCCCACCGTTATTTATAATTTTCACCTATGACATTTGCCAAGATATACAAAGTAATGTCCTCCTATACGCCGATGATCTTAAACTGTTTGCACCTATTAACTCCGAAGAAGACTGCCATCGATTGCAACACGACCTCGCAAAAATAAATACATAGTGCGAAATAATAGGCTACCCTTAAATATATTACATGTAACTCGATGACCTTTACGAGAAGAAATAACTATAAACTTTTCCTACAAAATAGGAAATGATGTGATAACTAGGTGCACTCAATTCAAGGATCTTGGAGTCAACTTTGACTCAAAATTAACTTTTACTGCCCACATAGATCACACAATTGCTAATGCCCACAGAAATCTGGGCTTTATTATGCGAAACTCAAGGCATTTTAAAGATATTTCCACACTGTCTCTCCTATTTAATGCTTTTGTACCCCCAACACTGGAATACGGCTGTATTGTCTGGAATCCACAATACAATATTCATATTCTTAATTTGGAACGGGTTCAGAGAACACACATCAAATATCTCTCCCTCAAAGCTGACAGAATTTATTCCCCCAGAGGCACGCCACAATCTGACTTATTAGACAGATTTAATCTAAATGACTTAGCGACACGTAAAGTATATTTTTCTGTTTTGTTCCTACACAAACTATTAACAAGTCGCAGACTGCCCGGATATTCTCAGTTCCATACATTTCAATGTTCCATCTTTTGAGACTCGCTCATACGCCCTATTCTACTTAGCTACACCAAGAACAAATGTACTAAAATCTTCTCCTATTCACAATATGTGCCTAACTATTTAAGCTATCAGTATTTTTAATTGTAGTAGTAATAATATAAAGCAATGTATTTTAAATCACTCTTTAGTTCCTACTATATCAGTTAAAGTATCTGCTCACATTACTTTGCATTTTCCATTTTTAATTGGATAGTTTTTATTCACTGTAAAATATTTAGTCTTAAGTTTTTACTGTGTACTGTATACATACTTATTTGTATATTTCCTGCCCTGTAATTAGATACACATCTGTCTGGGCAGCTGTATTCATAAAATAAAATAAAAATAAAATAAAATATACTTAAAAGATAAATATGATGAAGATATCGTCACTTTATCTGACAATCTTTATAAAGGAGATAGGAGTGTATATAACTTTATTTTCTTTTTACTGTATTTTTTTAAACAATTTTCGTTGATTAAAGCGTGCTTTTAAGTTATTTGTTTATTTATATATTAGTTTACCCTAAAATAGTGCACCGTTTTATTACCAACCCAGATTATAAAAAACTGCGTATTATATTGACAAAATTTATCAAAAAGAAATGTTATTTTGTGAGTTTGTATCTACCTAATATGGTTCTCAGACAGCCTAGTAGCTTTCGATGTATTTGACCAATAAATTTTGTATCACGTATCCCTTTTATTCTCCAATAAAAGCCATATAACAATATGAAGCCCAGAACAGAAACACACAAAAACAGTAAATAAAATCTAGTTTAATAAAATGATTTCCTTGCTATTAAACAATACTAGCCTGTTTCTTTTCCTTTGCCAAATGTTTTTGTAAACAAAGAATTTAATGGATTAAACAATGTGGTTTCAAATTTTAAATTAGCATTGTTTTAGATATGTTTAACTTGCCAAACGACGTAACCCTAGCAGAAAAACATTAATCCCTTTGCTTACCAATGGGAAATATTGTAATTGTGATTGTATCCCTCTCTGAGATATTTTCCGATTTTGGTATTTTAGAGTACTTATATAAATTACGAAAATTATTTCAATCCTATTATTCTGCCTGTCTGTCGGTGTGTTGTTTGATTGTTGGCGTATATCTACAAAACTGTGACGAAGAAAAATAATAGTTTATACACTGTGACACACACTCCAGTATTTAATTTATGTTTAGAAGTAGAGATTTGAATATTGGAGCTGCATTTCTTAGAGTACTCAACCGAAATGTCAGGTGGAACCCCAGCCTACTGCGACCTCGAGATAGGACAGATATTGAAAAAGTTATTCTGAAGCTTATTTTAACTTTGGATGCCGAGTTTCGATACAAAATTCTAATGCTGAATTTCATACTTAAAGGTGAGTTAGTTGAAAGAGACTACTTATGATTATTTGAATTCCACTGACCTATAAGTATTTATTTCTTAAACCAAGTAAGTAATTCCGAAGGTTCTTGAGGTGCTGAACACGATGCCGTTGGCCGTTTTGCACCATCACTTCAGAATTTTGAGAAATCTATCCTAAAAGTGCTAAAAATCCACAACGATACGAGATTATTATATTACATTACACTGTTTTATTTCTGAGTTTAGCAAGAAATGCTAGAATTTTTGTCGCGAGTGTTGACACGCTGAGCATAATGTCGGTACCCGATTTGCTCTATGAAGTTAGGTTAGGTAGCTCCATTTTTTGTCCTTTTTTAAAAAAAATTTATTTACTTTTTGTTTCCTTTTGCCTTTTTTTTTGTTTTCTCTTTTTCTTGTCTTTTAGGTTAGGTTTCGAGTTATTTACTTATGCTTTCGTTTATGACTCCACTTACTTGGTTATGTTAGGTTTAGAGCCTGTGGTCTCTCGTCATGTTACTACATTTTGAAAAAAAATGTAGTATACGTTTAGCATTTTTACTTCCCTCGCATACCGAAGGGAAGTATTGTATTCGAGAAAAAATCACCCTCCGAGATTTTTTCGGATTCTGACGTTTCAGAACACGTAGATTCCGAAAATATAGGTTTTTCAATTCCGTCAGTCTGTCTGTCTGTCTGTCTGTCTGTCGGTCTGTCTGTCTGTCTGTCTGTCTGTCTGTCTGTCTGTTGGTGTATTTACTAAAAAACTACTTGACGGAGAGCAGTCAAATTTGGTAGGTAGTTAACCCTACTGTCAGCGAAGAACTGGTAGAATTTTCACTGAAAAATATACAGGGTGGACCGTCTAAACGGAATAAATAGTGAAAAAAAATTTTTTTTGCTCAAATTTAAAATTTCCACGTTTCATGACGCGCTAAACCTGTTTCAGGAAAAAAAATTTTTTGAAAATTTTTTTCAAACATTTTTGAAAAAATTTTTACCAAGATGAAAAAAAAATTTTTTTGCTCAAATTTAAAATTTCCACGTTTCATGACGCGCTAAACCTATTTCAGGAAAAAAAAATTTTTGAAATTTTTTTTCAAACATTTTTGAAAAAATGTTTACCAAGTTGAAAAAAATTTTTTTTTGCTCAAATTTAAAATTTCCACGTTTCATGACGCGCTAAACCTATTTCAGAAAAAAAAAATTTTTGAAAATTTTTTTCAAACGTTTTTGAAAAAATTTTTACCAAGATGAAAAAAATTTGTTTTTGCTCAAATTTAAAATTTCTACGTTTCATGACACGCTTAACCTATTTCAGGAAAAAAAAATTGAAAATTTTTTTCACCAATATTTTTGAAAAAAATTTTACTACTAAAATGAATTTTTTTTTCTTTCTTCAAATTTAAAATTTTCACGTTTCATGGCATTCTAAGCCTGATTAAAAAAAAAAGTTTTTTGAAATTTTATCACTAAGATAGAATTTTTCTTTCTTTGTTTAGATTTTAACTATCCACGTTTCCATGACATTCTAAAACCATTCCAAAAAATTTAAAAATGTTTTTGAAGAATTTTTTAAAAAATTTGAAAACATTTTTAATCCATTTATGTATCACTACTATAGAACAGACGAAAAAATTTTTTTGCTCAAATTTAAAATTTCCGTTTCATGATATTCCAAACCAATTTCGGAAAAAAAAATTTGCAACATTTTGTTACCAGTTTGGAAAAAAATTTAACACCAGAATGCTCAAATTTAAATGACATTCTAAACCTAGGTATTTCAGAAAAAAAATTTTGAAAATTTTTTTCACCAACATTTTTCAAAAAGTTTTTACCACTAAAATAGATCGAATTTTTTTTATTTGCTCAAATTTAAAATTTTCACGTTTCATAGCATTCTAAACCTATTTTAAAAATACATCATTTTTAATTTTCAAACTTTTTTTAGCACTACTATAGAACAGAAGGAAACTTTCCTTTTTGCTCTAATTTAAAATTTCTACCTTTGACATTTTAAACCTATTTCAGAAGAAAAAAATTTGAAAATTATTTTACCATCTTTTGAAAAATTTTAAAAAAATGAAATTTTTTAAAATGTGACAGATGGCAATAACATCTGGCATATGCACCTATTATACTTTTATTGAAAAATGTACAGGGTGGTCATCCCAAGAAATAATTCAGTCATGGTGGACATTTGTAAAGGTATTTGCGCAAGCCTGCCATATGTGGCACCTGCTATTTAGTATTGAACTTTTGCTGTTGGATGAGCAATCTGTATATTTTTTTGACCAAAACTTATCAAGTTTTCTTTGTAATAATAGCAATAACTCTACTCCGATTATTATTCTCAATGTCATTTCGTAATTATTATTTTTTTAGAGAGACTACCATGAACGAGGGAAGTTCTGTGTAAATACCTTTACCGATTTTTTCGGTGGACCATCTAAACCCGAAAAAAATGTCGGATCGATGTGAAAGTCATATCTATCGATTCGAGAGCGAATTTAGAAAATTCCGTCCGTCGGTCAGTCGGTCTGTCGGTCTGTCTGTCTGTCGGTCTGTCACGCCCAGCCCCCCTAATCCGTTTTCGGATTGCGATCAAACTAGGGTGGTTAATAGGAGGTCTTTGGAAAACCTTAACGCCGGAAACTCGGCTCCGTTCGGAAACCGGAAGTACCCGATATAGACGTTTCGAATTTTTCGGGAAAAATTGAATAACTCGATAACGGCTAGTCGGATCGAGGTATTTCAAAAAAGAGATGGTGCCGCTGACAAAGCTCTACAAATAAGTATACCAGAGGCTATGTAGAAAAACAAATGAAAATTGATTTTTTTTGCAAAAAACTGGTTTTCTCGAAATCGGGCTAGGAAGCACGATAACTGTCCAAAATATTGATCGATTTCAATGAGACTTGGTGGGATCAAAGGTACTCGGCCACAAATCAAGCCTATTGCTGGCGGCCCGAATCCGTTGACCGCAAGTATGTTTTCCAGGGCCGCGTATGATTTTTCAAAGAAATTAATAACTCCCGAACCGAAGGTCCGATTTTGATTTTCAAAAATAACAATTGTAGGGCTCGATTAGGTCTATTAGTTGACGTTTGTGAGAAATTTGACAAAACAAAAGCGAATCTACAAATCCTGGAAAACTTGATTTTTTTGATAAATTCTACAAATTCCGAACAGTTTCCTAATAAAAATCGAAAATTAACTATTCCGTCGATCGATCTCTATAACCAGTATAAGGCATGGACTTTTTTGGACAAAAGATATAAAATAGAGTTTTTTAGAAAAACTTAAACGAATTATTTACGAAAATGCATTCCAAAGAATTATTTAAAAAAATATTACAAATTGATAAGTGATAATGTTATATTTAAAATATCATCATTCATTTAGTTATTTTCATTTACTAAATAAAAATGGAACCGATGCCCTTTCCGTGTTTCAAAATGTAGTTAGCTTTTACTTTAGTCAATGCAAAAAGAAAAAAAAAAAAGAAAAATAAAACATGTCAAAACACTGAGTCATCTTGCGACCCTCTGCTGAAAATGTAATGAATCATCCCAACAAATTGAATAAAAAGTATATCAAAATGTAGTTTTTTTCACTTGTTACTACAATTTGAAAAAAAATGTAGTATACGTTTAGCATTTTTCCGGTGGACCATCGAAACCCGAAAAAACGTCGGATCGATTTGAAAGTCATATCTATCGATTCGAGAGCAAATTTAGAAAATTCCGTCCGTCGGTCAGTCGGTCTGTCTGTCGGTCTGTCTGTCTGTCTGTCGGTCTGTCGGTCGGTCGGTCTGTCTGTCACGCCCAGCCCCCCTAATCCGTTTTCGGATTTCGATGAAACTTGGGCGGTTAATAGGAGGCCTTTAGATAACCTTAACGCCGGACGCTCGGCTCCGTTCGGAAACCGGAAGTACCCGACATAGACGTTTCGAGTTTTTCGGGAGAAATTGAATAACTCGATAATGGGTAGTCGGATCGAGATATTTCAAAAAAGAAATGGTGCCGCTGGCAAAGCCCTACAATTAAGTATACCAGAGACTATGTCAAGAAACAAAAGAAAATTTATTTTTTTTTTTTTTAAACTGGTTTTCTCGAAATCGGGCTAGGAAGCACGATAACTGTCCAGAATATTGATCGATTTCGATGAGACTTGGTGGCATGAAAGGTACTCGGCCACAAATCAAGCATATTGCTGGCGGCTCGAATCCGTTGACCGCAAGTATGTTTTCCAGGGCCGAGTATGATTTTTCAAAGAAATTAATAACTCTCGAACTGCAGGTCCGATTTTGATTTTCAAAAATGGCAATTGTAGGGCTCGATTAGTTCTATTAGTTGACGTTTGTGAGAAATTTGTAAAAATAAAAGCGAATCTACAAATCCTGGAAAACTTGATTTTTTTTATAAATTCTACAAATTCCGAAGAGTTTCCTAATAAAAATCGAAAATTAACTATTCCTTCGATCGACCTCTATAACCAGTATAAGGTACGGCCCTTTTTGGACAAAAAATCTGAAATAGAGTTTTTACGAAAAACTTAAAATAAACGAGTTATTTACGAAAATACATTCCATAGAATTATTAAAAAATATATTACAAATTGATAAATTATCCGTGCGATAGAGGTGCAAAAAAGTAATGTAATGTTATATTTAAAATATCATCATTCATTTCCTTATTTTCATTTACTAAATAAAAATAGAACCGATGCGCTTTCCGTGTTTCAAAATGTAGTTAGCAAAAATTCTAGTATTTCTTGCTAAACTAAGAAATAAAATAGTATTTGCGCCATCTATAGTTATGTTCTTTTTTTACCGTTATTATTGGTTATTGAAGATTTTGGAGAGGAATACGATGGTCTGGTTCGTTTTACTCAGTCTCGTACTGTTGTCTAGTTATTAGGGCACAAATATAGGCAGAAATGGCATTTTTCAAAATTGTGACGTGATGACGCAATATGGCCAACGGTATTGTGTTGAGCGCACCAGTAACCTTGGGAATCACCTATTGGTGTAAAGAAAAACAAGTGTTTTATTGCAGGTCTGTGTAATTTATGGTAGGTTTCTATGACTTACTAGTGAAAACTAATAAAAAATTCGAACTCCCGGGTGAAAGTGACAAAAAATTTAAATAACAGTAGTAATAATTTATTGAACATTTAAAAGTACATTGTAGGGTTTTCACACGTCAGCATAAATATGTAAGAAAGTACGTAAAACAAAAAATATGAATGTAAATATAAATAGAAATGTAAATATGAATAATATACAAAATTATAACTGTATAAAACACTAGGACATAATACCAGAATAGTCAAAGTAAATATAAACATAAACAACAAACAAACAATATATGATCGTATAAAACACTAGGATATAATCCTAGTAAATATAATTATACAGTAGACGCAAAAGTTCTTCGATCATAGGATCTACCAGGCGAATTTACAACTTCCAACGAATGGTACATTATAAATGCATACGCATGCGTAACCAGTAATCGACTCTCCGCAATCTCACATCACATCAAACTCGTACTCAAGCTAGTACTATTTGGGAACTGAAAGAGTGGCCTTGTCATTAAATTAACTCTTAAAAATGTTTGAAACGGCCGAAAAAGTTCAGATGGTTAAGTGGTACTATCAAGGAAAGTCAAGGCGTCAAATTAAAAACGCATTTAATGGTGCATTTTCCGGCCGACCTTCACGTGCATTATCCACAATTTATAATATTATTCACAATTTTGAAATACATGGTTGTGTTGATTATAAACAACACAAAAAATCGATTCCTCCCAATGAAGCCCGAGATGAAAGAGATATGATTTGTGCACTGGCAAAAAACAACCCGGTACTTACTACTTCCCAAATTGCGGTTGAAGTAGGTTCTACACCATCAACGGTTAGGTCGGTTTAAAAAAAATGGGTACAAATCATACAGGGTTCGGAAAATTCATTAAATTTTTGAGACGGACAATATCAGAAGAATTGAATTTTGTGAGCAATTAATGGAAAAGGCGAATGCGGATGAAAATTTTCTTAGAAACATTGTTTTTACCGATGAATCAACTTTTCCATTAATTGGTAAACATAATTCTACTCGGACACGATATTGGTCGCGAGAAAATTTACATAAGTTTTACGAACTTCGCACTCAGTATCCTCAAAAACTAAATGTTTGGGTCGGTTTACTAGGTGAACATATTATTGGACCATTTTATATCGATGGCATCTTAAACGGTCAAAATATTTGGATTTGCTTCAACAGCAAATTGTCCCTAGGATTCAGGAACTAGTAGGTGCTAGGTTTAATGAAATTTGGTTCCAACAAGATGGTTGCCCTCCTCATAATAGAGTTATCGTTCCGCAGTATTTGGAGGAAACATTTCCGAATAGACTTATTTCTGGGCATGGTAATATCTTATGGCCAGCTAGGTCACCAGATCTTGCGCCTTGTGACTTTTTCTTGTGGGGCTACTTAAAATCAAAAATGTGTGGTTTTCAGGAGAATAGGTCGAACAATTTGCAGGAACTTCAACTAAATATTGAAAACGCCTGCTTAACTGTTACCCCTGTTATGTTGGGTAATGTTCGCCAAGGATTTTATAATCGTTTGGGATATTACTCAGCTCAGCAAGGAAGTCTATTTGAGCATTTATTACATTAAACTTTTTAGGTGTAAGTAATAAATGTTTTCCTTAACTCCTATTTTAATCTATTAGATTCTATCATTCTACAAAATTTGGCGTTATTATGCATGAATAAAGTAGTTCTGCCAACACTGGACACCTCATTGGATATTTACGATAGTGAGATTAGGTAATTGTAAATTGCGCTCAACTTTCCTATGATCGAAGAACTTCTGCGTCTAGTGTATGTGTAAATGACATAATCCTAATATAGTTTGCGTAATATAGTAAAAGACAATTCAAGTAAACTAACAAAGAACAAATATTAATCTAAATTTATACATATCTAAAGCCACCCTTGTAGTAAGCACTGGCCAAAAGATGCTTTCTCAACTTTGCTTTAAATTATCTGTTTGATAAAGATTTCAAGTCTTGGGGCAAAGAGTCAAATAGAGCAATACCAAAATTTTTCTTTTTTTGACTCCAATCTCCGATAAGGTGTATATAATTGCGATTTCGAGTACTATGTTCATGATTTTTGCCATTTTTTCATACTCGCTGAAATGCTCCTTTATATGAAGTACATTACAGCAAATAAGTTCGTAAGACCAAGTTAATATATTGAATGTTATGAACTAAGATTTGCAACTCATAAGTTTACTTAAACCAGCCAGAGCTCTAATTGCTCTTTTTTGAATAATAAGAATGCTACGTACTTGGTTGGATATACCTCAGTTTATCAAACCATATTCCATGGCACTATGGAACAAAGCATGATATGCAATAATTGCTGCGTCTAGATTAACTCTGTTTTTTATTTGTCTCGAGGCATATTCTTCTTCGGATAATTTAGTTGTTAGGTCATTAATACGTGGATGCCAACTTAATCTATTATCTAATGTTAGCCCTAAAAATTTTATAGTGTGCGGGTTATTTTTCTTGGTGTTAAAGGTAATGTATGTGCTTTGCTGGTATTTAAACATAATCTGTTAGCATTAAACCAGTCAGAAGACTTGGTTAAAATGTTGGTTTGCAAATCAACAACATTAGTACCAGTATCTCCCAAATGTTCCGCTGAAGTAGTGTCGTCTGCAAAAAGGACTGTTAGTAGTGAATGACCATTAGGTAAATCATTAATATAAATGAAAATAGCAGCGGCCCTAGTACACTATCCTGCGGCACAGCGTGTTCCACTGCTACCATGTTGCTAAGTTTATCATTGTAACACATACATTGATATCTGTCTGATAAACATGATGAACAATTCATGACCTACATCCTTAAAACCGTAAAGTTCTAATTTATCTAATACAATTTTTTGGAAATGCAATATAATGCTTTGCTTAGGTCTACGAAAATTGCTAATGTAGACTTAAAATTTTCAAAGCCCTCGATAATGAAATTAACAAGCAAATTAAGCTCCCAAGAGCTTGTGAGGTATTTTTACCTTTCTTGAACCCGAATTGTTTATTCGTAAGAATATTATGTCACTGCAGATAATTAATTATTCTCAAGGCAATATAAAAAAAAAACTTTGGCTAGGCAACTAGTCTAATCAATGGAGTAAATGTTCACATCATCATGATCGTAAAACATATAAGAAATATTTATATAAAATCCAATAGCATTTGTAGATATGTCAAATAACAATGACGATGCCAGAACTAGAGGCTATTAGAACAGATTGGTAACTATAATATAGTATTATTTAATGTTATCAGCAAGACAACACTGTATACACAAATATTACTAATTTAGATCCTCCAAGCTGTTTTTTATTTACTTGGATCTCGCAAGATTTCATCTATACATTTGTTGCCTACTGTATAAAAACTATGCAATTTTTATTATTTCATGTTCTATAAGAAAAGCATCTAGGACGGTTTTTTGATCCACCCTCTGCAAGCCAAACAAACTGGCTACTCTGTCATTAAATAGATATCTTTCTGTTCATTTCATTATGTTTACTTGCAAAGTCATTAAATGCTTATTAGCCCTTCAATTAAAGTACGTACGTTCAATGCCGTGGTGGTTGTTTTACTTTTAATATATGTATACTCGTGTTTTGTATTATGTTATTAAAATGCACCATTTTGCATTTACATGTATGGCATACGCTAATACCGTATTCATGACTTGAATATTAACAAAAGGTCGTATTTAATTTTCGATTGTTTGAAACATATCCCTAACAATTAGCACAAACCGTTGCGGAGCTAAAATTGTAAGGTTTTCTCTTAGATAAATAATTGAGTATTATAGACACTCCCGTTCTCTACAAAAATTGACAGGTGTATATATTGGATTTTTCAACTAGGAAAAGTTGAAGTTGGATCACGTCAATTGATTGCAAGCAGTAAAAAGAAATTATTTTACACGAGTATTACAAGCATTTTGTTAATGGTAAATTGTTACATGTTAAATTAAGAATATTATTTTTAACGTTGGTTTATATTGCAGGCCACACTGTTGTGTTATATGACTAGAATCAAGTTAGGTTTACCCTCTTAACATAAGATGCAACTTAAAACCCAGCTATGAAAGTGGTTGTGACAAAATAAGTGCTGTTAGTGCAATCTATAAAGAATTTGAATAGAAATTAACAGTTTGTATCGGTGTGACTGATATTTTTTGTATCTAAACTTGAGTTGAACGATGAGGCTCGTGTTGAAAGAGAAAAATGTTACAGAGACAATCATTTTAAATACTTCAAAGAAAAGCTACAGATTATATAAAATCTGATAGTTTATAGATTAAGAATGAAAGTTCAAAGTGTCATCGATGATCTGGCAACTAAATGTATTGTTGCATATATAGAGGTTGTATAATATTTGAAAACTGAGTCTGAACGCTGACTTTAACCCATTTTCAGAGTTTTGTAATATTAAACAAGAAAATTGAGTAGTTTTTACACATCGCACGATATATTTGAAAACAATATACATTCACACGCCAGATCAATCGAATTGTACGTAATTACTTAAGTATAACTGCCATCTAAGTTATACTACAAATGTTAAACTTGGTGATAACAAATAATTGTATATTTACTTAGTAGGTTATTCTCATTTACAAGCTTGTATGTACTAGTCCAGCGTAGTCGACATTCAACCTACCTAACGATAGTAGTAAGTGAGAAATAAAACAATAAAAGGAAAATATAAAATAACACACATAAGTTAAACAATAGTAACATTAATACATGATAAAAAAGTTCTTATAGAAATTGCAATGGTTTGCACAGCTCGGTGCACAAATATACCATAGACGAAGGATCAATTGTTAAATAAATTGTGTTTACCTTACTGTAACTTTAAGTCCATTGCTTAATTTCTTTTCATGAGTACCTGTTTTACATAATCTACACATTGTATTGTATAACGGTTTGAATGCCTTGTACTTGTTCTTTTAACTGTCCACTCCTTTCAGAAATCATGTAATTACAATAAACAATATACGTGTATGTATTATTCGGAAATATATCGGCATCTGTACTAAAGTCTTCTTTATTTAATGCATAGGGATTTAAATTGATAGCACCAACTTTTCTCCATACACCTAACCTGTACATCATAGGACAATTTCGTCTCCATCTTAACCAACGAAATTCGCCACATAAATTGATTAAGGATAATTGTGGATGTTAAATAATCCAAAATTAAGTTCTAAAATCTCCAAAGTACCTAAGTATACAATTAAAACAAGGCGTTAGCAGCTGATCACAGAACACAATGTGGCGGCTATTTGCATTTCTTCAGTATTCTCTAAACTAGTAACATTCGAAATTAGTTTTAATAATATACGTAGAATGGAAATCAATTTTGATAATTTTAGTAACTTTTCTCTGTCACGTGACGTTCACTCTTTCTTGATCGCACTGTATTTGTTTTTTAAACTTCTGGCCATCAGAGAACGCCACCTATCTAAGACTGACGCGTTATTTCTCCACCCTGTATATTTATTAACATCTGATTATTTTGCTATACTCTTTGTAGTCCATTTTTAAATAAAATGCTTGATTTAATTTTTTTTTATCAATATTTATCATAATGAAATACCTGTACATGTTGTATCTTGTGACTGAAGTATTTTATTCGGTCGTGTATTATAGACTAAACATACATACATAAAACAAAATTACTGTATGAAATGAAATCAGCGAATTAACTAGAGCTGTTTTACCAATTAAATTAATATTTCAAATCCAAATACGAATATCGATATATGACGCAGTTCGACATCAACGCCATTATAAAAATAAATGCCCGAGGCTGGCTGACCTAGTTTCCTTCGAATCGCCCGGAAAAGGTAATTGTACAAATTGGGGATAAAATTAGTAGAAGATTCCGAAGACTATTGCTATAATTAGATAGTCTAATCCAAAATGTTAGAAACATCAATCCCTGCGCTCTCTAATAAAGGAGCCAGATAGCATGCGATAAATTAGGATTCAGGTCCACAGAACAGAACTAAATCTCGATAATCCAGCAAAAGTTATATTGACCTTAGCTAAGCCGTCGCTACTCGAATTTTCCCACCAACCCGTGTTCTAGATCACGTTTCTTAGTTTATGCAACTGTTAAATTGGGGAATGTCGTCTATCACCACCACCACACTTACATGGATAGTGCTTTATCATTTCAGATATCCAGATTAACGAAGTACACTCACTTTGCAAGTGATGCATAATAGCTTATAGTCCAGGAGATCACGGCACTAAAATATTCCTCACAGAATACCTTCATACAATGAGGTGTTTTCACTATACACAAATCTGCTTTTTTTGAAACCTGACATTATAAGTTGAATTTTACATATTTATTAAAAAATGTCAAAACGACAGTTTTCGTCTACAGAACATCAAAATCCTTTACATCCAGAATGTAAAAGACTTCTACATCCACCTACAAAAATTAATGAAATTATTTATTATTATCAACAAAAACATAAATTTGAACAATCAATCATTAATCAATTATTAACAATCAAATTAATAGTTTCATCTAAGTGATACCGTCAAATACCTAGGTGTTATCATAGACTGTCACCTAAGATGGGATAAACAAATAAATTACATAGTTAAAAAGATCAGGGGCATTATCCCAAAATTAAAATATCTAACCGACTTCTTAGATTTCTGTGACCTGAAAACCATATATTTCTCACTAATCCATAGCCACATAAACTATGCAATTTTAGCTTGGGGGGGAATTAATAACAACTACCTACATTCATTAAATACAATACAAAAATGGAGTTTAAAAATAATCACGAAAAGAAACTATACATATCCATCTGATTTATTGTACAAAGAAGCGAAGGTACTGGATGTACGTCAGTTATTTGGCCTAGCCATGTGTACGGAAGTATTTAAAAATAAAAAACTTCTTGAATTTACTGAGCATCATTACGTCACGAGAGCAAAAACTTCAGCCATCCCTAGAAATATAAAATGCACTAAAACAGTTGGTCAGAGATGTTACACCTACCTGTGCTCTAAAATGTACTCCATATTACCTCAAAATATTAGAAAATTAAATACAATTTACTCGGTAAAGAACCACATTAAAAAATGGATGTTCGATAACCAGAAATGTAATACATGCGATAATAGATAAAACATATTACTATAACTAAACTTAACTTACAGCTGTGACAGTTGTTGCAGTGACATATATTGAGAAAATCTGCCTTAATCTTGGCATCTTAATCACCTAGATACTACAAAATAAGTATTGTTTACACAGTTAAGAAACTAAGTAGGTAATAAATTAAGCATAAATGTATAATGAGAACTATATTATTAGGAAAGTACACATTATAAATGTATTATCCAATGAATAACCATCTTGGCATACGAATTTTAACTCACAAACAAGCACTCACAGTCCTGGACGAGTGAGTACTTCGTGAGTTCTTGTACGTTTGTTTATTGTTTCTTTATTTTCATAAAAATGTAATTAATGTTACTTTATATTCTTTAGATGAATAAACGTTATTATTATTATTATTATTATTATTATTATTATCTACCGTTTAAATTTAAGGTCGAATTAGTACAATTGTGAAACCTGACTCCACTCGACGTAAGTCGCTCACCGCAATACATCATCCTGCTTTAAATGTTTCCTGACTATTTCATATGCAATTCCAAATTAAAAATTCTGACAGTTATCTGAGACCAAGAGTTTTGAAATGGTTTAAAAATCTATACATATGGCCTTGTCCATTTATTCATTTTTACTTCGAAAATACTTTTAAGAACAATTTCAAATTATTATATGATGCCAACAAGCTAAATATAAAAGATTTCATTAACTCATTCAAATGGTGAAAGTATATTTATTCTATTAATACGTGCACCATTCAAACGTCCAGTATTAAACGCTGTGGTATTAAAAACTAACGCTTTTACAATACATTGGAGATCCCATTCTGATTACTTTTGTCTCAATGCAAGCGTAAGTCTTTATACAGCCAGATAAATATCGTACTTCCAAAAGACTAATTTATAAGATGTATGAGGCGGGAATAAATTAAAACATTTATTTTTGAAAATACAGTCCTTTGAAAAACATATTTTTAAACATTTATTTCTGCCTCTCATACAATAAAATTCAAATGGCGTTAGCGTTGTTTATAACTAAGATATATAACATTTTAAAGCTCACATATCAAAGCTTGAATATTGTAATTTGAAGTGTTGTGTCACTTTTTTACTTCCCTCGCATACCGAAGGGAAGTATTGTATTCGAGAGAAAAACACCCTCTGATATTTGTCCGGATTTTGACGTGTCAGATCACGTAGATTACGAAAATATAGGTTTTTCAATTCCGTCAGTCTGTTTGTCTGTCTGTTGGTGCATTAACTAAAAAACTACTTGACGGAGAACAGTCAAATTTGGTAGGTAGTTGACCCTACTGTCAGCGAAGAAATGGTTAAACTTTTACAGGAAAATATACAGGGTGGACCGTCTAAAGGGAATAAATAATGAAATTTCCACGTTTCATGACACGCTAAACCTACTTCACCAATATTTTTGAAAAATTTGTTATCACTAAAATAAATGTAAAAATTTTTTCTTTGTTCAAATTTAAAATTTCCACGTTTCACGGCGGTTTAAAAATACAAACAAAAAAAATCGGTAAAGTTATTTACACAGAACTTCCCTCGTTATTTGTGCATGACAGTCACTCAAAAAAAAATCGGTAAAGGTATTTACACAGAACTTCCCTCGTTCATAGCAGTCTCTCTAAAAAAATAATAATTAAGAAATGACATTGAGAATAATAATCGGAGTAGAGTTATTGCTATTATTACAAAGAAAACTTGATAAGTTTTGGTCAAAAAAATATACAGATTGCTCATCCAACAGCAAAAGTTCAATACTAAATAGCAGGTGCCACATATGGCAGGCTTGCGCAAATACCTTTACAAATGTCCACCATGACTTAATTATTTCTTGGGATGACCACCCTGTACATTTTTCAATAAAAGTATAATAGGTGCATATGCCAGATGTTATTGCCATCTGTCACATTTTCAATCCAACATTCACGTAATGGAGTGGAAGTATAGTGGTGGTTAAAAAATTTCATTTTTTTTTAATTTTTCAAAAGATGGTAAAATAATTTTCAAATTTTTTTCTTCTGAAATAGGTTTAAAATGTCAAAGGTAGAAATTTTAAATTAGAGCAAAAAGGAAAGTTTCCTTCTGTTCCATAGTAGTGCCAAAAAAAGTTTAAAAATTAAAAATGATGTATTTTTAAAATAGGTTTAGAATGCTATGAAACGTGAAAATTTTAAATTTGAGCAAATAAAAAAAAATTCGATCTATTTTAGTGGTAATAACTTTTTGAAAAATGTTGGTGAAAAAAATTTTTTTTTTCTGAAATACCTAGGTTTAGAATGTCATTTAAATTTGAGCATTCTGGTGTTAAATTTTTTTCCAAACTGGTAACAAAATGTTGCAATTTTTTTTTTCCGAAATTGGTTTGGAATATCATGAAACGTGGAAATTTTAAATTTGAGCAAAAAAAATTTTTTCGTCTGTTCTATAGTAGTGATACATAAATGGATTAAAAATTTTTTTAAATTTTTTAAAAAATTCTTCAAAAACATTTTTAAATTTGTTTGAATAGTTTTAGAATGTCATGGAAACGTGGATAGTTAAAATCTGACAAAGAAAGAAAAATTCTATCTTGGTGATAAAATTTCAAAAAACTTTTTTTTTTAATCAGGCTTAGAATGCCATGAAACGTGAAAATTTTAAATTTGAAGAAAGAAAAAAAAAATCATTTTAGTAGTAAAAATTTTTTCAAAAATATTGGTGAAAAAAATTTTCAAATTTTTTTTTCCTGAAATAGGTTAAGCGTGTCATGAAACGTAGAAATTTTAAATTTGAGCAAAAACAAATTTTTTTCATCTTGGTAAAAATTTTTTCAAAAATGTTTGAAAAAAATTTTCAAAATTTGTTTTTTCCTGAAATAGGTTTAGCGCGTCATACGTGGAAATTTTAAATTTGAGCAAAAAAAAATTTTTTTCACTATTTATTCCATTTAGACGGTCCACCCTGTATATTTTTCAGTGAAAATTCTACCAGTTCTTCGCTGACAGTAGGGTTAACTACCTACCAAATTTGACTGCTCTCCGTCAAGTAGTTTTTTAGTAAATACACCAACAGACAGACAGACAGACAGACAGACAGACAGACCGCCAGACAGACACACAGACAGACAGACTGACGGAATTGAAAAACCTATATTTTCGGAATCTACGTGTTCTGAAACGTCAGAATCCGAAAAAATCTCGGAGGGTGATTTTTTCTCGAATACAATACTTCCCTTCGGTATGCGAGGGAAGTAATTATTAATTACGAAATGACATTGGGAATAATAATCGGAATATAATTGCTGGTATTATTACAAAGAAAACCTGATAACTTTTGGCCAAAAAAATTACAGTGTTCATCCAACAGCAAAAGTTCAATATACTAAATAACAGGTGCCAAATATGGAAGGCTTGCGCAAATACCTTTATAAATGTCCACCATGACTCAATTATTTCTTGGGATGCCATTATTCAATAAAAGTATATAATAGGATATGCCAAATATTATTGCCATCTCTCACATTTTCAATCCCACATTCACGTAATGGAGTGGAAGTATAGTGGTGATTAAAATATAGAATAAATTTTCAAAAATGTTTTCTGTCTATTCTAGTGTTAAATTTTTTTCCAAATTGGTGAAAATATGTTGCAATTTTTTTTTCCGAAATAGGTTCAGAATGTTATGAAACGTGGAAATTTTAAATTTGAGCAAAAAAATATTTCGTCTATTCTATAATGGTGATAAATAGTTACTTAAACATGTTAGCATTTTTTTTTTATTTTTCTAAAACATTTTTAAATTTGTTTTAATAAATTTGGAATGCCATGGAAACGTGGAAATTTTAAATCGGAAAAAAAAATTCCATCCATTTGTGGTAAAATTTTTTCAAAAATTTTTAAATTTTTTTTTATTTATCTTTAAATAGGTTTAGAACGCTATGAAACGTGGAAATTTTAAATTTCGAGAAAAAAAAATTCATCTATTTTGGTGGTAAAAATCTTTTCAAAAATGTTGGCAAAAAATTTTCAATTTTTTTTTTCTTTTAAGTAGGTTTAGAATGCCATGAAACGTGGAAATTTTAAATTTCAACAAAGAAAACATTTTTTTAGTGGTAAAATTTTAAAAAAAAATGATTGAAAAAAATTTTCAAAATTTTTTTTTTCTGAAATAGGTTTAGCGCGTCATGAAACGTGGAAATTTTAAATTTGAGCAAAAAAAAATTTTTTTCACTATTTATTCCGTTCAGACGGTCCACCCTGTATATTTTTCAGTGAAAATTCTACCAGTTCTTCGCTGACAGTAGGGTTAACTACCTACCAAATTTGACTGCTCTCCGTCAAGTAGTTTTTTAGTTAATGCACCAACAGACAGACAGACAGACAGACAGACAGACAGACAGACTGACGGAATTGAAAGACCTATATTTTCGGAATCTACGTGTTCTGAAACCTCAGAATCCGAAAAAATCTCGGAGGGTGATTTTTTCTCGAATACAATACCTACTTCCCTTCGGTATGCGAGGGAAGTAAAAATTGATTTTTTTTTTCCAACATTTTTGAATAAATTTTTACCACTTAGATGGAAATTTTTTTCTTTGTTCAAATTTAAAATTTCCACGTTTCATAACGTTCTAAACCTATTTAAAGAAAAATTTTAGAAAGGGTTTTACCATTTTTGAAAAAATTTTAGCACTAAAATAGATGGATTTTTACTTCCCTCGCATACCGAAGGGAAGTATTGTATTCGAGAAAAAATCACCCTCCGAGATTTTTTCGGATTCTGACGTTTCAGAACACGTAGATTCCGAAAATATGGGTTTTTCAATTCCGTCAGTCTGTCTGTCTGTCTGTCTGTTGGTGCATTGACTAAAAAACTACTCGACGGAGAGCAATCCAATTTGGTAGGTAGTTAACCCTACTGTCAGCGAAGAACTGGTAGAATTTTCACTGAAAAATATACAGGGTGGACCGTCTAAACGGAATAAATAGTGAAAAAAATATTTTTTTGCTCAAATTTAAAATTTCCACGTTTCATGACGCGCTAAACCTATTTCAGAAAAAAAAATTTTTGAAAAAATTTTTACCACTAAAAAAAAAATTTTTCTTTGTTCAAATTTAAAATTTCCACGTTTCATGGCATTCTAAATCTATTTAAAAGAAAAAAAATTTGAAAATTTTTTACCAACATTTTTGAAAAAATTTTTACCACCAAAATAGATGCATTTTTTTTTCCTCAAAATTTAAAATTTCCACGTTTCATAGCGTTCTAAATCTATTTAAAGAAAAATAAAAAAAATTTTTTAAATTTTTGAAAACATTTTTAAAATTTTTGAAAATATGAAAATATTTTACCACAAATAGATGGAATTTTTTTTTCGATTTAAAATTTCCACGTTTCCATGGCATTCCAAATTTATTAAAACAAATTTAAAAATGTTTTAGAAAAATTAAAAAAAAATGAAAACATGTTTTAGTAATCTATTTATCACCATTATAGAATAGACGAAATATTTTTTTGCTCAAATTTAAAATTTCCACGTTTCATAACATTCTAAACCTATTTCGGAAAAAAAAAATTGCAACATATTTTCACCAATTTGGAAAAAAATTTAACACTAGAATAGACAGAAAACATTTTTGAAAATTTGTTCTATATTTTAATCACCACTATACTTCCACTCCATTACGTGAATGTGGGATTGAAAATGTGAGAGATGCCAATAATATTTGGCATATCCTATTATATACTTTTATTGAATAATGGCATCCCAAGAAATAATTGAGTCGTGGTGGACATTTATAAAGGTATTTGCGCAAGCCTTTCATATTTGGCACCTGTTATTTAGTATATTGAACTTTTGCTGTTGGATGAACACTCTGTATATTTTTTTGACCAAAAGTTATCAGGTTTTCTTTGTAATAATACCAATAATTATATTCCGATTATTATTCCCAATGTCATTTCGTAATTATTAATTTTTTTGAGTGACTATCATGCACAAATAACGAGAGAAGTTCTGTGTAAATAACTTTACCGATTTTTGTCACTACTTACTATAGAATAGATCAAAAAATATTTTTTTGGTAAAATTTAAAATTTTTTACGTTTCATAACATTCTAAACCTATTTCAGAAAGAAAAAATTGAAACACTTTTGAAAAAATTTTTAACACTAAAATAGATGGAAAAATGTTTTTCTTTGCTCAAATTTAAAATTATCACGTTTCATGGCATTCTAAACCTATCTAAAAAAAAAAAAAAAAAAAAAAATGCCACTACGGTCGAATAGAAGAAAACTTTCCTTTTTGCTCAAATTTAAAATTTCCACGTTTCATGTAAATCTACTTCAGAAGAAAAACATTTTTTTTACCAACATTTTTGGCAAATTTCAAAAAAATGAATTTTTTTAACCACCATTATACTCCACTCCACTACATGAATGTGGAATTGAAAATGTGGCAGATGGCAATAATATTTGGCATATGCATCTATTATAGTTTTTTTTTAAATGTACAGGGTGGTCATTCCAAGAAATAATTCAGTCATGGTGGACATTTGTAAAGGTATTTGCGCAAGCCTTCCATATTTGGCACCTGTTATTTAGTATTGAATTTTGTTGTTGGATGAGCACTCTGTATATTTTCTTGACCAAAACTTATCAGGTTTTCTTTGTAATAATAGTAATAACTATATTTCGATTATTATTTTCAATGTCATTTCGTAATTATAAATTTTTTAGAGTGACCGCCATGCACAAATAAAGAGGGAAGTTCTGTGTAAACACCTTTACCGATTTTCTTTAAAATAAAAATGACAATTTACGTATTGTTTTCGCCAAATTCGAGAAAAAAGTCGGAGTCAAAAGTCATATCCGCTAAATTTATCAACTATACTTCCATATGCACGTACTGGAGTACAAGCATAGTAATCGTAAAAAAAAATAAAATATTTTTTCTTGAAATATATTTAAAATGTCACGAAACGTCGAGATTTTAAATTTGAGCAAAAAAAAATTTGTCTGTCGGTCTGTAAGTTTTTTGTGCGCACGTTCTCTGGAACGGTTTAAGATATTAACTTTCAATTTTAAACAGGTATGTATTATAACGAGATCCAGAACTGGACTGTCTTTGAATAAATTCGCTGAAGGGTAGGGGGTAAATATGGCTAAATAAGGGAAAATAAGTGAAGCAAGCTGGTAAGAATGCAGAACCCTGGGATTTGTTGTAAGCACTAAAAGCCGAAACTTGAATTCTTTTTTTCATATTTCTCAACCCCTCGGCCACCACCAACCACACCATAATTAAAGGGGTTAAAAAAAAGAGACATTCACTTGAAATATGGTGCACATATGTGCTATAAGGACATATGGAACTAGACTATATTTTGGGATGATTCCGTAGAAGGGGTGGGGGGTAAGCAGAAGTGAATAATGGAAAATGAGTAAAACAAGCTGGTAAGGGTACACAAACTTAGATTTGATGTATATACTAGAAGTCAAACACTCAAATTTTTTATAGTATTTTCCATCCCCCCCACCCCCACTCCATTATTAAAGGGGTTGATAAAATACAATTGAGATATTTACTTGAAATTTGGTACACGTATAAATTATAACATCTGGAACTATATTATATTTTGAGATGATTCCCTTGAAGTGTTGGGGTTAAATAGGGGTAAATAGGGAAAAATAAATAAAGCAAGCTGGTAAGAGTTTATAGGGTATATATACTAGTGGCCAAGGGCAACATTTTTCATAATATTTTTCAACCCCTCCACTACCCTCCACTCCATTATTAACGGGGCTAATAAAATTAAAGTGAGATATTCACTTGAAATTTGATACCAGTATGTATTATAACGACATCTGGAACTAGATTATATTTTGAGATGATTCCATTGAAGAGGTGGGGGTAAGTATAGGTAAATAGGAGAAAATGAGTAAAGCAAGCAGGTAAGAGTACAGAAATTTGAGATTTGATGTATATATTAGAGATCAGGGCCTTAAATTTCTTTATAAAATTTTCAACCCCGCCATCACCTCCACTGCATTATTAAAGGGGATGATAAAATAAAATTGCGATATTCGCTTGAAATTTGGTACACGTATCTATTGTGATGATATCTGATTGAGATGATTCCGTTGAAGGGGTTGATGGGAGGTTGTAAATTGGGGAAAATAAGTAAAGCAAGCTAATAAGAGTCCAGTAACTTCATATTTGGACTATATACCAGAAACCAACTCTTCAAATTTTTTTGATATCCAGCTCAAATAATATTAAAATTTCATGACCCATTATTTCCACATACCAGAATGCAATATAATCAAGCGAGTTGGATGGAAAATCTGGATGTGGAAGTAGTGATTCCTTAGACAGGGGTTTTTCAATAGCTGTTACTGCGATACCAGGATCTGATAAGTGAAAATCTCCTCTTTCGAAACCTATATTTATTATTCTTATTTTCTTTTCTTAAGTGGGATATAACTTGACATTGCGTAGAGGTGCCGACAATCGCTATTTCTTGAGAGACGTAAGCTGTATTCCTTGACATCAAGTGTGCTAATCAGAATGTCCTGTCACTTTCCAAATGTTTAAGGCTTTAAAATTAAGAATACATTTATCTACTCTTATTATGTTATATATTAATTACTCAATTGCTTTTGAGAAAGTAATAGTAAACAAATAGCGTGATTTATAACACACAGGTGTTTTATTATACCTCACAGCGTACAGCCAATCACCATTAACAAATAACTAAGTAAATCATACTACTATGTTTTCTACCACTATGTGTTTATAACAATTGCGACTGCAGTTTCGACTTACAAAATCATTAATCATTGTCAAGCAGTGAATCAAAAATGATATTTTGCGAAACTGCAGTGGCAATTTTACTTCCACATCCACGTAGTGGATTGGAAGTATAGTAATCGCAAAAAAATTTTCAAAAATTTTTATCCGTGAAATAGGTTTAGAATGCCATGAAACGTCGAGATTTTAAATTTGAGAGAAAAAAAAAATTTCTGTCTGTCTGTCTCTCTGTCTGTCTGTCGGTCTGTCTGCAACTTTTTTTGTCCGCACGTTTTCTCTGGAACGGTTTAAGATATTGACCTGAAATTTTGTACACGTATATATTATAACGAGATCTGGAACTGGATTGTTTTTTGAGGATATCCGGTGAAGGGTTGGGGGTTAAATAGGGGTAAATAGGGGAAAGTAAGTAAAGCAATCTTATAAGAGTACAGAAACTTGAAATTCGGTGTATGTACTAGAAGTTAAGGCCTCAGATTTTTTTGCAATATTTTTCAACCCCCCACCACCCCCTACCCCATTAATGGGGTTGATAAAATAAAGTTGAGATATTCATTTGAAATTTCGTACACGTATGTATTATAACGACGTCTGGAATTAGATTATATTTTGGGATGATTCCGTTGAAGGGTTGGGGGTTAATTTGGGGTAAATAGAGGAATATAAGTAAAACAAGTTGGTAAGAGTACAGAAACTTGAAATTCGGTGTATGTACTAGAAGCCAAAGCGTCAGATTTTCTTATAATATTTTTCAACCCAACCACCTCTATTCCAATATGAAAAGGGTTGATAAAATAAAATTGAGATATTCATTTGAAATTTGGTACACGTATGTATTATAACGACGTCTGGAACTAGATTATAATTTGAGATGATTCCGTTGAAGGGTTGGGGGTTAAATAGGGGTGAATAGGGAAAAATAAGTAAAGCAAGCTGGTAAGACTACAGAAACTTGAAATTCGGTGTATGTGCTAGAAGCCAAAGCGTCATATTTTTTTATAATATTTAATAATAATAATAATAATAATAAAAGGTCTTTATTTCCAATACAAGTATAAAAGAAAATTAAATAATATACAGTTTCTGCAAAAAAAAAAATAATACAATTATTGGAAAAAGCCGAAGATCAGGTAGTCATGCGCTGCATGACTTCTGTTTTTCATCTTAAGCTGTACACTAGTAAACATATCCATATAAGCACATACACAAATACATATACAGACATCCATTACACATACATACACACCATACATACACACCTGCAAGTAACGTATAATTATGTAACACGGAAAGGGAATAACATTGGTCCAGGGCATGCTCAGATCTATTTTCTCTAATCAACAACTCAAGGAGTTACCCTGCTCTGCTAATAACAATTGCCTATAATGACGCTTGAAGGATATAATAGACTTATTTTTTATGGCCGTTGGAATCGAGTTGTATATATTAGCGATTTGGTAAGTAAATGAGGCTTTGAATAGTTCCGTACGATGAGAGGGTGGGGTGAGTGTACCTTTATGTCGCAAATATAGGTTATGGACGTCTGTTCTATATGTTATTTTTTTATGAAGATATGCAGGTATTTTATTTTCTATAATTTTTTTAAAAAGACATGCGGAGTGCAGTTGACGTCGCCTGGACATATTTAACCAACCTACCTCTTTAAGCTTGTGTGAGATATGTTGCCCACGCCTAATACCAAATATTAGCCGTAGGCAGGAGTTCTGTATCACCTGTATTCTGCGGGCATCTTCAGCATAGATGCAGGGGCCATAAATTACACTACCGAAATTAAATTTGGATAATACTAACGACTCACATAGGATTTTTTTGGTTTTTTTGTTTAGGAAAAGTCTGTTTTGGTATATAGTTTTTAAATTCATATATGCCACACGTATACAGTTATTAATATGAACTTTAAATCTCAGATGTGTGTCAAAAGTCAGTCCTAAATTTTTGGCGTGGTTAACTGGTGCAATTAGCTGTCCATTCACATTTACATAAACTTGTTGGGATACTGAGGACCGTGCATCTTGTGGACCAAAAACAAGCACAAATGTTTTATTTGCATTAATATTTAATGAGTGGCGCTTAGATATATTTACAATGGCCGCGACATCAGTGTTTAAATTATTTATTGCGTTTTCAGTTTCGGAGGGGTTAAATGATAAATATAGCTGCGTGTCGTCAGCATAAAAGTGTATGTGACAGTGCTGAAGTGCTTTTACAAAATCAGATGTGTACAGAGTATACAAAAGAGGACCTAGGATTGAACCCTGTGGTACTCCAGATGATATTTCAAGGGGAGAAGATATGTCATTGTCGATTTTAGTTCTTTGAATTCTGTTAGAGAAATAATTAAGAAAAAAGTTAATTACGTTTTCAGTCATTCCTACATAATTTAAAACAGAGAGTAGCACTTCGTGATTTAAGGTGTCAAATGCCTTCGAGAAGTCGATAAGCACCAACACTGTAACCTTTTTCCTATCTGTTCCCCTCAAAATGTCATCTGTAATATTCAGCAGGGCTGTCTCACAGCTATGCAAAGGGCGAAAACCGGACTGGACTTCTGGTAATATATTGAATTTAGAAATATGTTCACGTAACTGATTATCTATTTCTCGTTCGATTACTTTAGATAGAACAGGTAAAATACTAATAGGGCGCAGATCCTTAAATTCCAATGGATTAGTAATTTTAGGAAGCGGTTGGACGATAGCCTCTTTCCAGGAATCCGGGAATACACTCTTTTCAAAACAGAAATTTATAATATGAGTTACAAAAGGTATGATAATTGGACAGCACAATAATATTAATTTAATATTAAGTCCGTCATGACCCTGTGCATTAGATTTTATATTAAATATATTTGTTAATACATTATGTTCAGGAACTGGCTTAAACTGAAATGGTTCAACTCCTGCTTTAACGTTATTTTTGTAGAAATTGATAATATCGTGATCGGCAGGTATTGTGGAAATACAATTCATATAATAATTATTCAAACCTTCCGCAAGTTATTAGGAATACAGTTTCCTTGTTTACGCATATTTAACATATGTAAGTCTTTCCATGTTTTATTACTACCCCTTACACGTAATTCATATTCAAAATATGCTCTTTTTTCGTTCCTGCATGCAAGAGTGGTATAGTTACGTAGGGTTTTGTAATAATTATAATGAACTATATTTTTAGTTTGACGCCATTTTAAACGAGCTTTGTCTCTAAGGGACATGAGCAGGCGTATATTATCTGTAATCCAAGGGGAATACTTCTTAGTGATTCTTATAGTTTTGAGTGGCGCATGTATGTTAAAAAGAATTAAAACGGCATCATTAAAAAAAGAAATTTTATCATTTACATTGTTCATATCGTAGATAGATTTCTCAAGCCCCCACCACCTACTCCAATATGAAAAGGGTTAATAAAATAAAATTGAGATATTCATTTGAAATTTGGTACATGTATGAATTATAACGACATCTGGAACTTGTTTATACTTTGAGATGATTCCGTTGAAGGGTTGGGGGTTATTTAGGGGTAAATAGGGGGAAATAAGTAAAGCAAGCTGGTATGAGTACATAAACTTGAAATTCGGTGTATGTACTAGAAGCCAAGGCCTCAGATTTTTTAATAATATATTTCAGCCACCCACCACCATTATTCCAGGGGTTGATAAAATAAAATTGACAAATTCACATAAAATTTAGTACGCATATGTATTATAACGACATCTGGAACTAGGCTATATTTTGAGATGATTCCATTTAAGGGTTCGGGGGGTTAAATCGGGGTAAATAGCGGAAAATAAGTAAAGCAAGCTGGTAAAAGTACAGAAATTTGGGATTTGGTGTATATACTAGAAGCGAAGGTCTCAGGTTTTTTACTGGTAATTTCCATCCCCCCACCACCCCCACTCCCTTATTAAAATAGTTGAAAAAATTAAATTTAAATTTTCACTCGAAATTTGGTACATTTATGTGTTATAACTATATCTGAAATTAGATTTTATTTTGACATGATTGCATTGAAGGAGTGGGGGTAAGTAGAGGTAAATAGGGAAAGATATGTAAAGCAAGCTGGTAAGAGTACTGCAATTTGAAATTCGGTATATGTCCTAGAAGCCAAGGCCTCAGATTTTTTAATAAAATTTTGAATCCTCCCACTACCCTTACTACATTGGTTGATAAAATAAAATTGAGATATTCACTTGTAATTTGGTAGACGTATGTATTATAACGACATCTGGAACTAGATTATATTTTGGGATGATTCCGTAGAAGGGTTGGGGTTAATAGGAGTAACTAGGGGAAAATAAGTAAATAAAGCTGGTAAGAGTACAGAAATTTGGGATTCGGTGCATACACTAGAAACCAAGACCTCAGATTTCTTTCTAATAATTTTCAAACTCTACCACCTCCGCTTCATTATTAATGGGAATGATAACATAAAATTGAGATATTCACTTGAAATTTAGTACACGTATGTATTTTAGTGACATCTGATTGAGATGACTCCATTGAAGGGGTGGGAGGTGGTAGGTTGTGAATAGTGGAAAATAAGAACGGTAAACTAGAAACTTCATTTTTAACGTATATGGTAGAAGCCAACTCCTCAAACTTTTCTATGACATCTGCCCCAAATATTATTAAAATTCCACATACTAGAGTGCAAATATAGTCAAGATGTTTCCTTTAAAGTGACTTGGATGAAGAATCTGTGGAAGTAGTGATTCCTTAGGCAGCGGTTTTTATAAATAGGTAGTGGTAGAAAACATGGTAGTGTGTTTTAGTTAGTTATTTGTGCAAGATGATTAACTACCACAGAGTAACGTCTTCTTCAATCAACTTTTTTAATCACCTTTAACTCCATGCCTAGGCTGTCCAATCATTGTAACGTACAAAAGAAAATAGAATGATCCATTATTATTTAGGGGAGGAAGGTGATTCGATATGTTTGAATAGTTTGGTAGTTGTCAAAATCAAGCTAAGTAATAATTGTGCCAAGAATGATGGATTTGGTTAGTGCATATTGCATATGAACTATTATGTTAATATTTATCATAGATAAAGTATAGTATTTAACTTGCGATAATGGTAGTAACACACTTGATAATTTACAGCACTCGCCTACGGCTCGCGCTGCAAACTTCATCTACGTGAGTTATTACCTACATTACCATTCGTTACATAATGTACTATCATAAAACAATTCAATCCAGTAACAAAATCGTTGGTAAAACCGAACGGTGCACACCTAAGGTGTTTTATTCAATAATTGCTCTGCGTTATACATTAAACCATAGGTCAAATTTGTTCATATACTGGGCGACGGACAAGTAAAATTTGCTAGTAGCTTTATTATATTTATTATTTTGAACGCCCCCAGATCTTCCATAAAAAACATAAAAAGTATACAAATATTTGCATTTTGCAATCTGAACTAAATTTAAGACGACTTTTTAATTACGTCGTGTTCATTTACTACAACACAGATAATAATTTTGTACCCTGATGAAACTTTATATTCATTTTCAGCACACAATAAAGGGAATCGTGACGGTTGCTTTTGCTCGCAACTTATTAATCAGTCAGGAATAGGAAAATGTCGATAAGAGGAGCGTATTGTACATTTCAAGTCGGTGACTTGGTACAAATAGATGGCTGTAGTTCGATTTACATTCTGTTTCAATATAATTGAGCTACACTGAGGTAGTAAATATTTGTTCTTGAACACACCAATATCTATAATAAACATAACAGTCCAATGACTAAACGTTGAAACAAGAATGAAGAAGTTACTACTCAAATTTTTGTAACAAACACCACCTGTATTACTTATTTATCAACTGACTAAATAGTCCAGTCAATAGAGCAATAAAATGACTGAAATCTCTAACTTGAGTGCTAGTGAATGTATTTTCATTAAACCTTGTGCAATATGTTTGTAATGACGTTAATAAAAAAAGTTGAAAAAAGATTAGAGTTGGAAATTATCGGAAGGGGTAGAAAACACCCCTTTATCACGGGTTCTGTAACTTGTAGAATCCGGTCAGAAATGAAAAGAAAAAAACAATATATTTACCTCTTTTGGTCCAAAATAAGATGTTTTACTATTGTGAATTTTTTCGAGAAATGTTTATTTTTCGAGATATGGCAACTCGAAAATTCCTAAAAGTGGGGGAGGGGAAACGTAAAAGTTGAAAAAGAAAATTGAAAAAAAATCAGGTGAATGCAACAACGAAATACAAGCCTTTTTTATGCAACTTTTTTGTAACGTGCGTTTTTACTGAGTATTTCCGGAGAAATATGAAAAGCTACCCCTTTCTTTGAAGTTGTAAAGCTTCGAAAACCGTGTAACTAAAGATTTGAAAGTAATCAAACGTGTGCATTGAGGCCTTCTAAACATTTTTCGCCCCTTGGAATTTTTTTGTATCTTGCTAATTTTCCAAGTTACAAGCAGTTTTCCACGATGGATAATATACTACATTTTTTGCGAATTTTCAATTAAATAATACATGATAATTAAAAAATTGAGCGTGATTTATATATATTGTTTTAAAAAATGTGAAACCTAATATAGTTATACCATTTTTAAAGGTTCAATATAATTTTTAAATTGAAAATGTGCAAACAGTGTAGTACATTATTTATCGTGAAAAATTGTCTGGTACTAGGAAAATTAGTAAGTTACAAAGAAATTCCAAGGGACAATAAAAGTTTAGAAGGCCTCAAAGCATACGTCTGAATTTTTAAATTACACATTCATAAAGTGCTATAATTTCAAGAACAGGGGTAGTTTTTCATGTTTCTTCGGAATAACTCGGTGAAAACGCATGTTACAGAAAAGTTGCAAATTAAAAAATCAGAAAGGTATTTACACAGAACTTCCCTCTTTATTTATACCGAGCGGTCACTCTAAAAATTTTAATTATGAAACCACATACATGAGAATAACAATCGGAAGGTATTATTGCAAAGAAAACCTGATAACTTTTGGTCAAAATAATACACAGAGTGATGATCCGAGAGCAAAAATTCAATATTAAATAAAAGATGTGAAATATGGAAGGCTTGCCTTACAAGTTTCCAACATGGTTGTATTGTTTTTTAGGTGACGACCCAGTATATTATTCAATAAATTCTTAGAATGTCATGAAACGTGGAAGTTTAACCTTTTCTTCCCTGATAGCAGCGTCAGATACTTACCAAATTTTTCATTTTTTCCACTGATCGATGTTTTTCTCATTATAAAAAATCCTATGGGTCCATTTTTTGAAAATGTACGTTTTGATTGGTTAATAAAGTAAGAATATATTAATATGAGAGAAAATACCTACGTACAGCATATTTTTGTGCGGTTCTTTAATAGTTGTAAACAATGTTTTGTTTAATATATATGAATCTCCATAAAACAAAAAAAAACTAAAAAAAATAAGTAAGCTTCATTACGATAGATAGTGTTGTAACTACATAGTGTTCTCTATTTGGAAAAGACGCAGCGAGGTATAATATATGGAACAAACGACTTACCTGAAGGAAGGTCATTCCATATTATACGAGCCAGTCTTTTCCAAAATAACGACACGTGGTACCTACCAGATTATATTTTGAGATGATTCCGTTGAAGAGTTGGGAGTTACATAGGGGTAAATAGGGGAAATAAGTAAAGCAAGCTGGTATGAGTACAGAGACTTGAAATTCAGTGTATATACTTGAAGCCAAAGCCTCAGATTTTTTTTATAATATTTTTCAACCCCGCACCACTCTTACGCCATTATTAAAGGGGTTGATAAAATAACATATTCACTTGAAATTTGGTACACGTATGTATCATAACGATATCTGGAACCAGATTATTTTTTGAGATGATTCCATTGAAGGGTTGGGGGTTAAAAAGGAGTAAATATGGGAAAATAAATAAAGCAAGCTGGTATGAGTACAGAGACTTGAAATTCGGTGTATGTACTAGAAGCCAAGGCCTCAGATTTTTGAATATTTTTCAAACCCCCACCACCCTTACTCCATTATTAAAGGGGTTGATAGAATAAAATTGAGATATTCACTTGAAATTTGGTAGACGTATGTATTATAATGACATCTCTAACTAGATTATATTTCGAGATGATTCCGTCGAAGGGTTGGGGGTTAAATAGGAGTGAATAGGGGAAAATAAGTAAATCAATCTGGAAAGAATACAGAAATACAGAGATACAGAAATTTGGGATTTGGTGTATATATTAGAAACCGGGGCCCAAGATTTCTTTTTAATATTTTTCAAACCCTACCACCTCCGCTCCATTATTAATGGGATTGAAACATAAAATCGAGATATTCACTTGAAAGTTAGTTCACGTATGTATTGTATGACATCTGCCCCGAATATTATCAAAATTCTATGAGAAATAATTTCCATATACTAGAGTGTAAATATAGTCAAGATGTTTCCTTTAAAGTAATTTAGATGAAGAATCTGGATGTGGAAGAAGTGATTCCTTAGGCAGCGGTTTTTCTGTTTCATTTTGTATTAAGAAGTATTTCACCAATTAAATTAAAATTGTACTATTAAAAATGTCTAAAACTAAAAGGTGTTAACAAGAAAAATCGAGAAGTATCCTATAGAATGTGCAACAATTATATGAATAATGCATTAATCTGTGACGCTGCTTACTCTAGTTTAAATATTAACTAACTACTTTAATCACTGTCCTCGAATGGCATGGTATTATATATATATATATATACAGGGTGTTTCAGTTAAAAGTCCCCAGGCCATTATCTCTAAAATTAATAAAGATATTTTATTTTTGTAAATGGCAGATGATTGATACCAAAGAAAGGTTTAAATAACGGTGATTAGAATTTTTCCTCAACAGCACACAGAAATGGCGCTGCGATGCAAAACTATTTTTTGATGGCTGGAACCTTGAAACATAAGTCATGTGATTAAACAATAATTTGTGAATAATTTTGATGGTATAGAGAATTTACAAAAAACAAGCCGTTTTGGAGTTACATGAGTTTCTTTCATTAATGCCAGTACACGTGAATTTTGATAAATCCCTATAATTTATTTATTATTTATTATAGAATATTGGTTACCAAACACTTTTTTTCAAGATAAGGAAAGTGATATAATACACTATCATAAAATTATGTTTACCACTTCCGGCCAAACCGGAACTAACATGATGAACCAATATCCATATGTTCCTACATATTAAATTTTTTTTTTCTAATAACGCTTCTAATAAAACGGCTCCCAAAACTTAAAGTAAGTAAGACAACAAAGAAAATACACACTAATTTTTATTAGAAGCGTTATTAGAAAAAAAAAATTTAATATGTAGGAACATATGAATATTGGTTCATCATGTTAGTTCCGGTTTGGCCGGAAGTGGTAAACATAATTTTATGATAGTATATTATATCACTTTCCTTATCTTGAAAAAAAAGTGTTTGGTAACCAATATTCTATAATAAATAATAAATAAATTATAGGGATTTATCAAAATTCACGTGTACTGGCATTAATGAAAGAAACTCATGTAACTCCAAAACGGCTTGTTTTTTGTAAATTCTCTATACCATCAAAATTATTCACAAATTATTGTTTAATCACATGACTTATGTTTCAAGATTCCAGCCATCAAAAAATAGTTTTGCATCGCAGCGCCATCTCTGTGTGCTGTTGAGGAAAAATTCTAATCACCGTTATTTAAACCTTTCTTTGGTATCAATCATCTGCCATTTACAAAAATAAAATATCTTTATTAGTTTTAGAGATAATGGCCTGGGGACTTTTAAGTGAAACACCCTGTATATATATAAATTTGATTAAAATATTTACAATCATTATTAAAATATTGCGAAACAAAAAACTAGTAAAGAATAACAAATTATCCTGTATGTCTAAAATGATTTTCAATCAAGAGAGAATTTGGGGGTATTTTGAACTTATCTAACCGACCTCTATCTTCCTCTACACAAAGTCCTTTTAAATGTGGGCGCCCTGTATTTATTATAATTATAGTTGATTTGCCGCGATGAAAGCAATGTTGTTTTTCAATATCTGTAATAAAACTCTGAGAAAAATACCTATTAACAGACATTATAAAATAGAGAGCCCTGTTCTTTTTCCATTTTTGAAATATTTTGACAAAGTGGAAACACGATATTGAGAATCTACCAAATAGATGTAACATTTCGTCGGCATATTTTCAGACAAGATATTTCCCACGGGTCTCGTTTCTCTTTGAACACAAACGGATATCGACCTCTGCTGCAACAACTGCATATGGCGTTTCACAATTTCACCATTACGTTGTGCTTTGCACAAAATTGACTCCGCTTCAAACCATATAACCTCATCGAGCTTTTATTTCTACCCACTGCTAATAAAGTGTTGTGGGGTATTTTCAATGTTGCATAATAATCGCTTTTGTCTTAGTTTATTTTTGAGTTTAGTTTGATGTATGCTATTATGTGTGTGATAAAAAACGATGTTAAAGTGATAAATGCTGATGAAAAATTAATTTGTTTTACTGGGTAATTTATTAGCAAACTTCATTGTATCCAGCTCATAAATAAATTTATCAGAGCAATTTAAATCCATTTAGCCAGGTTGCCAGAGAAACAACAGCTGCAAAAGCTAACAAAAAATATTCGTTACGAAAACTTTTGATATTTGGTAGGATTTTAGTGGTAGAAAGGTAAAGAAAATGTTGGGTCAGCGTGGTCGGAACATAAAAAAATGGCGCCAAGCTTTGAAATTTGTTTTTGGAAATAACTTTAAAATTCGAAAAAATACAAAACCAATTAGGTGAAAGATAGGAGCACAGAATCCTACATAAGAAATGCCTTTGTAAAAAAGTTTGTACTTATGAGCCAAAGCAAGAGCAACGCAAAGTAGCATTTTTTCGTACGTTTCGCCACAGAAATTTTCATAACTTCCGAATAAGTAATCGGATCGTAATAAAGAATAAAATACAGTTTGTGTAGCGGGGGGTTAGGCATAGGAACTAAGAATTGCAACATCGCGTGTGCCAGTTGGCAATGATTACAGCTGACCAGCTGGGTTACTTCCATGTCCCTGTTCCGTCGCGCCGGGCAAATTTGCTGTTGCTGGATTGGCATATCTCTGGTACTAGATAAATGTACATTCTTAGCTCGCTATTACACACACGGTATTTTTAGGAACAAATGTGCAGATTTCATTTCTATTATATAACATATATATTTTAGAATCTTAATAATATTTAATATTACAATACATAGAGATAATGCAATTAATAAAATTTTAAATATATAATAATAAAATACAATCATAAAGAATATATCATTTATTTATTTATATTTTTGTTATGAATGAAATGACACAGAATTTTAATTTAGCGATTTCTGAAGATGATAATAAATTTATGGAAACGTCGACAAGGTAAAATGTAAATTTTGTAATTTTTATGACCCCAAGTCATTCACTAAGAACTAAACAACTGATTACATATTAAATATTTCCCTAGGATATGGTTGAAATATGTGACAGTTGCAGTATCACTGGTAACATACGGTGGTGTTATTTCATAAAATTTTACAGTTATTGCGGGAAAATTCGATTTAAACAAGGTCTGACCGCTTAAAACGTCTCAGAACGAATATTTACTTGTTGCTAAATACTTCCACATCCACGTAGTGGATTGGAAGTATGGTAATCGCAAAAAAAATTTCAAATTTTTTTTTTCTTGAAATGGGTTTGGAATGTCATGAAACGTCGAGATTTTAAATTTGAGCGAAATAAAATTTCTGTCTGTCTGTCTGTCTGTCGGTCTGTCTGTCTGTCTGTAACTATTTTTATCCGCGCGTTTAAGATATTGACTTCAAATTTTGTACACGTATATATTATAACGAGATCTGGAACTGGATTGTTTTTTGAAGATATCCGGTGAAGGGTTGGGGGGTAAATAGGGGGAAATATGTAAAGCAAGCTGGTAGGAGTACAGTAACTTGAAATTCGGTGCATGTACTAGAAGCCAAAGCCTCAGACTTTTTAATAATATGTTTCAACCCCTCGACCACCCCTGCCCCATTATTGAAGGGGTTGATAAAACAAAATTGAGATATTCATTTGAAATTTGATACACGTGTGTATTATAACGACATCTGGAACTAGATTTTATTTTGAGATAATTCAGTTGAAGGGTTGGGGGTTAAATAGGGGTAAATGGGGCAAAATAAGTGAAGCAAGCTGGTAAGAGTACATTATTTATAATATTTTTCACCCCCCCCCCCCCCCCACGACCCCTACGCCATTATTAAAGGGGTTGATAAAGTAAAATTCAGATATTCCCTTGAAATTTGATACACGTATGTATTATAACGACATCTGGAACTAGATTATATTTTGAGATGATTCCGTTGAAGTTTGAGGGTTAAATAGGAGCATATAGGGGAAAATAACTAAATCAAGCTGGTAAGAGTACAGAAATTTGGGATTAGGTTTCTTTCTAACATTTTTCAAACCCCGCCACCTCCGCTCCATTATTAAAGTGATTGATAACATGGAATTGAGATATTCACTTGAAAGTTAGGACAATTATTATGTATTGTAATAACATCAGATTGAGATGATTCCATTGAAAGGGTGGGAGGTGGCAGGTTGTGAATAGGGGAAAATAAGTATGGTAAACTAGAAACGTAATATTTATCGTATATAGTGGAAACCAACGCCTCAAACTTTTCTATAACATCTGCCCCAAATATTATTAAAATTCTATGACCAATAATTTCCACGTACTAGTCTCAAGATGTTACCTTTAAACTGACTTGAATGGAAAATCTGGATGTGGAAGTAGTGATTCCTTAGGCAGCGGTTTTTTAATGTGTGACAATTACAATTTAATTATAATTGATTCTTTCATAACAGTTAATTATAATAATAATAAAAAATGGACTTTATTTTGTAACATAATTACATAAAATTTACAATTTATATATAATGGCGAAGTTCAGGATTTGATCCTTAACTCTAAAAAGAGTTCAAATTAATACACAATCTCCGTTTTGTTAAAAAATTCACAAAGAAACAAAGGAAAAAAATGCATACATACAAAATTAGAAATTTAGTATAGTACCTACAACCCATCATTTGACAATTTTTTTATTACTTCTTTACTTATTGCACAATATAGTTTAAGGCATTTCATACTTAAATTTCTCAATTTTTGTAATATCCTTTATACCAGCAGGTATTTTATTATACAATTTACATATAGTATATAAAAAGGATCGTTAAAAAAAGCAGATCTATGAAAAGGAGGAGTGATTAAAGATTTTCTTTGTACATTAATATTATGAATACCCGTACGAAAATGAATTTTATTATATAGATAAGGCGAGGATTTGGTAGTTACAGTCTTCCAAAAGAAGACATAGGCGTGCCATATTTAGCCAATGTAATTCTTTAATTTTATGAGAGATGTGCTCTCTTCTGTTAATATTGCAAATTAGACGAACACACGAGTTTTGAATTCTTTAAATTATACTTGATGAGGCAATATCCAAATATGGGCCACATACAACACACACACAATGTGTAAATTTCAGATAAATGTATTGGTTGAATATATAAAGCTCTACTGAATTTACTTTTACCTCATCCTTTAGAGAATAATCTCTTCACACTACGTTCACAATTCGAAATCCTTTGCCAAAAATAATATCTTTACTGCAGAGTGCATGTAACTTACGATAAACTTATACTCCAGCTTCTTGTTATCAAATATGTTTCTAAGAACGAAATATCTTTATGGCAGAGCTGCCCTCGACAGTTATGTATACATATTATGGTATATGTATTATGTAAGGCAATTTATCTGTTTGTGGTAATTAAGGACTGTAAAATATTTGGAAAATTTTCTGGAAAATAATAAATATACGGGATATGATATAACACGACAAAAGGCAACAATAGAAAGGATATTAAGGATAAATATGGCAGATAACAACATGTTACACAAATTAAATATCTCACAACGTAAATATAATTACTTCATGATATGTAATTATATTTTTCACAATATAATTGAAATAAGTAGAAAATGTCAGAATGAAATCTATTTATCTATAGTTGACTACATATATCTAATGCATATAAAAATCCATAAAAACCGACCATAAATCTCTGTTCTGTTAGCATGAATCACATCCCACAGAGCCATACTTAATATTTTTGTGCATAATAACAGTTAGTAGAAGTTTAGAAGTAAATAAATAGTTATTTGGTACAGTGATAAATTTAAAAAAATTACTCTAGTGTGCTAACGGGATAAAAGATACAAATTAAATTGCACTCTATTACAAGGAAACTATATAGAGAAATAAAAAAGGACATTGATATGCGTAGTTTTGTAATAGCAATTTTGGGAATGGAGTCAACTGGCTGAAAAGCATTTTTTTTTTTAACACCCAGGGACGTCAAGTGTTCCGATCGGCTTCAAACTTGTAGCATTTGAAAAGGCTACATTAATATATGTATGGTTGAATACAGTAAATTAACCCATTAGTTCATTTGTTTGAGTGGAGAGGTAGGCAACCACTCGTACTTCAAAGGGGCATATCAGGTTGCATATCTGCAATTCTCAACAAGGAAAGAAAGCCTGTTTTCTTTTAAGTATAATTTTGAGTTAGAGGTGTTACTCACATATTCTTGATGTTGGGATATTACACAATGGTGTAATACAGTCTTTTAATTACAAGCCCTTTTGCTGGCGCATTTTCATTGGCTAGAGAAAGTGTTCTCTAGATGTTGAAGTTGGCAACAGGGAGAATTGTAAAGCAGATTTCCGGCGGGGATTCGTCTTTTCGACAGCCACGAGTGAACAGCGGCGGTTCCGATTTTGTGTGGAATTCTTGGGTTTTACATCGTTTACACTGAAAAAGGATTTGATTGATGTACCCAATGATCCTCACCGCCTTGCTGTGAAGATTTTGTGAATTTCCAAGAAGGAGTTCTGTTGGTTGCCATAAATTTGATCGCCACGTGTTTCATGAGGTTAGGCAATGCTCTCTATGTGAAGTGAGCTTTTATTTTACTTAGTTTGAAATTTTATTTACTTCTTATTTATTATAATTATTACAGAGTGTTTTGGAGGGGCATATATGTTTGGAGGGACTGGCCCTTTGAAAATAAGCATACGTTTTGGAGGGACTGGGCTTTTGGAAATTAGTCATACTTTGGAGAGTTTATGTTCATAATGAATGGTGCTGCCATTTTTGGTTATGTAAGGGGCCTAGTATTTAGAGGAGAAGGAATTCTGTTACTCAGATGTTTGGTTAGGTGTGGGTCCGGCTGATACTTGGAGGAGTTTAGGACTTGCAGAGTCGTTCGTAGCAGTCTCCCGGAGATTCAGGTAGAAATTTGATGCAGCACGGAGCTGCAGTTACAGCCAACGTCGAGAACGTCCAGGAAATGGAGTCACACTGCAGTCGTCACAAAAAATGCCAAGGCCTTGACCAGGTTTTTTGTTCATTTTAGTTAAATATTTTAAAGAAAACATTATAGTTTAATTCAGTGATTTTTGTTCGTATATTGAAGAAAATTATACTACAATCTTGCAACTATAAAATAAGCACTAAGTTTATGTGTGGAATGATGAAATATTTAAGATTTTTTTCTGTAAAGCAATGCGTGGTACCGTGAAATGCTAATTTACCTACTATTATATGTCATACATAAGGTATTTTCAATAGAATTGACTAATTGACATCGAGTGGTAAGCAGCAAAGATTGCATTTGTCAGCTCATGAAATCCCGTTCATTAGTTAAAACTTTGGTAATGAGTCATAAATTTAGTTCATAGTAAATCTTTAATTCGTTGTTGTAAGTTAGAACTCATAGTTGCATAAGGGATAATTCGTAGTTGGAGCCATAGTTCAATTCATTGCAAAACTTTATTTCGTTGTTGTGAGTTAGAACTCACAGTTGCATGTTGGATAACTCGTAGTTGCAAGAGAATCTCAGTCAGAGATCTAAGTTTGAACTCAAATCAAGTTTTTGATCAACGGCGTAGAATTTCTTTAAGACGCATGAACCACGATTAGGTAAAGTTTGATGTTTTTTTTATTTATTCTTTTCACTGTTGTACATCTCATGTGTGTTGTAATAAATGTCTAATGTCTACATGTTCTTATTATTTGGACTGGCACACCTGATGTTTGTTTAAATTTTGAGATTTCAGAGAGTAAAGTAAGAGTTTTGATAACATAGATATATTTTGAGAATTTCATCACATGGTTGCTAATAATTTAATTTTGTTCCTGGCTGGCAAAATTATTTAAATCATATTACATAACATACAGCCGGTGGCGCCCTCTTGAGTGTCCACACAATCCTAACCCACGGCCTTGTGCTCTCCAACAAAAAATCATCTGCCGTTCGCACTGATGTAACACGTTTTAATATTTAGGCATTTAAATATGTTACAAACTATCAGAAAATATACCTAGTGTTGAAAAGAAAACACACTGTAATTTTGGTGACCAAATATTGAATGTTGTGTACACAAATGAATTTGTTATCTCAAATTTGAATTGTCCGCCACTTTGTGCCATTAAGTCCAAAATGGATCATTTTCATGTCAAAATGTACATCTGTACACAGCATTCCGATGATATTAAAAAAATTTCTTTGAAGGTAATTTTGGCCACTTATTTGGCACTTATTTATGAACCAAACAACAACAAATGAATTATTTCGGCCATTTTTATTCTATTTTGTACATCATGTACGTACCCAAATGACCCAAACCAAAGTACATTTGTTTGAATTTTCATTGCGAAGGTTTTTGGTTTTTTGTTTGTCCCGATCAGACCTCTAGAACCGGAGATATTCACCTTTTTACCTAAAAGAACACTGCTCAAAAAACAAAATTGTTTATAAAAAAAAAAACGCAATAGGCTTTGGAAGTTCAAAACTCGGATATGTACATTGGTGATACCCCATAACGTATGAAATCATAAAATTGCTGTTACAAAACTATGCATATCTCATAGTAATTTTGATCTTTTTTTACTGCACTAATACTAAATGAGCCGCAAATTTTGGCGCTGCGTTTGCCATCAACCGAGTAACCCTGATCATGAAATAAATAATTCCCATAAACGTACGACACGGCCCAAGTATTCGGTATACAATTTCTAAATTTGTGATCTCAGCAGGGCATTCGACTCCATCAATCATAGTCTATTAATATCTAAATTATTTGATTATAGTATACGGGGTCTGTCATTAAACTGGATCACCACATTCCTTGAAGATCGGAGGCGATATGTGAGTTTAAAACATAAAAACGATAACACCGCATGCAGTTCTAATTCAGAATGTTTAAATTTAACGATAGGTGTTCCACAGGGGTCTATTTTGGGCCCTGTGCATTTTGTTTTGTTTATTAATGATATCGATTGTTTGCCATCAACCGCACATTTCACAATGTATGCTGACGACATTTCATTGATAATATCAAATTCATCTTATAATATTTTGGAACAAAATTGTAATGCTAAATTAAACCGTTGGTTTTCCCATACTAGCCTGTATCTCAATACTGAAAGAACACAAGTTATAAGATTTCACGGTAGGCGAAAGGAATGTGATAACTTATATATTAAAATAGATAATAAAAATATTTCTAATACTGAGTAAAATGTTAAGTTTTTAGGGGTATATTTGGACGAATGCCTAAATTGGAAGCATCATTGCGAAACTTTGATATCCAAAGTCTCCTCTATAGTATACCTGTTGGGAAATATTATGGGGGTCTTATGAAGAGACCAACTTATTAATTTATATTATGCCCAAGTTGATTCACGTTTAAGATATGGTTTCTGTTCTTGGGGAACCTCCACCATGTCTTCAAATGTATTTATTGTTCAAAAGCGTGTCTTGCGATGTATATTTGGTATACCGAATACTCACACGTGCAAGGATATCTTTATAGAAAATAAAATTCTTACCTTCCCTAGCATATATATTTTCGAAGTTTGTATGTTTTTAAAAATAGAAATAGTTTCATTTTAAATAGTGACTACCATAAAGTCTTGAAACATTCTTTATAGGATTTTGCAAACAGCAGAAAAATAAACTATCTATAAAAGAAAAACTTTGTGTAGAAATATTAATGAAATCTTTGCATTCTTTCGATAACCTGAATTCTGGTTATGCTAGCAAATTAAAATCCTAAAATGAATTTGTCTAATTTCTTATTTGACAATTCTCATTCTAACACTAGCATCCACACAGTCCCCTACGGCCATGCAGATTAAACTAGTATCCACATAACCCCCTACGATTATGAAGATTCAGTTAAAAATGAGAACAAAGACCTAAAATGAATTTATTTATCTACCTTGTCTTAAAAAATTTTTCATTCCAATGGATTACATTTTCATGAAATCTATCATTCTGTTTCCTGGAAATGCTTAGCCTTTGAAACGTTTTTCGCCCTTATTCTGAAGCTCATCAGAAAGACATAAAGCCATTCCTAAAGATGTTTCATGCAAAACCAAGACAATTTCTATGAATAACTGTGAAATGATTATATTTGACATTGACTGATAAAAAACAACCTCACCTATCTATTAGCTAACTAGTATTGGAGCCTATATACTCTATGCATGTTTAAAAATGAATTATTATTTGTTTGCTTATAATTGTATTGAAACATTCTTTATAGGATTTTGCAAACAGCAGAAAAATGAACTATCTATAAAAGAAAAACTTTGTGTAGAAATATTAATGAAATCTTTGCATTCTTTCGATAACCTGAATTCTGGTTATGCTAGCAAATTAAAATCCTAAAATGAATTTGTCTAATTTCTTATTTGACAATTCTCATTTATACTAGTTAGCTAATAGATAGGTGAGGTTGTTTTTTATCAGTCAATGTCAAATATAATCATTTCACAGTTATTCATAGAAATTGTCTTGGTTTTGCATGAAACATCTTTAGGAATGGCTTTATGTCTTTCTGATGAGCTCCAGAATACGGGCGAAAAACGTTTCAAAGGCTAAGCATTTCCAGGAAACAGAATGATAGATTTCATGAAAATGTAATCCATTGGAATGAAAAATTTTTTAAGACAAGGTAGATAAATAAATTCATTTTAGGTCTTTGTTCTCATTTTTAACTGAATCTTCATAATCGTAGGGGGTTATGTAGATACTAGTTTAATCTGCATGGCCGTAGGGGACTGTGTGGATGCTAGTGTTAGAATGAGAATTGTCAAATAAGAAATTAGACAAATTCATTTTAGGATTTTAATTTGCTAGCATAACCAGAATTCAGGTTATCGAAAGAATGCAAAGATTTCATTAATATTTCTACACAAAGTTTTTCTTTTATAGATAGTTCATTTTTCTGCTGTTTGCAAAATCCTATAAAGAATGTTTCAATACAATTATAAGCAAACAAATAATAATTCATTTTTAAACATACCATAAAGTCAATACAAGACACAAAAAATTAACTCTATGAACCTTGTGCCAGATTAAAAATCACAAGTGAGTCTCCAAGATTTATAGGCCCGAAATTATTTAACCGTCTACCGGATGACATAAAACATCAGGAAAGAGAGTATTTACTGAAAAAAAACTTAAAGTGTTTTTATCAGACAAATGTTATTAATCTCTATCAGAGTTTTTCTGCATTTAAAGTATACTAATACACAGCAAGTTCACGTTTTTTTTACTCTTGTTTACAAATTTTGTTTTGTACTGTACATTTTTCAGTGTTCTGTGTCCTCGTCTTATACAGCTGTGTGTTTTACACTGTATTCGAGTCTTAGCATAAGCTTATATAATATTATACTCTTACTTAACTAGTGTGACTTCTCTTATATCATGTACATGATCAAAAAAGACCAATAAATATTTCAATTTGAATTAAATCGATAAGACGTATCACGTCTCAAGACTGGCATTAACATGCAGTTGAAAAATAAATATTTCTCATAATTAAAGTGGCTTGCGCAACGTAATCACACCCTAGAGGAAAAACTGGTTACTCAACCTTAAGCCCGTTCAACGATACACCACCTAAGGATTTATAAAATATTACCTGTCATTTTCAATGGGAAATACTGACTGAAAAATATAAAATCGATTTATTTATTGCAGGTTGTTGCGAACAATGCTTGTGTTGAGTTTAAATGTAAATAATTCCAAAATCAGAATAACTTGATAGCCTCTAACTGTTCCCTTGGCGTACAACACTTTTAAGACCTAAATAATAAAAAATGCTCACCTGGGAGAACGGCAGCTAGTTTTTTGTTAGAGAAGACAGGGTCGTGAGCACTCAAAGGGCGCCACCTGCTGTATAATATGTACTGCGATTTAAATAATTTTGCCAGCCAGGAAGAAAATTAAGTTACCAGCAATCATGCGATGGAATTCTCAAAATATATCGATGATATCAAAACTTACACATTGTTACTCTATGAAATCTCAACATTTAAGCATATATCAGGTGTACTAATGCAAATAATAAGAACATGTAGACATTAGACATTTATTACAACACAAGTGAGATGTATAAGAATAGGAAACATGGAATTTCACTACTAGTCCTTAAACATAATCTATACGCAATAGAAATTCAAAATATATGTTCGACACTATTTAAAACTGTTTCAGTGATTTGAGTTTTTCATAGGAATGCAACTACGGTTTAGGTGATACCAACAATGAGTTTTAGATTTGCAATGGATTGAAATTATAGCTCATCACTGAAATATTGTGTAATAAACGAGATTCTGTGAGCTAACTTTTGCAATGCTCTCTGCGTACACTAGAATGTTAAAGAATGATCTAAAACAAGTAAGTATGTTCTATTAAAAATATTTCACATGTGACACAGTAGAAGGTAAATTAGCCTCAAATGGTACCATACGTTGCCTTACACTAAGAAATCTTAAGATATCTCATCATGCTAGGTATAAAATTAGAGTTTAACTAGTAGTAATAGTTGTGTAATTTACTCTAATACTTTACCAAAAAAATCACTGAACAAAACTATGATGACTTCTTTAAAAATATGCAATCAAAATGAAACAATAAAACCTGATCAGAGCCTTGGCATTTTCTGTAACGACTACAGCGTGACCTGTTGCCACTTTTTTTCCAGGGCCCGTCTGTTAGTAGAAAACTCCGAGGGCACTGCAGCCTCCTGGGCTTATTGTGCTCTCCCTGCCATGCTTCACTCCGCCCACTCCAGTATCCCTGTACCTCTAATCAGATGTTACAGGTCTATGGTCGGACGGGTGCTGATAGGTTTCGGGTCTGTTCGTGTTTGCCCGTATATGCCATATCTTCTGCCAGCCAGTGCCTCGCAGTAAAATATGATGTGGTCGACCGTTTCCGGCTCCTTGCTGCATAACCTGCAGTCTAGGTTGCCGTCAAATTTGCCGATTGTATTCAGGTACTTCTTTACAGGCTGTTACCACTTCCTAGACGTTCTCGATGTTGCTTGCGACTACGACTCCGTGCTGCGTCCAACTTTCTGCATAAAATCTCCTGGAGACTGCTGCGAACGACTCTCGAAGCACTAACCTTCTCCAAATGTCAGCAAGACCCACATATAACCAAATATCTGAGTAATAGACTTCCTCCTATTACTCCTCTAAATATTGAGCTCCCACACATAACCAAAATGACAGCACCAAACAGCTGGGCTCTTACATAAATCCCTCTGCCAAATTGTCTGACTCAAATATGGACTCATCCAACTATATGGCTTCTCCCAAACATATGCTTATCCCAAATACAAGCTCTCCAAAACACTTTGTAATAATTACAATAAATAAGAACTAAATAAAACTCCAAACTAAGTAAAATAAAAGATCACCTCATATAGAGAGTATTACATAACCTCACGAAACACGTGGCAACAAAATTACGGCAACCAACAAAATTCCTTCCTAGAAATTTACAAAACGCTCACAGCAAGGCGTTGAAGGCTATTGGGTACATCAATCAAATCCCTTTTCGCCGTTCAGCTATCTCGTCGCTGTCGAAGAACCAGCTAGACAGGAAGTCTCCCACAGTTCTCAGTGTTGCCAACGTGAGCACCTAGAGAAAACTTTCTCTAACCAATGCGCCAACAAAGGACTTGCAATCAAAAGACTGAATTATACAATTATGCATTATCTTAACTACAAGAATATACGACTAACACCTGTAACTCAAAATTATACTTAAAGAAAACATATTTACTTCCCATAATTTCACATCGAAAATAGGCAACCATTTACTATCAAATTCTAGATCGTAAGTTTAGTGGGCTGCATACCTCTATACTCAAATAAATGAATTAATCAGAGTTAATTTACTGTATTCGAATATAAAATTATTCATGTAGCTTTTTCAAGTGCTACAGGCGTAAAGGGCACTAGGTTGTTTCCCAATAATATACCGATTCATTGTATTCTTTTGTACATTCTTCGGAAGTCATTTGATAGTAAAGATACATGTGGCCGGAAGTCCGAAAGAATAGTAGTAGAATAATGTAGTAATATTTACAGAAATTTAACTTAAAAAAATGTATCTAGGAAGCCGTTACTTTGTGACAGCTCATTATCACACAAGACTCAAAGATTTCGCAATTTTTGCAACCTTAGGGACATTGGAAATGATAACACCATACATAAAACATAAACTTTTTCCGGACTCGGCTACGATCTACTCTCGATTGCGACACAGCTGTGTTTCGATCTTAAATAAAAACTGGTAACTTGACCCCATGTAATAATATATGCAACCCATATTACATTTGCATATATCAGCCGTTGCATATACGACAATCTCACTCGACCGAGACACGTCTGTCTTTTGAACTTGAGCGAAAACTGGTAACTCGACGCCCATATACGAACATAAACATTTCCAATGTTAAAACGAGCTAAACACTACAATGTTTCTTACCACTATATAACATAGTGGTAAAGAACATAGTAGCGTTTTACTTGTTTTAAGGGGGTAAAACGAGCCAAACATTCCTGTTTCTTTATCACTTTATCATATATAGTAGTAAAGAACATAATAGCGTTTCACTCGTTTTAAAGGAGTAAAATGAGTGAAACACTACTATGTTTTCTTACCACTATATAATATAGTGGTAAAAAACATAGTAACGTGTTATCCGCTTTATGTAACATTTATTTAACTGCTAAATACATTACAGTTTAGGATAATCTTCCTGTTTGTAGTCGGGTTTAGTGGAGTAGATCTGGCAGAAAAAAGGGGGTGAAAAACAAGTGCCTTTTTTCAAACAAATTTTTTTCCCATCTTATAGGGGACGACTTCCCCTACTTCCTTGATACTTTCACATCCGAGATCTAGGTGGTGGGGGAGGGAGGAGGGGCTATTAAACATATGGAAAATCGGCTTTTGTTAGTTTGCGCGCGATCGAGGAGACGGAGAAAAAAATGTTTTGAAAAAAAAGGAAAGGTCTCCCCGAGGCGCGTAAACTGGTTTTTGGTTCTTTAAAATCGGCATTTTAGGGCCGGAGATATGGCCGTTTGATCGGACAGGAGGTATGAGGGATGTTTAAGAGATTAGGGATGGGGTTAAGATGGTTATTTTTTTCTCTCTTGTGGGTGGTTATAGGATGAGATCGAGGCCGCAGGGGGAGCTCTCTAGGGCAATTAAGGAAGGAGAGGGAGAGGGGAACATGCAAAAAAGGAAAACGGCCATACCTCCGGTTCCAATGGGGCGATTTTAAAAAATCAAATTGGGAGTTATTCCTTTTTTGATCAGCTATAATGTTGGATAGGTAGGAAATAATTTTCGCTGAAAATGTGAAAATGGGGGGGAAAAGAAAAAATTTATTTTTTTTCATAACGATTTTATTTTATGAAGGGGTGAGTGGGGGGTATAAAATGCTCCTCAAAAGACGGGGAATTCATCCCCTTTATAACCAAAAAACCAACCAACTTGAAATGTGAGCCCTGCAGAAGGGCAAGGGAAAGTCCTACGCCCTTCTGCTAGTGCTCATTTAAAGAGACCAAATTTCTCTTTTTATTAAAAAAGGGCTAAGGTCGATCGAACAGTAACTTGAGCGAGTTACACCTATAAATTTATTTCTTTTCAATCGGCAGCTGCAGCGGCGTGGCCTCTACTCTCTCTACTCTTTCGCCGCTCTCACTCACACAAAGAGAAATTCTTTGTGTCCGTGTGAGTCGTCGCGCGAGGCGTTTTCAAATATTTAAACTCCATCAATTCTCAACCGTTTTTAATGATTTTTTTTTAATTTCCCATGAATTTACACAACAAATCATCTCGCCGACGCCTCTCGTGCATGAGGAAGTTTATTGTCGACGTGAGGGTAAGCGGCGAATTAAACGAAAAAGAATGAAAGAGGCAGATAGTAGCCGTATATCACGAAACCTCCCAATTCTTATTTCATAATCTTATTAGTGGAGTAAAATCAGTTATCTAGGATGTCGTTTTTTTTTGTGAAGGTATAATTAAATGGAACCTTCGCCATCATTTAGAGTATAGTTTTGGCCATTCATCATGTGAATTACAACTTTTTTTAGTAGGGGCGAATTTTACAAACTCATTTCTTCTTTGCCCTCGAAATAATTTGAAAAACGCGTTTTGTAAAACATACATCGCGCTAGTAAATCAACGGCTCGGGATATGACCATGAAATTTCGGCTACTTATAGAAGAAATTACAGCGCTTCCGATGGCAAAAGTTAAGTTTTTAAAATATGAGACGTTTTTGGAAATATTAGAGTTAAATGGCCAAAACTATGTTCTAAATGATGACGAAGGTCCGAGTTAAAAGAATTCAATGCACACCGTTCAATTTGTTTCCTCTAATTCTCGATATTTATTCCCTTACCTGCTATTCATTCCTCTCTCTTCCTATTATTATCTCACCAGCGGCCTAAGCGAGGAGACAATGCTCATGAGAGACTGTCGCGGCAGCAAGCTGCATCTCCGCAGGTCATAAATTCCTGCGGACCTCTCATCTGATAGAGTGAGAGGAAAGTAGAGAAGAAGAGCAACACTTGATGGCGGTGGGGGTAGGGAAATCGAAGGTCAGAAAGGCAAGTCTGACATTTTCCCTTAATAAAAAAAATTGTTTTGAAAAAAAATACAATTTTTTTTGTCCCCAATTTTTACATTTTGGGCGAAAGTTATTTCCTACCTACCAACATTATAGCTGATCAAAAATGGAAAAAATCCCATTTTTACTTTTTAAAATCGCCCTATTAGAACCAGAGATATGGCCGTTTTCCCTTTTTGCACATTACCCCCTCCCTCTCCTTCCCTAATTGCCCTAGAGAGCTCCCCCTGGAACCGCGACTTCTTCCAATAACGACCCACAAAAGAAAAAAAAATTACCGTCCTAACCCAATCCCTTATCTCTTAAACACCCCTCATACCTCCTGTCCGATCCCTTTTCCTACCCTGAAACTCAATTCCTTCAAACGGCCATATCTCTGGCCCTCATTGGCCGATCTTAAAAAATCAAAAATCAGTTTACGCGCCTCGGGGAGACCTTTCCTTCTTATCCGAAACGTTTTCTTGTCCATCTCCCCGATCGCCCGAAAACTGAGATAAACCGATTTTCCATATGTTTAATAGCCCTCCCTTTCCCTCCACCTCCTAGATCTAGGATGTGAAAGTGTCAGGGAAGTGGGGGAAGTCGTCCTCTATAAGAAGGGCAAAAATTTTTTTTTGAAAAAAGGCACTTGTTTTTCAAATGCCAAATCTACTCCACTAGAGTTGCCTGATATGCAAATGTAAACTGTAGCAATTAAAAAATTATTTTGATTAGAAACGTCTATTAATTCTTTTATTAGGAACTTCTATTCAAACTTCACTATCTATCGTCATGACAAAATTAATATTGCTTAGCCTACTAAACGGTTTACAATCATACATGCTAAGTATTTTAAGTCCGATAATTTAAAACAATAAATTTCCATGTATTTAAAATTAATTTGCGGCCTACAATTCGATTTAATAAAGGAGATATAGTATAGATGGTATCCTGTATCCAGGATCAAAAGCGCATTAAGATCAAATTACCAGAGCTAGAAATTTTAGAAATTTATATAGCCGTATCAGCCGTGGTAATAACAATTAAGCTGGAAGGTTTAGTTGTATAATTGTACAGCACTGATAAATAAAGTTGTGTGGCAATATTTAATTTCGGGAAATATTTTGCAGGGAGTAGTTAGTTATGTGGTCACAACCAATTGGTACACAAACAATCATCAACCAGCGGTCTTACACTTAACCTTAAAACTGCTTAATTTAATACATGATTTCAAAATGAATCTACTGAAAAGAAATGCAAAGTGTTCAAAAAGAAGCAAACAGTAATTATTACAATTGCTTTTTGATAACATGACGTAAAAGATACTTTAAAAATTAACAAATTTAGATTAAATATTGGGGGTCATAAATTAAATCATTGACGTTCAGATAAAGAAGATGCATTTTTAGAATTGTGCATTCTTTTGCTTTTGTGTTCATTATCAATACCGGTTTATATTATGAAAAAATTTGGTAACTAAACGACCTTTTGAACAACTGTGTATGATGCATTCGAGGAGTTAGAAGGCACTTGAACCTGACATTCAAGTTATGCTCTGAATTCGAAATTTCTGTAGAGATATGTGATATTTGTTCAATGAACAAACACGCAGTTTGATGAATCCGTCCATTTTGCATATTGAACCATTTTACTTTTCGTAATGTGTGTGATATTCTTTGGTTTTTACGAATTCCATATATAATTCCAAGGCACGAATTTTGCAGTTTTTGTATTTTACGTGTATAAAACACATTGAGACAAGGACCATATAAATAATCTGCGTTTATTAAGAAGGGATAAAACTAGAGTTTCACAAAGCATGATCTTGGTTTTCTGAGAAAGATAGTGCGCCTATTTCCATAATATATTATTTTCAACGAGAAATAACCTTTCTGAAGCAATATATCCATTATTTTTTTAATAACTCTAGTAGTTGATTCTACCAAAGACGTGAGTAATTAATTTTTGGCCCTCAAAGCTGTGCAAATATATTATACTATTTCTTTGTGTATGTGAAAATTGATTTATTTATTTATTTTGTTTAACCTTGTGCGCCAGACAGACTTACTGTCATGAAAGTTGCTCTAGTAGCAACAAATATCACAAAGAAAATCACATTTACGAGCACGAGTTTTATAATTTGTAAAGATTCTCTATCTCAGGGTTGAGTGAGTTCATGAAGCACAAAAGTGACCTGAAAAGCTAGAATTTCAATAAAAGACGTTATGAATTTCAGTAACAAACATGTATTAACAATATTTGGTTTTTACTGGAAAAGAATTTTAGCTATTACACTCCTGAAAGAAAATGATAGACTTACAAACTAAAATAAATTATTCTATGCTATTTTATGGAATCTTATTTCAATGGATTAGTCAGAATTTCCTAGTAAGGAAATTATGTTTACTATTTTCAGAGTACTCTGTTACCTTTTTATATATTTCCCCTTGATCGGCGTAGACTGAACGCACATTTTTACGTTCGCCGTAGTCTGAAGACGCTTTAGCTGCAAGCAGTTCTATTAATTTATCAGCTGACGTTCCAAACAACATATGGCGAAGTGAAGTTGGTTGTTTCAAGTTGCCTCTTCTTGATTATTTCGATGAATTGCACTCTATTTTATGGATACACTTATTTTTATTTAAGGTAAGTGGATACCTTTTGTAACTGTGAATTATACTTTTAATCGATGCACTGTTTACATTCGACGACTTAACCTTTTTGATATTGGTTTTATTTAAGTTTCTGTCATATAGAAGCGTTTCTGAATTTAATTTATGTAAATTTTAACTTATTTTAATGAAGAAAAGCTCGTGATTTTGTCCACCTGGACTCTATTTACTATATAATGTTTATTTTTCTATCTTTGGGACTTACTTCCTTTTTACTTCCACATCCACGTAGTGGATTGGAAGTATAGTAATCGCAAAAAAAATTTCAAAAATTTTTATTCGTGAAATAGGTTTAGAATGTCATGAAACGTCGGGATTTTAAATTTGAGCGAAAAAAAATTTTCTGTCTGTCTGTCGGTCTGTCTGTCTGTCGGTCTGTCTGTCTGTCTGTAACTTTTTTTTGTCCGCACGCTTTCTCCGGAACGGTTTAAGATATTGACCTGAAATTTTGTACACGTATATATTATAACGAGATCTGGAACTGGATTGTTTTTTGAGGAAATCCGGTGAAGGGTTGGGGGTTAAATAGGGGTAAATAGGGGGAAATAAGTAAAGCAAGCTTGTAAGAGTACAGAAACTTGAAATTTGGTGTATGTACTAGAAGTTAAGGCCTCAGATTTTTTTATAATATTTTTCAACCCCCCACCACCCCTACCCCATTAATGGGGTTGATAAAATAAAGTTGAGATATTCATTTGAAATTTCGTACACGTATGTATTATAACGATGTCTAGAATTAGATTATATTTTGGGATGATTCCGTTGAAGGGCTGGGGGTTAATTTGGGGTAAATAGAGGAATATAAGTAAAACAAGTTGGTAAAAGTACAGAAACTTGAAATTCAGGGTATGTACTAGAAGCCAAAGCGTCAGATTTTTTAATAATATTTTTCAACCCCCACCACCCCTACTCCAATTGGAAAAGGGTTGGTAAAATAAAATTGAGATATTCATTTGAAATTTGGTACACGTATGAATTATAACGACATCTGGAACTAGATTATACTTTGAGATGATTCCGTTGAAGGGTTGGGGGTTATTTAGGGGTCAATAGGGGGAAATAAGTAAAGCAAGCTGGTATGAGTACAGAAACTTGAAATTCGGTGTATGTACAAGAAGTTAAGGCCTCAGATTTCTTTATAATATTTTTCAACCCCCGCACCACCCCTACCCCATTAATGGGGTTGACAAAATAAAGTTGAGATATTTATTTGACTAAATAAAACACACTACTATGTTTTCTACCACTATGTATTTATAAAAATTGCGACTGCAGTTTCGACTTACAAAGCCATTGTCAAGCAGTGAATCAAAAATGAGTCATTTTTGATTCACTGCTTGACAATGGCTTTGTAAGTCGAAACTGCAGTCGCAATTTTTATAAATACATAGTGGTAGAAAACATAGTAGTGTGTTTTATTTAGTTATTTGTGCAAAATGATTAACTACCACAGAGTAACGGCTCCTTCAATCAATATTTATTTGAAATTTCGTACAAGTGTGTATTATAACGACTTCTGGAATTAGTTTATATTTTGAGATGATTCCGTTGAAGGGTTGGGGGTTAATTTGGTGGTAAATAGAGGAATATAAGTAAAACGTTGGTAAGACTACAGAAACTTGAAATTCGGTGTATGTACTAGAAGCCACAGCGTCAGATTTTCTTATAATAGGTTTCAACCCAACCACCCCTACTCCAATATGAAAAGGCTTGATAAAATAAAATTGAGATATTCATTTGAAATTTGGTACACGTATGTATTATAACGACGTCTGAAACTAGATCATAATTTGAGATGATGCCGTTGAAAGGTTGGGGGTTAAATAGGGGCAAATAGGGGAAAATAAGTAAAGAAAGCTGGTAAGACTACAGAAATTTGGGATTCGGTGTATATACTAGAAACCAAGGCCTCAGATATCTTTCTAATATTTTTCAAACTCTACCATTTCCGCTTCATTATTAATGGGATTGATAACATCAAATTGAGATATTCACTTGAAAGTTAGTACACGTATGTATTGTAGTGACATCTGATTGAGATGACTCCATTGAGGTGGTAGGTTGTAAATAGTGGAAAATAAGTACGGTAAACTAGAAACTTCATTTTTACCGTATAGGGTAGAAACCAACTCCTCAAACTTTTCTATGACATCTACCCCAAATATTATTAAAATTCTATGACCAATAATTTCCACATACTAGAGTGCAAATATAGTCAAGATGTTTCCTTTAAAGTGACTTGGACGAATAATCTGGATGTGGAAGTAGTGATTCCTTAGGCAGCGGTTTTTAATCTTGACATTTGCTTGGAATAAATTGTATTCCCCTTTTAATTTTCTTTTAACAATTATTTTGAGGTTACTTCCTCTTAAATTTTAGCGTCCTCACGCTTTCAAAGACAAAACGAGATTAACTTTGGAAAACGCGGCTCTGATAGGCACATTTTGACATTTTTCCAAGGAATGGCATATTTGATTTTATGAATTTATTTTTCCGCAATTTTGAATTGAATTAATTCCCTTTTATTTCTCTGCCTTCACGAGATTTGCAGTATCGTACAAACTTTAGCTGTGCCTTTACATTAAGTTTTGCTTCAAATTCGTACGCTGTGACTTGCACATAAGATTCTGGGGACCAGGCAAGTTATCACAACAATATATTTTTTGTAGATTTATATAGTTTGTTTGATAATCATAACAGGTACAGATAATGTACCTTAATTAGTATACCTATTTGATTTAATAAAATCATGTATATTACGAAAATGAGTCTTTCAATGTTGTCAATTTGCCTGTCTTTTATTATGCTCTTCGCAAATACAAAACGAAGAGCATATTACATTCGATCGGCACATTTCTAAAACCGGTATTATCGCACTCAGAGAAAAAAATTCATATCGCTGTGTTGGTGATGGAATTCTGAACGACTTTCAAAATGCCCGTCCGTTCGTTTATTCATCTGTCTGTCCTTCTGTCTGTCTGTCTATCTGTCCGTCACGTTTCTTGTAAGCACGATAACTTAAGAACGAAAAGCCCGATTATTTTTAATTTGGACAGTAAGTTACTGTTAGCTAGTTTTTGAACAAAATCTATCAATAAATAGAAAAGTTATACATTTTTTAAATTATCTTTTTTAAATATCTTGTAATGAAACTAAAAATGTCTAAATCTAATATTATTTACCAAAAAAACTGCGAAGAGTATCCTATAGAATGGGCAACAATTATATAAAAAGTGCAGTAAATCATCGAAGAGTATAATGGTTAGCTCATTTATTATTAATATGTTTTGTCGGAACCACTGTGTATATTTCCTTTAATCAAAAGTTATCGGGTTTTCTTTGCAGCAATAGTGATAACTACATTCTGATTATTATTTTCTTATGTCGTTTCTTAATTAATTATTCTACAGATTCTCAGACAATAAAACTACAAATGGGGAGGCTTATATTTAACTAGAAAGTATTAAAATGTTAATAGGCCAAATAACACTTTCTATACCAGTAACAACCGAAATTTTTTATGTCAATGATGTAGTGATGTCTAAAGATTAAAGATGGGAAATTTTTTTTGCTCAAATTTAAAATTTCCACGTTTCATGACATTCTAAATTCATTTCATAAAAAACAATATAGTTTGAAAATTTTGTCAATGAAAACTTTTTCTAAACTTTTTTAATGGAATTTTAGAAAAAGAAATTCAAATGGAAAATACTGCTACCGAGAATAAAAGGTGACATTCTAAACCCATTTCAGAAAAAAAAATTATAAGTAGAAAGATGGCAAATTTCTTTTTGCTCAAATTTAAAATTTCCACGTTTCATGACATTCTAAATCCATTTCATAAAAGACATTTTTTTCAAAAAGAAAAATTTAAAAATTTTGTGAAAGAAAAATTTTTTACTATAGAATGTATGGAATTTTTTTTTACTCGAATTTTAAATTTCCACGTTTCATCACATTCTAAACCTATTTCAGAAAAAGAATTCAAATGGAAAAAATTTTTGAAATTTGTTCTTACTACCTAGAATAAAAGGTAGAAATTTTTTTTTTGCTCAAATCTAAAATGTTCACGTTTCATGACATTCTAAATCTATTTCAGAAAAAAAAAATTAGATTTGAAAACTTTTTGAAAAGTTCATATACCAGTAGAAAGATGTGAAGTTTCTTTTTGCTCAATTTTAAAACTTCCACGTTTCCATGACATTCTAAGTCTATTTCATAAAAAAAAAGTTTCAAAAAGAAAAAATTGAAAATTTTGTCGAAATAAAATAAAAAAAAATTTTTTACAACTACAGAATATATAATGGAATTTCCTTTTGCTCAAATTTAAGGTTTTCACGTTTCATGAAATTCTAAACCTGTCAGAAAAAATGTTTCGAAAATTTAAAAAAAAAAATTATCAATGCTATAGAATAGACGATGGAAAGAAATTTTTTTTCTCCCGAATTTCAAATTTCCACTTTTCATGACATTCTAAGATTATTTAAAAAAAATAAACACTGACACTTTTGCTTCCCTCGCATACCGAAGGGAAGTATTATATTCGAGGAAAAATCACCCTCCGAGATTTTTTCGGATGTTGATGTTTCAGATCACGTACATTACGAAAATATAGGTTTTTCAATTCCGTCAGTCTGTCTGTCTGTCTGTCTGTTGGTGCATTAACTAAAAAAACTACTTGACGGAAAGCAGTCAAACTTGGTAGGTAATTCACCCTACTGTCGGCGAAGAAATGGTAGAACTTTCACTGGAAAATATACAGTAGGGCGGGCCGAAAACGATTGAAAAAAATTTTTTTTTGAAATTTGATTTGGTATAGCAAAAAAAAGTTGTAAAATAACTTTAAAAATGTCCTGTATTTTTATGAAAAGTATTAAATGAAATTTGGCCGCGCCCCAATGGCCTTATAATAAAATTTTTGTAAAATTACTATTCTGAATATGGTATAGCTGTAAATACTTTTTAAATAATGGGTCTAAATCACCAATCAAATTTCATAATTTTATCTTAGTATTTAGCCGCGCCCCAACCTAAAAACATTTTTTACGCTTCATTCACACTTAGGCCGGTCCTGGTAATAACTGCGTATTGCGTCGTAATTACGAGTGTCGACCTGTATGTATGTGGTACAATGCAAGTATAATGTGTTTATTTAGTTTCACGTTAAGTGAGCCTTCTGAAACCTTGGTTTTACTGACAAATTTTATTATAAAAGTCTGCTCGTCATTATGCCACTATGGAGCGGCTACATTTATGGAAATCGATAAGTCTATCCAGAGAATTTCCAAATGAAATAAAGAAGATTATTGACAGTGTTATTAGCACAAACGCTTATTTTGGACACCCCGAAAACATTTTGTTAACCACGATCACAGCTTTTCGGAGTCATGTAAGAGAACTTGGGATATATCGCATTTTGAGAGCTAGGAATTCGAGAGATTCAAAAAATGCAAGAATGTTTATAATATCTGCTTTCAACTAGAATGCTAAGGACTATATCGATTTAATTGACTGGAACAAATGTACCGTAACCGAACCGCCTCTTACAATGACCATTTCTACCGACGATTTAATGACACCACTTCAGAGCAAATCTGCCATCACTATTAAACAATTTCCATGCCACACTCAAGCTGTCGAGTGATGTGTAAAGATCACCACTGAAGCTTCAGGCAAAGTTTATAGTCGTGACTCTAGAGACGGGTACATTCGCGTAAAATTTGGTGCGAGGAGTGATCTGCCATCATTTGAAAACAAAAATCTATACTACATTATAGATCCAAAAAAAGCAAAACTGAGAAATAAGTAAGTTAAATCTACGATTAGAATAAGTACAAGTAGTCGAAAAAGGGAGGAAGGGGTGGAAAGAACTTGGTAAGCAGCCACCTCCTCGCGGTGAGTTCTGGGTTGAGTAATTGATAAAGTATGTATATTATATTAAATAAACACAATCAATACAATAATATTAGACAGCCTATCACTTACTCAAACGAAGAGCTGCTTTTATATGTTTTAAGGGCCCTGGGGCGCGGATAAAAATTCTTTTATTTCTTTCATATTTTTTTTGGTTACTGTATACATTGATTCCTAACTTTTTGACGCTATAACGAAAACAATACATGACCTTGAAAATTTTGCCCTTTCAAGGCCCATGGGGCGCGGCCAAAAGTTAAGCGAAAATTAAAAGAAAAATTTAGCGAACATGTCTTTATACCCTTCAACTTTTTATGACTATACCAAATTAATTTTCCGAAAAAAATTTTTTCGGCCCGCCCTAATATACAGGGTGGATCGTCTAAAGGCAATAAATAATGACAAATTTTTTTTTACTCTAATTTAAAATGTCTACGTTTCATGACACGCTAAATCTATTTCATAAAAAAAAAATTGAAAATTTTTTCACCAACATTTTTGAAAACATTTTTACCACCAAAAAGTGTTTTTGTCTTTGTTGAAATTTAAAATTTCCACGATTCATGGCATTCTAAACCCATTTAAAAAAAAAATTTTAGAAAATTTTTACTATTGAAAAAATTTTACCACTGATACGGACTGAATTTTTTTCTCTTTGCTCAAATTTAAAATTTCCACGTTTCATGACATTCCAAACCTATTTCGGAAAAGAAAATTTGCAACATTTTTTTTACCATTTTGGAAAAAAATTTACCACTACAATAGATGGAAATTTTTTTTCTTAAATTTAAAATGTTCACGTTTGACATGACTGACATTCTAAACCTATTTGAGAAAAACAAAATTTATTTTTTTCACCAATATATTTGAAAAAATTTTTACCACTAAAATAGATGGAAATTTTTTTGTCTGCTCTAATTTAAAATTTTCACGTTTCATGGCATTCTAAACCAATTTAAAAAAAAATACCACTGTAGAATAGAAGGAAACTCTCCTTTTTGCTCAAATTTAAAATTTCCACGTGTCATAGCATTCTAAACCTATTTCAGAAGAAAAATATTTTGAAAATTTTTTTACCAACATTTTTGAAAAATTGAAAAAAAAATTAAATGTTATAACCACCACTATACTTCGACTCCACTACGTGTATGTGGAATTGAAAATGTGACAGATGGCAATAATATTAGGCATATGCACCTATTATTGAAAAATGTACAGGTGGTCATCCCAAGAAATAATTCAGTCATGGTGGTCATTTATAAAGGTGTCTGCCCAAGCCTTCCATATTTGGCACCTGTTATTTAGTATTGAACTTTTGCTGTTGGATTAGCACTCTGTATATTTTTTTGACCAAAACTTATCAGGTGTTCTTTGTAATAATAGTGATAACTATGTTCCGATTATTATTTTCAATGTCACTTCGAAATTATTAATTTGTTAGAGTGACCGCCATGCACAAATAAAGAGGGAAGTTCTGTGTAAATACCTTTACCGATTTTTTTAACCACGATACGTCCATTGCACTGCGTGGATATGAAATTGAAAAAATTACCGATGGCAACAATATTTAACACATAGTTAACACATTTAGCAAGGAATACACCTATTACAGTTTATTGAAAAATATACAGGGTGGTCACCTAAGAAACCAATTCAACCATGTTGGAAATCTGTAAAGGAATTTACGCAAGCCTTCGATATATGATATATTTTATTTAATATTGAATTCTTGCTATCGGATGATCACTCTGTATATTTTTTTGACCAAAATTTATCGGATTTTCATTGTAATAATACCTTCCGATTATTATTCTCATATATGTGGTTACGTAATTAATATTCTTTACAGTGACCGCCCGGTAAAAATAAAGAGGGAAGTTCTGTGTAAATGCCTTTACCGATTTTTTTACAGATAGTTTTTCTTTTTAGTTCTCATACATAGTTTTTTCCGCCGTTTTTGCAAAATCCCATATAGAATTTGTTTCACTCTTGACAAAGGCCTAATAAGCCGAATCATATGTAGAGTACATATAATATGTTGTTTGATTCATCTAAAAGCAGTGTTTAATTTATAATTAACAATTACATAGGTATTAATTAAATGCAGATTTATATTTTGCAAATAAACTAACTCTAGTTGAACCTAATTCCAGTTTAATGAGCAGGAATATTTGTGTCTCTAAGTTTTCAAATATTTTTATCCCAGAGACGATTCAGTTTTAATCACAAAAACAAAAGGCTAATTATTAAACAAATATTACGCAACTGAATTTATCATTAAAATTTATGCAGCACTGCTAATTAAATGTTCGTTAAAAAGGGCACCTGCACGTGGGAAATTAAAATTCATGTAGGTTGTTAGTCTTTAAACCAATTAAATTTTAATTTTTAGCGAGCGTTTATACCCTGTTTTAAATTTTTCGCTGTATTAAATGTTAATATAGAATCGTTTCATGGTGGAGACTTCCATCATTTACGCGAAGTTGGGGATTAAATTTTATTTCCAAATAAATATTTTAGTTGCATTAATCACATGGTTTTCAGGATCTTTAAACTGCAGTTATTATGGAGTGAGCGCATATCAGTCTTGACTTGATTACTTGGAGGAAAGTACATCGCCTCTCCTTCTAGAGATATGTATATCAGTATATACGCATAAGCTATGCAATATTAGGTGCGGTATGCGTGTTGAACAGGCCTTCGAGGAGGATGTAAAGTAGCCGGTTTCTTATCTATTAAATGTTAAGCAGGAAAAATATCTCTACTCTTTTTGTGATTCGCCTTAATCGCGGAAATAGGCCGACTTTAAATTAATGATTTTAAAAATCAATTAGAATCGGTAAAAATTTTTCATAGGCACTTTTTGAAGAATGACGTGTGCGAGGTTAAATGGTAGATAAATTCAGGTGGACAGCTAACAGTGAACACACAACGTTTTTATTGACACCACTAATGTTTCTACAGTTCCCACTCTCAGCACATACATAGTAATTATAAAATGATATGTAAATAATGGTAGGTATTTTTTGTGGCAAAACAAAATAATTTAAAATTGTATTTCTTATAAGGCAATGAGCATCAAGTGTGCCCAAGCAATTTTCTTCCAAATAAATTTAAACTTGTATATTTATATTCATAAGAATGAACACAATTCTAAGTCGCTTGAAGATGGATAAGAAAAATTAGTGCTAATAAATAGAATAGAGAGGGTCTTCTCGTAAAAATCCTCTTTTATAATATGCTCATTATTTTTCCACGAAATCCACGCTATGGATATAATATGATCACGAACTCATCACAAAGAGCGTCAACTTGCGTAAATTTTAAAAAGTTTTCATTTTCCATTATAATATCTAGTTAGCCATATAATTTACTGTTCATATTCGAAATGGAATCATTAAAAATATTTCAAAAATCTAAGGCAATTGCACTAACAAATATAACTTTAGCTGCTACTAATGCAGTATTTGACATAAGTACGCTGTTTAATACAACATAACAATTAGTATATTATTTAACGAACGATAATGTAGATAATAACTCACGCAGATGAAGTTTCCAGCACGAGCCGTAGGCAAGTGCTGTAATTCATCAAGTGTGTCATTATCATTATCGCAAGTTGAATACTATAATTTATCTACGATTATAACAACAAATATTAATACAGTGGCTTGACAACGTCAAAACTATTCAAATATGTCAAAACACCTTTCTCCCTGCAATAATAGTAGACTATCCTATTTTATTTTGCGCATTGTATCGATCGAAAAGGCTAGGTATGAAACTAAAGGTGATTAGTGTAAAAATAAATCACTAGGAAATATATACGTTAATTTTTTAACGTTTAAACCTAACTAACAATAACAAGCTAAAAAACTACATTTTGATATGTTTTAATTCCTGTTGAGATGACTCGATACATTTTCAAGATGATTCAGTAGACTGACAGACTGACGGAATTGAAAAACCTATATTTTCGTAATCTAAGTGTTTTGAAACGTCAAAATCCCAATAAATCTCGGAGGACGATTTTTTCTCGAATACAATACTTCCCTTCGGTATGCGAAGAAAGTAAAAAATGTGTGCAAATTACCCAAAATTTTCTTTTTTTGATTAACTTTTTTTGAAAACTTTAGGAAAAAATTATGTTACAGTCTTGGAAATGTATAAAATTTTAGTAGGTATGTTTCGTAAGTTTATTTTTAGGAAAACGTTTTTTCCCAACATTTTCAGTTTTATAACATACTACATTTGGAAAACCTAAACAATGCAATTCGTCGTTCATATGATAAAAAGAATATCCATAAATTACTTACTGATCTATTATAATGAATTTAACAAAAACTTTCAAATTCGCGTGGTGGTTTCTTAAAGTGTAAATTATAAAATAATATATTTCTTACATTTTAATAGTTAATTTCAGGTGAAATTGACTCATACTAATTTTTTAATGTTTAATATTAATAGGGGTGTAAGTGTAAAAGTACAAAATTTTCTATAATTGCGTTATTATTTTATTTTGAAAAATTTATGAAATCTTTACTTCATTTTTACAAGATTGTCTGTAATTTGGAAATGATTAGAAAACAGCAAATAAATTGCAAATATTTATTAGCTTCATTTTTACAGGAGATACTAAAAAAACAAAATTATTCAGAAAACCTCACTTTGGGACGGAAAATGCAATTTTCCAGACACGTGTACCAACTAAAATGTACGGCATGGTATTAAAAATTTTTATTGTATAAAACAGTATTAAAATAATCAAGATTTATATGGTGTGAAATCACGACCCTTGATAGAGGTTTAGGGCGGGGTTGATCTCGCGTTTGGTATTCATGTTCATGTGAAAAATGCACCTCCGCGAGTTACGATTTTCACTTTTCCGCGGCTTTCCCATGTCCCACCTAAAATGTACTGCATCGGGCTCAAAGTGATTTATTTTTTTAGAATTAAAAAAATTATACCTTTTCAAGCGATGTCATATGACCCCCTAAAAATTTATCATGGGCTTGTGGTCTATGAGTTTAAATTGACCATTATTTGTACAATTAATGTAAGCAAATAAAACTGTTTTTCTTCAAATTCCCCTTTTTGCCAAATTCGATCGCTTGCAAAAAAAATCGGTAAAGGTCTTTACACAGAACTTCCCTCGTTATTTGTGCATGGCGGTCACTCTAAAAAATTAATAATTACGAATTGACATTGAGAATAATAATCGGAATATAGTTATTGCTATTATTATAAAGAAAACTTGATAAGTTTTGGCCAAAAAAATATACAGATTGCTCATCCAACAGCAAAAGCTCAATACTAAATAACAGGTGCCACATATGGCAGGCTTGCGCAAATACCTTTACAAATGTCCACCATGACTGAATTATTCCTTGGGATGACCACCCTGTACATTTTTCAATAAAGGTATAATAGGTGTATATGTCAGATATTATTGCCATCCGTCACATCAATCCAACATTCGCGTAATGGTGTGGAAGTATAGTGGTGGTTAAAAAATTTAATTTTTATTTTAATTTTTCAAAAATGTTAAAAAAAAATTTTAATTTTTTCTTCTGAAATAGGTTTAAAATGTCAAACGTAGAAATTTTAAATTTGAGCAAAAAGGAAAGTTTCCGTCTATTCTATACTAGTGGTGAAAGAAGTTTAAGATTTAAAAATTATGTATTTTTTTTAAATAGGTTTAGAATGTCATGAAACGTGAAACTTGAGTAAAAAAAGTTTCCATTTATTCTAGTGTTAATTTTTTTTTCCAAACTGGTAACAAAATGTTGCAAACATTTTTTTTCCGAAATTGGTTTGGAATGTCATGAAACGTGGAAATTTTAAATTTGAGCAAACCAAATTTTTCGTCTATTCTATAGTATTGATAAATAGAATAAAAATGTTTCAAATTTTTTTTTTAATTTTTCAAAAACTTGTTTGAATAGTTTTAGAATGCCGTGGATAGTTTAAATCTGAACAAAGAAAAAAAATTCTTAGTGGTAAAATTTTTTAACAATAGGTAGTAAACAAAATTTCTAATTTGAAGAAACAAAAAAAATCCATCCATTTTAGTGGTAAAAAAAATTTCAAATATGTTGGTAAAAAAAAGTTTCAAACAATTTTCAATTTTTTTTTTAATCAGGCTTAGAATGCCATGAAACGTGGAAATTTTAAATTTGAAGAAAAAAAATTATCATTTTAGAAAAAATTTTTTCAATAATGTTGGTAAAAAAAAATTAATTTTTTTTTAATAGTTTTAGAATGCCATGAAACGTAGAAATTTTAAATTTGAGCAAAAAAAAAAATGTTTCACCTTGGTAAAAAAATTTTCAAAAATGTTGGTGAAAAAAATTTTCAAATTTTTTTTTTCCCGAAATAGGATTAGCGCGTCATGAAACGTGGAAATTTTAAATTTGAGCGAAAAAAAATTTTTTTCACTATTTATTCCGTTTAGACGGTCCACCCTGTATATTTTTCAGTGAAATTTCTACCATTTCTGCGCTGACAGTAGCGTCAACTACCTGCCAAATTTGACTGCTCTCCGTCAAGTAGTTTTTTACTAAATGCACCAACAGACAGACAGACAGACAGACAGACTGACGGAATTGAAAAACCTATATTTTCGTAATCTCCGTGATCTGAAACGTCAGAATCCGTAAAAATCTCGGAGGGTGATTTTTTCTCGAATACAATACTTCCCTTCGGTATGCGAGGGAAGTAAAAATCAACAAAGGTGTGACAAAAAATCTAATTACATGTTTATGTTTAGTGCTGTATGAACCTTTATAATTGCCATCTGAACGTTAAAAATATTACAGGGTGATCTTTTTTAGAGGAATCGGAAAAATCAAATTAAAAGAGCCCAGAACTGGAATTTAAAAAACTTAATACCAATTTATCAACTGTGATGTGTATAAATTGTCTAAAATTTGAACAAAATCCTATCAATTGTAAGAACGTTCTGGCCAAAATAAATTTAGACCAAAATAAGTTTATCACCCTGTATCTCTGAAATTAAGCGACAGGAAAATTTTAATGACCGTTCCTGAAGTAGTCCTCTATCGCCCCTGGAAGTATGTACAGTTCATCATGAAATACCCTGCACACTCCTACATTCTTTAAACGGTAGATAATTTATAATAGCTATTTGTATTTTCGAAAGTTGGTAACTTTCCATCAATTTTCAATCAAGTCTTAATTAAACTTCCTATAATTATTCCCGCCACGTGCTCTACTTTGAAACAATATGTTAATAGAGTATTTGACTATTCAGTTACCTGTTGTCAACTATCCAACTAGTATGTTATTCACTAACCAAACAGTTAATACACTTAAGCTCGCATTGCTAAATGGGCTTCAATAAATTGTAACAGGGTTAGTTTAAACACCTGACACTATCTCAAATACACCATGTCCTAATGCTGGACAAACGTTGTTGATGCGCTCTGATTAGGTTATAGACAAAAATAACAATTTTGATAGTAAATGCTATTGGGAATGTACAATGTACATTAGGGTGGAACAAAAAATTCTTTATTTTTAAATTGTTTTGTCATAGGTGTCAAATTGTGCATTTAGATAAATAAAAAAAATCGGTAAAGTTATTTACACAGAACTTCCCTCGTTATTTGTGCATGACAGTCACTCAAAAAATTATTAATTACGAAATGACATTGGGAATAATAATCGGAATATAATTATTGGTATTATTACAAAGAAAACCTGATAACTTTTGGTCAAAAAAATATACAGAGTGTTCATCCAACAGCAAAAGTTCAATATACTAAATAACATGTGCCAAATATGGAAGGCTTGCGCAAATACCTTTATAAATGTCCACCATGACTCAATTATTTCTTGGGATGCCATTATTCAATAAAAGTATATAATAGGATATGCCAAATATTATTGCCATCTCTCACATTCTCAATCCCACATTCACGTAATGGAGTGGAAGTATAGTGGTGATTAAAATATAGAACAAATTTTCAAAAATGTTTTCTGTCTATTCTAGTGTTAAATTTTTGTCCAAATTGGTGAAAATATGTTGCAAATTTCTTTTTCCGAAATAGGTTTAGAATGTTATGAAACGTGGAAATTTTAAATTTGAGCAAAAAAAAATATTTCGTCTATTCTATAATGGTGATAAATAGATTACATAAACATGTTTTCATTTTTTTTAAATGTTTCTAAAACATTTTTAAATTTGTTTTAATAAAATTTTAAATCTGAAAAAAAATCCATCTATTTGTGGTAAAATTTTTTCAAAAATTTTTTATTTATTTTTTTTATTTTTCTTTAAATAGATTTAGAACGCTATGAAACGTGGAAATTTTAAATTTTGAGAAAAAAAAATTCATCTATTTTGGTGGTAAAATTTTTTTCAAAAATGTTGGTAAAAAATTTTCAAAATTTTTTTTTCTTTTAAATAGATTTAGAATGCTATGAAAGGTGGAAATTTTAAATTTGAACAAAGAAAAAAATTTTTTTTAGTGGTAAAAATTTTTTCAAAAATGATGAAAAAAATTTTCAAAAAAATTTTTTTTCCTGAAATAGGTTTAGCGCGTCATGAAACGTGGAAATTTTAAATTTGAGCAAAAAAAAATTTTTTTCACTATTTATTCCGTTTAGACGGTCCACCCTGTATATTTTTCAGTGAAAATTCTACCAGTTCTTCGCTGACAGTAGGGTTAACTACCTACCAAATTTGACTGCTCTCCGTCAAGTAGTTTTTTAGTTAATGCACCAACAGACAGACAGACAGACAGACAGACAGACTGACGGAATTGAAAAACCTATATTTTCGGAATCTACGTGTTCTGAAACGTCAGAATCCGAAAAAATCTCGGAGGGTGATTTTTTCTCGAATACAATTCTTCCCTTCGGTATGCGAGGGAAGTAATTATTCCCAAATGCTGATCGACCTACCTTAACATGTTCAGATTACTCACGAGACCGAAAGTTTAAAAATGTTGATGATTTTACAGGTTTTTATTACCTTCATCGGTTTTATTGAAACATTCTTTATAGGATTTTGCAAACAGCAGAAAAATTAACTATCTATAAAAGAAAAACTTTGTGTAGAAATATTAATGAAATCTTTGCATTCTTTCGATAACCTGAATTCTGGTTATGCTAGCAAATTAAAATCCTGAAATGAATTTGTCTAATTTCTTATTTGACAATTCTCATTCTAACACTAGCATCCACACAGTCCCCTACGGCCATGCAGATTAAACTAGTATCCACATAACCTCCTACGATTATGAAGATTAAGTTAAAAATGAGAACAAAGACCTAAAATGAATTTATTCATTTTTAACTGAATCTTCATAATCGTAGGGGGTTATGTGGATACTAGTTTAATCTGCATGGCCGTAGGGGACTGTGTGGATGCTAGTGTTAGAATGAGAATTGTCAAATAAGAAATTAGACAAATTCATTTCAGGATTTTAATTTGCTAGCATAACCAGAATTCAGGGTATCGAAAGAATGGCAGATTTCATTAATATTTCTACACAAAGTTTTTCTTTTATAGATAGTTAATTTTTCTGCTGTTTGCAAAATCCTATAAAGAATGTTTCAATACAATTATAAGCAAACAAATAATAATTCATTTTTAAACATGCATAGAGTATATAGTAGGGCGGGCCGAAAAAAATTTTTTCGGAAAATTAATTTGGTATAGTCATAAAAAAAAGGGTATAAAGACATGTTCGCTAAATTTTTCTTTTAATTTTCGCTTAATTTTTGGCCGCACCCCATAGGCCTTAAAAGGACCAAATTTTCAAGGTCATTTTGTTATAGCGTCAAAAAGTTAGGAATCAATGTATACAGTAACCAAAAAAAATATGAAAGAAATAAAAGAATTTTTATTCGCGCCCCAGGGCCCTTAAAATATATAAAAGCAGCTCTTCGTTTGAGTAAGTGATAGGCTGCCTAATATTATTGTATTGATTGTCTTTATTTAATATAATATACATACTTTATCAATTACTCAACCCAGAACTCGCCGCGAGGAGGTGGCTGCTTACCAAGTTCCTCCCACCCCTTCCTCCCTTTTTCGACTACTTGTACTTATTCTAATCATAGATCTAACTTACTTATTACTCAGTTTTGCTTTTTTTGGATCTATAGTGTAGTATAGATTTTTGGTTTCAAATGATGGCAGATCACTCCTCACACCAAATTTTACGCGAATGTATCCGTCTCTTGAGTCACGACTACAAACTTTGCCTGAAGCTTCAGTG